>OW584238.1:34454919-34664339 GCA_939192795.1 Bombylius discolor | reverse complement strand
GTATGTAATGGCTCTTCACTTTTCATTCTGGGATGTAACATTCCTTCCTTTTTTCCCATTTTCCGATTAATCAATATACAATGTAGACAATTTTTGATAACCTTTTCAATTTTTTCGTGGATCTTTGGTATATAAAATTCTTGCATAATCTTGTTACTTGTTCGTTGCACTCCGAAATGTCCTTGTTGATGCACAGTTTTTATAATTTCTTCCTACATTGATCTATTCCCTGTTTAAACTTATACAGAATATCATTTTTTGCAAAGAAATTGTCTTGCGGACGTTTCTTTAGAATACCACGAATCGTTGTAATATATTTATCACTGCCCTGTGCCTCAATTATACGTACAGCTAAACTGTCGTGTTTAATATTCATAACTGGAAAACGACTTAAACTGTCAACATGTTTCATTCTTGTCCCACTACGGTTTTCTATCTTAAAATCAAACTCAATTAACGACATAGCCCATCTGGATACTCGGTATTAATTCTGTTTTATCCATAGTAGCTTTAAAAGCAGCACAATCAGTAATTTTTCTTACTGTAGTAGTGGACAGGGTGAAATTTGTCGTCATCGCATGATATCTGTAATAAAATTCTCCTATTCCAATCTTGCACGCATCTGTATGCACTTCTGTTTCTGCTCCCCTTTTATATATGCGCAAGACAGGACTTTTTACTAAAACTCTCTTTAATAACTCGAAACTTCCTTGTTCTTCTTCACCAAACTGAAAGATCTTATCCTTTCTGGTCAAAACGCTTAAAGGACGAGCAGTTAATGAATAATTTCTAATGAATTTTCGAAAGTAACCGGCTAAACCCAGAAAACTTTGCACCTCTTTAACGTTTTTTGGAACTGGAAAATGGACGACAGACTTAGTTTTTTCTTCGGATGGATAGATGCACCCGTCTTCGATAATATGTCCTAGGAATTCAATTCGTCTTCGCAGGAACTTACTTTTTTGAAATTTATAACTTAATCACCAATTCCAAACGGCTAAGAGCTTCTTTTTCATTTCCAGCAAGTACAATAATATCATCAATGTCGATCAGTAAAATCCATTCGTTCTGTAGTTGCCTGAAGATACAATTTATATATTTCTGAAAACTAGCTGGGGAGTTGCAAAAACCCGAATGGCACTTTGTTGAACTGAAATTGTCCCTTATGCGTCACAAAAGCAGTATACTTCTTGCTTTCATCAGCAACTTCCAAATGAAAAAATCCATTTTTTAAATTGAGCGTGCTAAAAACCTTTAAATCACTCAGCCCATCTAGCTGATCTTCTAATACTGGCATTGGATGTCGATTTTTCATCACCACTTTATTTAATCTTCTATAATCTATGCAAACTCTTGGTGTACCATCCTTTTTCTTAGTAACCACAACTGGACTCGCATATTCAACACGGTTCGATGATGTCGTCTTTAATCCATTGTTTTGTTTGGTTGTCAACTATATCTCTCTCAGCATATGGTAACCTTCTACAAGTAGGTCTTTAACATATTGGCGTTTCGTCCGTTAGTATAATTTTCATTTTCATATCGATGCTTTTAAGCTTTTGTTGGTTATATTCTTTGATCAATTTCTTCACTTCTTTTCGGTAAGTTTCCTTTCTGATGTAACTCAAATCTATTTCTTCTTTTACCTCATCTTGACATATTTTTAATACGTTAAATTCGTTATCTAGTTTATTAATTTTAATTATCTTGCTGCTCACAATTAGTTCTACATTCTTTAGGAAAGGTGTGCCCAGAATTATTTCATTTTGCATAACGTCTTCCAGAAACGATTTGCATGATGACGTCATATTCTTTACCGGCTACTACCATGGCTGTATTCACACATGAATCCACTGCTACTTTTCCCCCTCCAAATCCACTTAAAATAATAGGTGGAATTTTCATCTCTTTCATATTATTTTGTTTCATAACATCCTGCCGTACTAGGTTTACATCACATCCTGTATCAATTAAAGCTGTCATTCTGATATCATTCACGGAAACATCTTTGCACATACTTTGTTTCGGAGTATTTACTAAAACAGTAGAAACTTTATATTCGGCCATATTTTTCTTCTCAAATTGACATTCATTTACCTCATGCCCAAAATTCTCACATTTGAAACATTTGGTGCCTAAATTCTTAAATTCACAGTTAATTGATATCACCACAATTGAAACATCGTTTTATTTTCTGTACATCATGCATTTTTCTTTTTATATCTTTAGTGTCACTGCTTGTTTTAAATAATTTATTTACTCTGATACAGCTACCGATATCTGTTCTAAAAATATCATACTGTTTTAATTTTCCTTTCAAATATTTGATATTGACTGCTCCGTATAAAATCATTTTGTTCGTGGGCGTGTCACGTATTCCTTCAGTCACGTACTGTATCAACGAATTGTCATTAATGAAACCTCTACTTGCTATTTCTTTCATTATTAAGAAATATTCATAAACACTTTCCTCGTTCTTCATTTTTCTGTTCATCAAACATTTATGCAGCTCTGCATGACTTATTTTTTTACCAAATTCCTCTATTAAAACTGCCTTAATCTTCTCCCATGATGTAATATCTTTTTCTGCCATGATAAGTAACTTTGCTACTCCTTCTAACGATTTTGTAGCGTAAATAAATTTTTTTAGTTTATTCCAATTTAACAACTTGGCCAAATGGACGAATTATTTCTTCAAAATCTCTATGACCTAAGTATATCCTTTCAGTTTTTTCTTCTAAATTCTTCTGCATTGATAGACTTTCAATATTTAAAATATATAAGTTCAACTTACGTTTAATTTCAGATTACCTGCTGTTGTTCAAGTTTAAGTTTTATTATATTTTATACTTACCTATGAATATGTGATTTACCTTTTTCATTTGTACAACCCTAAATTTCAAATTTTTCACTGCTACTGCTAAATTTGCTATTATTATTTTGCAATCTACTTTATTATTTTTTTAAGTTTTAATCGTCCGTCCGTCCGTTTTAACCGAATAACCATCCGATGCCATTAACGAGGCCTCTTTTAGTTTTTGAAGGAAGTCGAATTAATTGCTTTATCGCCCTATTATTTTCTATCGTCTCATTTAGCGTAGAATTGACTACTTTAAGCGTGATTTTGCAAGGCTCCAAAAGAAAATTATCAATTAATTTATTATTACAAAAATTAGTTAAAGTGGCGTACCTATTACGTAGAAGATTTTCTTCTTTTTCATAGCTGGCGAGGTCAAAATGTACAATAAATTTCCAATTGGAGGTAGACTTTCCTAAGGTACCTAATTTTTCAAAGTATATTCCACTGGTGTCATTTATAGGAGTAATAGTGTGATGTATTTGTGTAGTGACATTTATAATAATATTAGTTATCAACAAAATAATCCTGAAAGTGTAAGGAAAAAAATTAATAATTGTGTAAATTTTTAAGCGAAATGGTATGACGAAGTTGAAGGCAGAATAAAAGAAAACGAAGTTAGGTAATTAAGAAGTTATAAAAATAATTTGTGCAAAAAGTATCAGATGATGAGACAAAAGAATTATATGTTTCCTTCATTAGAAACAAATGGTTTTAATAGATTGTTATGTACCAATTTAGAGCTTTTTCCCATTTTAATGATGGAGTTTTCCGGAGAACGTACTTCTATAATTTCATATGGACCTTTATAAATAGTTGTCAGTTTCTTATTTTTCCTAATTTTTGTTTCATCAAGAACCCTGTCACCAATTTTGAATGTAATGTCTTTCGCATTGCGGTCGTAGTAATGTTTGGAATTTGCTTTTGCTTTAGTCTGATGTTCATGTGCTAGGTTGTATGAGTGTTGTAATCTTGCCTTAAGTTCAATGACATAATCATCGTAATTGTACGAGTATACTGGATCTAAATTTTTAATTAGTGAGCTTGGTATTTCAGGTTTGAAACCAAAAAGAACTTAGTACGGAGTAAATTGAGTAGATGTATGTGGAGTAGTGTTATAGCAGAAAACGGAATAATCCATCCAGGAATCCCAATTATCAGGATCTTTAGTGGCATAGCTTCTTAAGTAGTCACCTAGAGTTCTGTGACAACGTTCTATAGAACCATTGGACTGGGGATGGTATGGAGAAGTTTGAATTTTTCTGATTTTAAGCAATTTGCATGTCCTTTTGATGACGTCGCTTAAGAAATTAGTTCCTTGATCGGTAAGTAAATATTTAGGAGTACCAAAGACACAAATAATTTTTCGAGCGAATGCTTCTGCAACCGTTTCAGCTTCTTGATTTGATATTGGTATTGCTTGTATGAATTTGGTTAAATCATTCTGAAACGTTAGTATGTATTTATTGCCTTTTTCAGAAACCGGTAATGGTCCGACAATGTCAAGAGCTACACGCTCAAAAGGTTTTTTCGAAGTAGTAGTTATTTTCATGGGTAGCTTAGTTTTTCGATTCTTTTTATTCTTCTGGCAAATTTCGCATGAAAGAACGTAATTTTTAATATCTTGAAACATATTTTTCCAAACATAATTTTGTTTGATTCGTTTAAAAGTTCGCGCAATGCCTTGATGTCCTTCCGTGGGAAAGTCGTGATATTCTAGGAGTATGCGTTTTATTTCTCAGTTAAGTTATTTAAACGATTATGATCATCCTGATTTGAACTTGAGTTTTGAGTTCGAGTAGAATTTGTGTTTGAGTTAGAATTTGGATTTAATTTAGAATTAAGTTTAGGATGCTGACTTATGTTTGAGGTTTGGAATTGTGTAGATTTTGAAGGAGTGCTAGGCTGAGCACTTGAATGAGAATTAGAATAAGAGTTTGAATTAGGGTTAGAGCTTGATTCAGAATTTTGTGATGTTGGTTTTGCTTGTTTGTTTGAATTTTCTGCTGTTTGTGCCCTAGTGACTACGTTAACTTCTGCAGTTAGTCGTGATAACGCATCAGTATTTGTATTTGAACGCCCAGATTTATGTATTACGTCGAAATCATATTCATCTAACTTATTTCTCCATCGTATGATTCGAGAGGATGGATCTTTTAAACTAAAAATCCATACTAAAGGCTTGTGATCCGTTACTACAGTAAACCGTCGACCGTATATATAAGGACGAAATTGTTTAGTAGCCCAAACGACTGCTAACGCCTCCTTCTCTATCGTGGGATAATTCTTTTCAGCTTTATTTAGCACTCGACTTGCAAAAGCGATAGGTAAATCAAGCTGATCGAAATCACTTCGCTGAGAAAGCACTGCACCTATAGCAGTGTTACTGGCATCTGTTGAGCAATCGAATTTTTTAACTGTTCAAAAGCTTCACAGTAAGCGTTCCAAATGAAAGGTACATCTTTCTTTAGAAGTTGGGCTAATGGGTTAGTGATTTTAGCAAATCCTGAAATTAACTTTCTGTAGTAGCTCACAAGGCCAAGAAAAGATTTCAATTCTTTTATGTTTTTTGAAGGAACTATAGCTTTAATAGCGACTAGTTTTTGAGGGTCAGGTTTTATGCCTTGATCGGTAATGACATGTCCTAGTTATGTCACTTCTCTACAAAGAAATTTGCATTTGTTTGGCTGTAATTTCAAATTGTGTGCTTTAAGACAATCGAATACCTCTATGAGTTTTTTGTTATGGTCGAACAAGTCTCGTCCATATATGACAATGTCGTCGAGACAAACGAAACATCGTATGCCATTTAGACCGGTGAGTACTTTATTCATAAGTCTTTGAAATGTAGGATGCGCATTACGCAAACCAAAAGGCATACGGTTGAATTCAAAATGACCGTAGGGATTTGGTGGAATCCATTAGCTAAATCTAAAGTTGAAAAATATTTAGTATCACCCAATTGGTTTAAAATTTCCTCAATATGAGGTAGAGGGTATGCATCTGCGATTATCTCGTTTAATTTACGAAAATCGACAACAACTCTTCATTGTTTGTTACCTTGAGAATCGGGTTTCTTAGGTACGACCAAGAGAGGTGAGTTCCATGGACTAGAGCTAGGACGAATGATGCCATCTTCTAGCATCTGATCTACTTGTTTTTTTATATTTTCGATTTGTGAATCTCTGGCAAACGATATGGTCTTTTATTTACAGGCGGTTGATTAGGTATAGTAGGAATTAAATGAGATATTGAGGAAGTAAAAGAAAGTTTGTCACCATCTAGGTGAAATTTTGAATTGTACTCTCGACAAATATTGATTATGGAAGATTTTTCTTCCGAATTTAAGTGATCCAGCTTCAAAAGAGAAGTCAGTTCTTTTTATCTTTGGCTAATTTTGTCTTTGTTAGAAATATTTTTAAGGTGAAATATGTCATAATTTTTCGCTTTTTCGTACTTAATAGGTATATCGTTATCAATTTCAATTTCCTTTTCTGTAGAATTTAAAATTGAGAGAAAAATATAACCATTATGTGGTTGTACCAAGCATCCTGAGGTATATACGCCAGGAAATATTTCGGTAGGTAAACATGTGGTATCTTCGTTTTTCGAGATAGGCCCAATTTTTAATATCTTTTCAGTACGAGCAGGTATTTTAATATTTCTTATAGCACATGCAAAAGGGATGTTGAATTCGAGTTCTTTGATATAAAAAGTAAGTCTTTTGTTTCTGTAATTGAGAGACGATTTTGTTTTTAAGAAAAAATCTTCTCCTATGATACCATCAGAAGGTATTGGAAATGTATCTGGAACTAAGTGAAAGGTGTGTATCAAATTTATGTTATTTGAAAGTAAAATCATTAGGTCAAAAGTCCCATACGTTGTAAAGGATTCGGTGGAAACGCCACTTACTTCGATTACATTGTTTATATAGACTTGAATTTCTCCTAGAACCGACTTTTTTTTTTTTATTAAACTAAGAGAAGCACCAGTATCGAGGAGAAAAGTGGTTTTATTTGTAAGAGCTTGACGAATTTGAAGAGCGATTTCACTTTGAATGAATTAAGATTAAGAATAGGTTTAGAATTAGAACGATGATAAGAAAGTGAGCTTTTAGTTTGTGTATTTCGAATGTTATGGCACTTTTTTATAGATCTTGTACCCGGAACGTCGTGCCATGTGCGTCGGGTGCATTGGAGTTTCCCGATTTTGGGTTTTGTTTGGATTTAGAATTGAAATTAGAGGATTTTGTTGACGATGAGGGTTGATCTTCCCGTTTAGAATTGTTATACTGCCGTTTTTGACATTGTTCAATTGTGTGACCGAGATTTTTACAGTAACGACAAGAGACTATTCTGTACTGTATTTACTTTATTTGAAAATTTAGGAAAGGTTTGTGTGTTGTTATGTGATCCGTGTTAACTTTGTCTTTTACGACATTCACTGATGGTGTGTTCCGGATGTTTGCAATAATTGCATTTTGTCTCTGAGATGCTGATCTAATCAGTTTCTAAAATTTGTTCCTCTTCACGAGCGTAGTCTTTGGCAGTGGAAAGAGTGTCATGTTTTGTCGATTTGACTATTAGTTTAAGAGGCGATTTAAGTCCTACCAAATCGTTTAATTTTCTTTCCGTTTCTTAATGAAATATCTAGAGAAACTGTTGTCATAGGAGGATTTTTTTTTTGACTCGAAAATGAACAAAATTAAGAAAATATCACAAGTTGAAAATTGAATAAATTTATAAAGATTTGAAAGATGATAAATGAATATTTGAGCACACGTAATCTTATAACACTTTTCTTTTTCTTTTTTTAAATAATATTCAAAATAAAAATTTGATTCAATATATTAAAAAGTAATAAAAGAAAAATACTCAAAAATCACACTTTGATTTAGTATAAATAAAGATACAATAAGTTATTTTTTTTTTGGTTTCTTTTTTTTTCAAAAAAATTGATTTACTTTAAAATTTTTTTTTTTTTTTGAAAGAAGTAGAGAGAAAAGAAAAAATATAATGGTCAACTTACAAATTTTTCATCATGGGAGTGAGTTGAGTTGATGTTGATAATCTGGACCGATGTTAATGGTGTTGTGCTAATGTTGATGTTGCTGTTGATTTCAATTTGAATATTATTATGATGTTGCATTAATGTTGATACTTTTTTTCTTTTAATTTGAAGATGATGATGTTGTACTAATGTTGATACTTTTTTTTTTTGAAGATGATGATGTTGTACTAATGTTGATACTTTTTTATTTTTTTTTATTTGAAGATGATGATGTTGTACTTATGTTGAAATTTTTAATTTGAAGATGATAAAATTTCTAAAAAATAAATTATTAAGGAAAAAAAAATAATCTCTTTTTTTTTTGGAAAAAGGATATAAAATTATGTAATATTTTATATAATTTTAAATAAATTTTGTGACCGATTTATTCGATCGCACCGCTGCCGCCAATTTAACTGTTGTGATATTGAAAAATAAAACACAGTTAAATAAATTAATACAATTTATTTTTATTTAAGAATTAACACTGGACTTAGTACTTTAAGAATTAAGATTTAAGAATTTAGTGTTTAAGAATTAAGATATGACTTCAAGAAAAGAATTAGGACTTCAACCCAGCACGATTAAAACTCAACTGAACTGTATAGTTTGTTACTTAGTACATTACAACTTGAAAAGATTGTTATAGTGACCACAAGTCACGTAGACCGTGTAATATGATACCGGATAACAAAACATGAAATTTGTTTATGCTTGCATTTTCAAGTGCAACGATTATAGAAAAATTAATAAAGAAATAAAATTTTTTAATTTTTAAAGTACGTGATGAATGAAATAGGCAAAGGAAAGTTAAGTGCTTCCATAAACAAAACAAGAAATATGCGGACTTGACAAAATTTATGTATGCGCGTGGCTAATAAATTTTACTTCATAACAAGCTGTGTAACTTGTTGTAATCTGATGAATGTGCTGAGATTGCAGTTCTTGAAGTTTAGTTTGATGTTCTTTCAGTTGCTGTATTTCTCTGTTAGCATTTTCGATTTCTGTATTCTGATGTGTTAAACTTGTATGGTGAAATGTAATCTTGCTTTAATGCTGATGTGTAATTTAATGTTAAATTAAATTTGGGTTGAAAAGATTTTATTGATGTGATGCTGTTCATATTTGTTGTACTTTAAAAAGTATATAATCACCTTTCATTGTACATTCATCATGCATTATTAAGATTCCACTGTATTGTAGTAATTTTTTTTGTGGTTTATCGTGACAAATAAATACGACTTTAGTTGGTTGATTGAAGAAAAATAGCCAGCGATTTCGAGATGTTAACTGTATCCAAATTTTATTTATTGGAAAAAATTTAAAGGAATACGAGATAAATATATTTTGCTGTAAAAGTAGTTCTATCTCGCATATTTTATTATGAATTGTTTTCAGGTAAATAGGTCGAAGTTGTTTACACATGTAATAGCCTTTTTCCAACAGTAAACATTGTGAAAATTCCTGAGGTGTTAGTAAGTAGAATTGATCTTTATAAATAGTTGTCATCATATAATCAACTCGGTGTCCATAGATACTAAAGTGTCATTTATTATATTGTTGGAAATGGAACAAGTTTATATAATTCAAATTTGGTTGTTGACATCAAGGGAATTTCCATTCCAAATAAAATATAACCGCCTATCAGTTGAGTATGAATTTTCATTAATCTATACATCTGAGAAATTTCGATTTGTTGTCTAGTTGATGGTAGCATTATTCCTTCTGGTAGATTTTCCTTTATAATAAACATTTAAACTCGTAGTTGCGTTGGTGAGATGATTAGTGGATTTTTGCCATGCTGTGCGTCCAGTAATACATACATCAAGGATAGCGTTTTGCATGAATTTGCATTAACTTATGAGTGAGGTTGCGAACAGTGATAATGTATTGAAAGCTTGAATTGTTTTATTGTATTATCTATTAAGTTTATGGTTGCTTGATATCCTTTGAGATCATAGTATGTTAACAGATGCCAATCACTGGATGAAATGCTTGCCTTTGACAAATTTTCACTATAAATTCCTGGTGTGTGATTGAGTTGTTGTATGTCTATGTTATTAGGGGCAATAACAATATTGATAATAAGAAAACTTTTAATGAAGTTGGTGATGTGGATACACCCTTTCTTTTCCGTTGATGAGTTTTTTTTATTGTCACTACTGTCATCTGTGTTTTTATTATTCATTGCCCATTTAAATGGAGGAAGATTGTCTTCTTTAATTAGTACTAGTGTACCGACCTGTAAATTTAGATACTCTGCTGTTCATTTTCCTCTTTGTTGAAGATTGATCAAATATTCTTTAGATCATCGCTGCCAGAAGAAATGTTTTATTTCAATTAATAAGGCCCATCTTGACAACAACGACATTTTACTTTAAGTGTTATGAGTGTCTACTGATGCCGTCATTGGTTCGACAATTAGAAAGTGTGCTGGGGTGATTGACATCAAGTCGTTTGGGTTTGTGGACAGAGGTGTTAATGGTCTTGAATTAAGGGTGCTTTAATTTCAGCTATGATGGTGCATAATTCTTCATAGGTTAAAGCACCTGAAGCCATAGTGTGTAGCAAAAAATATTTTGTTGATTTGACTGCTGTTTCCCATAGACCACCAAACTGAGGTGGTCTAGGTGGTGAAAAATAAAATTGGATTTTTTTGTTAGTACACATGTTCAGAATTTTTTCTTTTGACTTCTGATTTGTTGAAAAGTGATATACTTCTTCCAATTGATTTTTATCACCTAAAAAATTCGTAGCATTAACATAAACCACGTCGTGCAACAAATCTTTTAAAGGCTCCTAAGAAACTTTCAGTTGTAAGATCGGAAACGACTTCTAAATGAATAGCCTTTGTTGTCAAGCAACAAAATACCGCAAGTTAATTTTTGTGTGGTTTTTTACCCCGTATTTTGAAATGTGTATACACAGGTCCAGCAAAATCTACTCCGCAGTTTATAAATGGACGTGGCTGTTGTACTCTCACACTTGGAAGATTTCCCATTTGTTGTACGCATAATTTAGGCCGGAATTTTGTGCATTTTACACAATTTGATACAACTGATCTTGCAATATTTCTACCTTGAAGTATCCAAAATCGCTGTCGTGAAATTGAATGTAGTGCTTGAGGTCCAGTGTGAAGATGCGTAATATGTAAATGTGTCATTAACAACTTGGTGACAAAACTGTCAGCAGGCAAAAAAATTTTCTAACCTACCACCAACTCTTAAAAATCCCTTTTCATCAAGAAATGGATTTAAAGTAGCTAATTTACTAGAATTCGCAACTTTGTTGTTTTTGTAGATATTGTATGTCATCTTTAAAATTTGTATTTCTTTAACGATGACTTCCATTGCTTCTTCTATCTCCACAACGATTAAGAAAGGACTCAACCCTTTTGCATATGTTTTATCTTTGAAACATTTGATACTTCTTAGAATTTGTGCCATCGTGCGTTGTAGTGTTATAAATAAATTTTTGTGATCTAAGGTGTATAAAGAATAATCATCGAACTCTATATGGGCGGGTAATACGGTTTTTACTGTTTTTTCTTCTTCTTCGAGCGTAACCATAGTCACTGTATTTTTTGGCCAATAGGTTTTAGACAGTTTCGAACCATAATATTGAACGTAATAATTGTTCTGGAAAAGTACCTCTTGATACAAGATCTGCAGGATTTTCCTTTGTGTTGACATAATTCCAATTTTCTGGATCAGTGAGCTCTTGAATTCGTGCCACCCTGTTAGCAACGAACGTTTCAAGTATTGATGGACCTTCTTTTATCCATGAAATTACAATTTGTGAGTCTGTCCAATAATAAATTTCATCTATTTTGAGATTTATGTTATTTTTGATATAATTCACCACTTGTGACTTTAGTTTAGCGGCACACAACTCTAATCGTGGAAGTGTAGTTGGTTTGATCGGTGCTACACGTGACTTTAAACATAAAAGTCTCACTGTTATTTGATTATTTGAATTTTTTGATCCTATACACAAAGCCTTTCCATATGCCTTCTCACTGGCATCTGAAAACGCAAGTGAGTCTTTCCAATTCTTTCCTGAATTGTAACCAAGTTCTGCATAATTCGATAGATAATTCCTCGTCCCAATCAAGTTTTCTCCTCCACAGTTCTTGAATAAAGATTTTACTTGTTAACACCACAGGATTCACTAACCCTAATGGATCGAATTTTTGCGACATATCTGCTAAGACAGTTCTTTTCGTAATAATTTAATGTAATTAAAAAATAGCCAGTGACTGGGTGCCATACCAGACCTAATGTTTTGACATATTCACCATCCAAATCCGAAAAGTCTAATTTAATTTCTAACTCATTATTTGAGATATTCTTGATTAGCACACCACTTATGGAGCTGAAAACATCTACTAGCCATTAATGAGCCTACATAATTGTTTCTGAATTTCTAGTGCCTCATTGATATTATCACTACCAGTCATAACGTCATCAACATAGAAGTCTTTGATTGCTGCTGATGCTAACGGATAATGTTCCTCTTAATCTTTTGCTAACTGTTGTAAACACTTGACTGCCAAATATGGTACTGATTTCGTACCATAAGTGGCGGTGCATAACTAGTAATATTTTAGTGGATCATTTGCATTTTCTCTCCACTTTATTAATTGTAGATTTCAATCTTCGTCTGCTAGTTGAATCTGCCTATACATTTTTGCAATGTCTGTTGTAAAAACATAACGTTTTGTTCTAAAACAAAGAATGATAGCCACTAATTCATCTTAAATTTCAGGACTTTTTAGCAAAAAATCATTCAATGAGATGTTTGTTGATATTTTCGTGGAAGCCTCGAATGCCACTCTTAATTTCGTTGTACTGCTAGCTGGCTTTAATACACAGTGATGCGGGATGAAGTAATGAGCACCTGATGTATCTTCTGGTTTTATTTCGCGCATGTGTCCTAACTGAATATATTCCTGTAGGAATTCACAGTATTGTTTTTTCAATATTGTATCATTTGCCAAACTTTTTTTCTAAACTTAAAAGTCTTTTGTACAATAAATCTTTCATTATTATTTCGTATGGTTGTATTTTCAAAATATTCTTCACATTTCTTGTCATTAATTGACATAAGTTGCATTTGATGGACATTCATCAACTTCCCAAAATCGATGTAATTGTTCTTCTAATTCTTGATTTGTCACACCACAAAATGGTTTCTTCTTCCCAATATATAGTGTTATGCAGTAGTGGAAGTTTTTCACCTAATCTAATTTGTCCATTTCGCATAATTTCGCCATAAACCTCCGACCCCAAAAGAATATCAATTCTTTGTGGCTTGTAAAATTCAGGATCTGCCAACATGATGTTATTAGGCAATTTCCACCCATCTGTATTAATGAATCTTTGAGGTTGTTTTAATAATATTTATTTTATGACATGTACTTCCAATTGAGTGTTATAGTCATTGATTCTTTAATTAATTTTCAGGTGTATTCTATCTGTGACTTCAACTGTAGCGTCACCAATGCCACAAATGTCTAGATTCATTTGTGTATTTGGAAAATTGAGTTGTTTACGCATTCTTTTTGTTATAAAATTTAACTGCGATCTTGAATCTAGCAGTATTCTGCATGGTCAAATTTTCTCATTCTATCACTTGTCTCTGACAACACTGTGCCTAAAAATACATATCCTTTTTGGGCATTTGATGCTCTTGCTTTGATGAATTTGATTTATGTCCTAAGGCTTCTAATGCTTGAAAACGAAGTTCTATGAATTTCAAAAGTTCTTCAACTGTTTATAGATTTCTTGGTGTAGATATCGATTGCTCATACAAGGAACGTGTATTTTTATCTAATTTTTTCATTAATATATGCACACCGATATTCCAATATTTTTCTACTGGGGGTCGTAGATTTTGCAAACTCAATAAACATTCTCTTGTTGTATCATGCAATGCTTTTAATGATGATGCTGATTCATTGATTATTGTTGGCTGAGTGATTAATTTATCTAGTAATGCTGTTACTAATAATCGCTTATTATCGTACCGATTTTTAAAAATGTTCCATGCTGTTTTATAATTATCATCTGACAGTTGTAAATGTCTAATTAGTTTTTCTGCTTAACCAGACAAATTCATTTTTAAATATATTTTTTGAGATTTTCCCATTATTTGATTATGCACCATTGCGTAAATAAATCATAAAATTGTTCCCATTTTAAATAATCTCCGTCAAATTTAGGTAGAATTATTTTTGATAATTTCATATGTGGCGGAATTATTTGATTATATACTGCATTGGTATTTATGTTTGTATTTCCCAATTTTTGATGCAGTTGTACTTGAATATCTTGTACTTTATTTTTCAAATTGAAATATTGTTGTGGATTGTATCCATACTTAATGGCATTTTTTGAAGATTCCCAAATTGCTACGTTCGATTCTTCTATTTGTTTCCAGTAATGGTCAATTTTAGATATCTTTATTGGAGCGTATGACCTAGATTGATCTGCTGTAAATATTTCTGATAGAATGTTTTCTAATGCTGCTATTGCATTTTTCTGTTTTTGTATTGAACGAATGACTGTTTCATCAATTGATTCATTTGAATGATTTTCATTACTAGATGTTGATGATTGTTTTATTTAAATTCTCCATTTAGAACTGATGAACAATTTGTGATAAATTTATTTTTTACTTAACAAATAATTTGAATACAAGTAAAAAATTTATATTTACGAAAAATATGTTGACTATTGAAAATATGTTGAATATGTATGTTGATAATGCCGAACCAACTTCTTGATAAAAATACAAATTATACGTTGAAAAACTTGCTAACTTGTACTCTGAGTACGTTGGGGTCACCAAAAATATGTTAAGAAATAATTCACCGAATTATAATTATCCAGAATCAGGTACCTCTAATTCTGAACAATTTTAAAATTTCTAGATATCAGGAATTGTTACGATTATGAAAATTTTAATTGTATATAAACATTAGGAGTAGTGTTCATACTTACATTTAAAAGAAAACTAAAAACCTCCTGATGAGTCCTAACGGGTCTGCTAAAGAATTCCGGCTGCTTCAGCCTGGCGTGGGATCTTTGGACTCACCGTGTCGAGGTGACGATCGAAACGAGGTGTCGTAGACCGGCGATGTTAATTTACAACCAAAAAAGAAGCGAAGATATGATTAAAAAAACAGGGAAAGGAAACAACAGGACATTTATTAGTATTAGTTGACCGGAGGCATTACCCCACGGACCCCCTCACCAGCTCCACCACACCACTCACGGGATCTCTCCATCCTTAAATCAAAATGATTTAATAATATGATTATTATTATAATTACATTTCTTATAACACCAAAATACCAATATATTATTAATATTCTAATTTTTCTTTTCACAAAATAATTTCTGAGTGTCCTTACATCATACACTCTGGTCGCTGTCTGACTAACTCACTTACTAATGAGCGAGGCGACTGTACTTTATTTTTATTAGTCATATAGACTAATTTCTTTTTTTGATAAGATCTATATCTAATTCCAAAAAAAAAAGAACGAAAAAAAAAGGATTCATACTGACTTTATGAAGTTTATTTTTTTTTTCTTTTTTCATTAAAATCCGTATTTGTTTTCTATATTATTGCAAATTTTGTTACTTTTTAGAACCATAATTTTTGTTTTTTTTTTTAAAAATTACACTAAAATAAAATTGAACTGCAATATATACTTGAACTCAAAGAAACCAAATTTAAATCAAGATTGAACTGGAAAAAAATTGAACGCAAAAAAAAAAAAAAACTGAACTAAAAAAAATGAACTGCCAGATAAAACGGTAAACTAAAACTAAAAAGCGGTAAACTCAAAACTAAGAAGAAATTGAACTAAAAAGCAAAATTGAACTGAGGGCTAAAAACCAACTAACCCGGCTAAAAAGCGGTGTGTTAAATTTTTTTTCGCTTATATAGCAAAAATTTTGTTAACCTCACTACTCATTTATTATGTAAAGGTAATGAGGTCGGCAAATACACTTAAGGTACGTTTCCACTTATACACTTTTTAAATGTAAATGTAACATTCCATTAAGTGTAAATAAGTTTACAAATGAAAACAGCAAAATGTAGAGTTACATTCAATGGAGTGCTACACTTTGATTCTACACTTCCATTTAAAAGTGTATACATGTAAACAATTCATTCCACTTAGTGGAGACAAATGTATCGGTATTTTTCTACACTTAAAAGTGAACAGAATAGTTTGTTTATTTTAAAATTTAACTTCACACTTTTTTGACAATTCAGTTTGTTGTTTATACATAATATTTGTACATATATAATTCCCTCTGTTTGAAAGAAAAATTAATGGTATGTATTTATATAATTTTCTTTTTATAAAATAATTTTTCAATTAATTTTTTAATAGAACATGACTTCTAATACTGTTTGGAGTAGAGAATTAAAGAAAAATTGATTTGAGTTACTGGAGCAGTCAACTGGGACGTCACGTATGCTGATTATAAAGACAAAATAAAAAGAGAAAATGCTTTAAAATTTATAGCAAATAAAATGAATTTGGCATCATCAGAAATAAAATCAAAAATATTTAAATTGAGAACCCAATATTCGAATGAAAAAAATAAAATGAAAAAATACAAAAGTGGAGAAGGAAGTGCTGAAAAATATGTAACAAAGTGGAAGTATTTTGAAGCATTGAAGTTTTTATTTAAACATGAATATGATAATATAGGAAAGTTTATTTTAAGTTGATGCCCCATGCTACTGGCTCAATATACAGCGGACATCTTTGTTATATTGTTAAATAAAACGCACTATTTTGCTATTTCTTCTTTTTATTTATTATTTAAACTTATTTATTTAATATCAAATTTCACCTATTAACTATACTTTATAAGCACTTCAAATAGCTCTTAGTTCTACTTATTACATTGTATCTTTAAATTTACTTTCTTCTTTAAGGTAATTATATTATTGCAGCTACAACTGACCCGACTAACTGACTCAAAGTGAATCAGAACTGACTCGACTAACTGACTCAAAGTGAATCACCAACTTTACTGCTTGACTGACTGAGAGTGACTGACTAACTATTAAGCAATTGACGCCTTGTTATTCTATTCTACTACATTTTACATCGTTTTTACATCGTTATAATACCTCGTTTTTATTCAAACATGAATATGATAACAACGAACAAAATACAGATTTAATGGTGAGTTGTAGTTCAGAATTAATTTTATTGATATACTTTTACTATATCAAAAAAAAAATTTAAATTGAAATGATTTTTACTGATGTTTTATTTAAATTTTTTTTTTTTTTTTGACCAAGAAAAACAAAAATTAAATACATTGTAATTGCCAGTCAACTGCATCTTCTCGTGCAAAGTAATCTTTAAATTTATTGCGAATTTCCTTTGAAATATTTCAAGGATTTCGTGATTGTGTTGTCTGCATTTGCAAAAATGGGTCTTTGCTTACTTCTGCTCGCCATGAACCAGGCTGTATTGATCCATTTTTAAGGTCCACATCAAAAGTTCCGCATGGTGCATATCTGTTGCAATGAATCAGTAAGAAATTTTGCAAAACGCATATAGCAGAAGTCATAATTCTAACTCTTTCGGGTGCTATTTCAAATATTTTTCTCAGTGATCGAAATCTGGCTGATGTAATACCAAAAACGTTTTCAATAATTCTTCTAGCCCTAGAGAGTCTGTAATTAAGAATTCTCTCTTCAACACTGAGATTGTAGAATGCATATGGCTTTAATAAATAAGATTTCATTGTAAAAGCATCATCAGCAATGATTACAAAAGGCATAGTCTTTTCTCGCATTGGTAAAGATCGCTCGCGTGGAATATTTAAAGTTTTCTTTTCTAAAACTTTAAAAAATTTAGTGTTGCTAAAAACTCCACCATCAGAACTTCTTCCTTTAGATCCAATATTAATATAAATAAATTTATAGTCTGCGACTGCTAACGCCATTAATATAATACTGACATCTTATAAATTAAATATAGACTACCACTATTTGCAGGTGCCTTCATACTTATATGTTTCCCATCTAAAGCACCAATACAATTGGGAAAGTCCCACTTTGAGGCGAAATCTGATGCAATTTGTAATCACTCTTCTTCGGTACTAGGCATCTGAAAAAGAAAAAAATACCAATACATAAAAAAATATACTAAAATATGTTTTAATTATGTATCTTTCAGGTAAATGAGAGTATATCTAGTTTTAACTCAAAAAGCATTTTTAATGCTGGAGATAATGTTTCTGAAAAGCAAGATGTACCATCTTCTTATCAAGAAACACTTCCTACTTTAAAAAGAAAACAGGAACAAAGTAGTATCGAAATGGAGGAACTTACAGCAATTAATAGTTGTATGACTGTAATTGCAAACGCGAAGAAATCCGATGAATATACAGTGTTTGGGGAATTTATTGCAAATGAAATCCGTGGGATAAAGAATATTGCTTTGCAATCAAAAGTGAAGAGACAAATACAAAGATGTTTGTTAGACGTTGCTGAAGAAAATGCTACCATGTGTGATGAAAATAACAGTACAGTTTTTTGCTTTTCATCAGAAACGTCTGATAGTGTATACACATCTACTCTACTTTAATCACCATATAATAAAAATAATATGTACATAAATATAAATAAACACAAATAAAATAAAAATGATGCACATTCCGCAAATTATTGTTTGACTAACCTTCAGGTATTCATCTTTCAATGCAAAATAAATTGCTTTCCATACTTCTGGTATTATTCGTGAAATCGTACACTTTGGAATCCGAAATAAATACATCAATAAGGCATAAGAATCACCTTGAAAATGTAAATTAAATACTTTTAGAATAATAACATATTTCAAACAAAGTATTACCTACCTGTAGCTAAAAATCTTAATGTTGAAGCCAGACGTTCACTTGCTGGAATATTCTTTCTCATAAACGGTTTTTTTTTTCAATAAGCGGTTTCACCTTTGGCAACAATATATTGAATTCCAATGGTTTCATTCTTAAAAAATTGTTGCAACATTTTTCGTCATTGCTTCTTAATTCTGGAAACAAAGAAGTCATAATACCATATTTTTATCGGTCTTTTATCCAATTCCTAACCCAACATTTCCTTTTTTGTTTTGTCTCTTTTTTAATTTTCTACGTAATAAAACTAGTGCAGCACAAGCTGCAGAAAATTCAAAAATTGATGCCATTTTTTAATATTTTAATATTCAATAAACTTAAAAAATGCATCTACCTAGCTTGCTATAACTCATAAAAATGTATGTTTATATTTTTTAAATAACTTTTATCAACTTACTAACCCTTGACTAAATAACTTTGGGACTAAGGGCGACGCATAGACTACTAGATATTTTATTAAAACATTAAAAAGCATAGACTACTAGATATTTTAAATGAAATATGATTTAGGTTTTTTGATTTAAAATGAGTGAATGGAATAAATGAGCTTTTTCGAAAAAGTAAAAAAAATTTCACGTTTTTTTGGGTGAGGGTTGGGTGAAAACTATACCCTCCTTGGGATTGTTCAATTTGGGCCGTTTGTGATATCAAATTAAAGCTCTTGCTGAGTGGTATTAAATGGCATATTTAATATCTCGTGCATTTTAAAATTCATCAATTTAAAAATTTCTTAATTATTTATAGTTATGACTAAAAAGTAGAAAATAAAATATATTAAAAAACCTTTTAAAATAAATAACTTTTATAAATAAAATGCACTAAAAATTGACAATTGTGATTATAATTATGGATGCCAAACTTTTATTATATCACTGAGAAAGAAAAATTATTTTTTAATTTTTAGTGCATTTTATTTATAAAAGTTATTTATTTTAAAAGGTTTTTTAATATATTTTATTTCTTTTGAATGTGTAAACGGGTTATCCACTTTTGTGTATACAATCGAAAAAGTGAAGAGAAAAAGATGTACGGCTACATTTTTTTTCGAGTGTAACGCTACACAAATTTACAAATGTAAACGTACTCTAAACTTTTGTGGATCTCCACTTTTATTTTTCTCCACTTAAGTGTATAAGTGGAAACGTACCTTCACATAAATTTTAACCTATATAGAGAATTAGAAATTTTACGGAAAGAAAATGTGAATTGAGAATTTGAGAATTTTGATATAAAAAAATTTGAGTAATCTCATGTATTTTTTATAAATCGCGTGATTCTTAATTTAGTACTTATATACAATTAAGAAAATCATGCCATTTCCAGAACAATAAAAGGGATTAGATTTCGTTGCGCGTGTGCAACGGATTTTGATTACAATTCATTTACTGGAATTTTAAGTTGCAATTTTTGGAATTGCATATAAATTTTCCAATATGAACAAAAATAAGGAATTTCAATGTACAACCATCTGTAATTATACCGTGGCGTACAAAAAAATAACTTATAAAAAAAACTTAAATTTGCTGTCGCAACAGAATTTCTAATTCTAGAATACTTGATAATAATTCTCAAGAAGCAATGAAGCTCTTGTTCTTAAGACAGTGAAAAAATAAAACTTCAATAGTAGGTAATTATGTACTGGTTTATTCTATCAAATTTACTTTATTTTATACATCAAATTAGTCCTAAATACGACAGAATGTGGGAAAGTACATAAAAATTTAATAATAATTCGTTATCAATAAATTATATACAAATATTGCCTAATATGTAACTTAAAACATTAATGTATAATTTTAAAAGTCGACCATTTCTTGCATGACGGACGGGACATTGAAGAAAATTTTTTTCAATCTTTTTACTCTTACGTCCATATAGTTCAAATGTATTCCTGTTAAATGGAAAAAATTAATGATCCACCCAAATAAGTACCTACCAAACCGAAAAGGAAGGTGTTTTCCAAGAATTCTAGTTTTAATTTTATAATGCGATAAGTGACTATGACGGACGGGACATGAAATGACACTGGTATTTCCAATTATAAATTCACACCTCCTGTTTTATGATAAATTTTTAAATTAAATAAATTTTTAAATTTTAAATTTTTACGGCAGCAATTTTTTATTTTTCTAACTCGCGCAACCTAAGATATAACAAATTATGTTTACCAGGTGCGTACGACGGACGGACATAACGGAAGGGACAATTGAAAAATTCCAACAGACTTTATAAAATAAGAAGAAAATGATAAAATTAAACAATAAAATTATTTTTTTTTAAATAGTTTATTTTTATTTCTGCTTATTGTTATTTAAAACATGCTTATTGAGGATAATATAATATATTTCCATTTGTTGTAGTTTTTATATAAAAGCATAAAAACGTTTTAGGTTACGTAAAATATACTATAAATCTTTAACATTATTTTTTCGTTATAACTAACAATTAAAAAGTAAAAAACGTAAAAAAACTCAAAAACTATGACTTTATAATTTTAACTTTGTTTAATACTGATTGCACTGTTTTCCCATTAATAAATGATATCTATCAAAAGGCTTGAAGATATGGCATGTTTGAATTTTTGGAATTTTATTGATGCTATTCCAACGGGTTTCCAAATCAGTTTTATAAATTAAAAATTTATTCTTTTGAAATATGGAATAATTATATATTTTTAACAGCTTTCTTGGCACATTCAAAAACATCATTTGCATTATCTATCACCAATAATTTCCTTTTTGTTTTTGTCGGTGGGTAATGCTTTTTTAACTTTATTCATTGCTCTTGCTGAAGATTAATTATTTTTAAATGGTTCTAAATTATTTTCTCTTTGTTTTTATTTGAGTATTTGTCTGTAGGTTCGTTTTCTTTCTCTCTCACGTTGTTTTCTCAAAATATTCTCTTGCTCAGAACATTATTTTTTTTCTTTCTTCTTTGACGCCTTTTCCTCTCTGCTTCTTTTTTCAAAAATTCTTGTCTTTTCACTGGATTTGATTTTATTTTTTCCCTATATTTTTTTAAACATTTACGCCGCAATTGCTTACATTTTTCTTTAGCCTTCTCTATAACTTTGTCTATTCATGCTATATTGATTTAAAACTTTTACTAAATTAGGCATCCGCTTAACAACTACAACTTGTTTTAAATACAGAAAAGAACGTATTTTTCTAAATACAAATTAATTATTAAAATATATCAAAATTTTAAGCATTCGAATATTTATACAAAATTCTAAAGGAGTAGATCTGAATTGTCCAGTTATGATGGACGGGACAATTTTCAATTTATTATAATTAAAAATATATTCATGATAACAAGCTAAGATTTTGTATTAATATTTGCCTCCATAAACTTGTTATTTTTAACATAACTAATTATGTGTATATCTCGAACTTACCTGCATATTCACAAAAATGCTACTTTTTTATGACGGACGGGACAAAATTTGGTATAGTCAAAATAATAAAAGTTGAGGTTTTTTCGCGCGTGTTTTACATGGCGTAGTGATCTTTTTTGTGTAGATATACAAAAGAAGAAACGTGATACAACAACAAAAACGCATGTGTGTAAGTATCTTTTTTTCTGGGCATGTTTTTCTATTATAATACGAAACCTCAACTTTTATTATTTTGACTATAACTATTGAAATTCAAAAACAGTATACCTAAACCTACTCAAGGTAGGTGAAAATATTGTTAATCAAATAATGTTCAAAAGAAATAAAACGATTGGGTTTTTGAAAGAAAACGCAAAGTTCATCAGTGAAAATATTTATTTATTAATTCAAAAAATAATAATAAAAAATAATCAAACAACTCAAAAAGTAAAGCAAATTAAAATTAAATAATTCAAATAAATCAATAAATAAAGCAAACTAAAGATCAAATTAAAAACAATTTAATTAAATCATAAAAAAGCAAACAAAAATCAAAATATAGATAATTAATAATCGAAATAAAGTAACTAATTTAATTAAATTTAATCAAAATAATAAATTTTTAAATTAATGATAGTTAATAATTGAAATAAAGCAGCTATTTAAATCCAAAGGTAATTCAAAAAAAATTAAATTAAAATTAAGTGAAGCAATGTGTTGAATGATGATTTAAGATGAGGAATATTCCTGTAAAGATCGAAATATTATTGATTATACAATAGTATTGCTGATACTATATCATCCCAAGTTTACATGTAATTAGTAGTTAAAATTTCAGAGGTTAGGTAAACCTTGTAGCAAATTGTACCTTAGTAATGGCTGACTTTTATCAAAAGATGTTTAAACTCATAAAATGAAACAAGTAAGTTCAATCAATTGAAGTGAAGAATTCAAGTGATCTTGATCAAGTACAGTGAAGCTAAACAAGTGAGCGTCATCACTTAAAGTGAAGTGAAACAATTGAGGTTATTCAATTGAAGTGAAGCTAAACAAGTGAGCGTAATCAGTTGAAGTGAAGTGAAACAAGTGAGTTTATTCAATTAAAGTGAAGTGATTCAACTGAAATTAAACAACTGGAGTGAAGTAAAACAACTGAGGTTAATCGATATAAGTGAAGTGAAATCAAATTAGTTTGTTAATTTCAACAAGATGCTGCCGTTGCAACCACCAGTAAAGACTATATGTGTTGAACAATGCTGTAGTCACGTTGAATAGTAAATGGGAATTGACTTAATAAATTAAAGTTAAACTTAAATGTTTTAAGTTTAAACTAAATTGACTTTAAATTTGAAGCTCAACAAAAGAAATTCTATGGGAATTGACTTAATAAATTAAAGTTAAACTTAAATGTTTTTAAGTTTAAACTAAATTGACTTTAAATTTTAAGTTACTCAAATTGTTAAGACCGAAAATATTGAAATTGTCAGAATAAGTTAGATTTCTGTTTTATGGTCAATGCCCATTAAAACAGAAATCACCAAGCAAATTCACTAATATCTCTTATCTTATGGTCAATACCCAGTAAGATGGAAATTACCAAGACAATTCCCTAACAATTTTCTATCTTATGGTCAATACCCAATAAGATGAAAATAACAAGTAAAGAAAAAAAAATTATTGTTGATATTTTCCTTTTTTTATTATCTTTAATTTTATGAAGATTGGGTTAATGGTATATTATGGAGTTAAATTGTGAGTAATGGAAGTGGGATCTATGGTGGATAGTGGAACTAAATTAGTGACATGTTGAAGTTGTCAAAAAGTGACATGTTTACTTTTTGATAATTTCAACAGTAGGTGTTATGTGTATGTATGTGATTTAAAAAAAAAAAAAGTTGTGGTAAAAAAATAAAAACAGAAAATGCTTTGAAATTTATAGCAAATAAAATGAATTTGGCATCATCAGAAATAAAATCAAAAATACTTAAATTGAGAACCCAATATTCGAATGAAAAAAATAAAATGAAAAAATACAAAAGTGGAGAAGGAAGTGCTGAAAAATATGTAACAAAGTGGAAGTATTTTGAAGCATTGAAGTTTTTATTTAAACATGAATATGATAATATAGGAAAGTTTATTTTAAGTTGATGCCCGATGCTACTGGCTCAATATACAGCGGACATCTTTGTTATATTGTTAAATAAAACGCACTATTTTGCTATTTCTTCTTTTTATTTATTATTTAAACTTATTTATTTAATATCAAATTTCACCTATTAACTATACTTTATAAGCACTTCAAATAGCTCTTAGTTCTACTTATTACATTGTATCTTTAAATTTACTTTCTTCTTTAAGGTAATTATATTATTGCAGCTACAACTGACCCGACTAACTGACTCAAAGTGAATCACCAACTTGACTGACTGAGAGTGACTGACTAACTATTAAGCAATTGACGCCTTGTTATTCTATTCTACTACATTTTACATCGTTATAATACCTCGTTTACATTCGACTTCCTACATTCGGCCATTCTGACTAGTATTGGCCTCCAATAGTACCAATTTTTTGCCATGGTTTCATGAATTCAATACATGTTGAAGTGTGCTTAGTACCTTCGTGTTGACCTACTTTGTCAACGTCGTAAGTATCATTACTCTTTATTTTCACGATCTTGTATGGGCCAAGATATTTCGAACGAAGCTTAATTCCTGGACCTACTTGTGTTCGCTTTATATTTACTAAGTCTCCGAAATTGTACTTATTAGGTTTACGTCTTTTTTGGTCATAATACTTCTTATTTTCGCATTGAATCTTCCTGAAAGATTCTTTTGCTTCTTCTCTGAGTATCTTTCTTTGGTCAGTGTAGGACGTCTTAAATTCTTCTTCGATTATTTCTTTTACCTTAATGTCATTATTATTTCTCATTTTCTTTCCTATCATCAATTCAAATGGTGTGTTATTGACACTTCTATTATAAATTGAATTCAAAATTCTCTGTACTGAATTTACATATTCATACCATTTACTTGGTTGTTCTGAAGATAGCTTTGACAATACTGCGATAATTACAGAATTAATTCGCTCGACTTGACCATTTGCCTTTGGCAAACCAGTTGTTATTTTATAGTGCAATGCATTTTTGAAGTGATTTGACTACTGCAAGTACTTCAAGCTCATAGCTAGCATATTTTTGTTCCGCTTCTGATGTTTTTTTACTATAGTAATATACAGGATGGAGTTTTTCATCATCTTCTGCTTTCTGTAGGAGTATGGCTCCATAGCCAAATTTGCTTGCATCTGTATGAACCTCTGTCTTTGCACCTCTATTATAAATATTCAATACATGTTTATTAGATAACTTTTCTTCTAATACCTTAAAGCATTCTCGTTCTTTTTCTTGGAATTGGAATTTTTTGTCTTTTTTAATTAAATCGCTAAGCGGTTTTTCCAAAATCGAATAACCTTCAATGAACGTCCTGAAGTATCCAGCTAATACCAGAAAACTTTGTACATCCTTCAGATTCCGTGGTTCTGGAAAATTTATAGCTGCTAAAATTTTTTCATTAGATGGATAAATTTTATTATTTTCAATTATATAACCCAAACATTCAATACGTGATACTAAAAGTTGACATTTTTTGAAATTAATCATTAATCCATATTCTTGCGCTCTTTTAAGTACTTTTGAAAGTCTATCTATATGGCCTGTTTTTCGTCTTTAGCCAAAATGATGATATCGTCTATATAAATCATGAGAATTTCTTCATTCTGATAATCTCTAAAAATTGTATTTATATACCGCTGGAAATGCGATGGCGAATTACAAAATCCAAAAGGAACTTTTTTAAACTGGAAATGCCCTTGATGCGTGACAAATGCTGTGTATTTTCTGCTTTCTTCTTCTATATAAGCATGGAAAAATCCGTTTTTTAAATCTATAGCACTAAATATTACTGCATCTCGTAAGTTATCAATTTGATCTTCTAGATTCGGCATTGGATATCTGTCTTTAACTACTATTTTATTTAATTTTCGAAAATCAATACATAACCTGGATGATCCATCTTTCTTTTTAACCACTACAACCTGACTAGCATACTCGGAAGAACATGATTCAATTATATTATCTTCCAGCCATGCTTTTACCTGTTTATCTACAATTTCCCTTTCAGCATAAGGCAATCTTCTAGGACTATTATAAATTGGAATATCATCTTTAAGCGTTATTTTCATATCAATTGATTTAACCTTATTTGGTCTATATTCCTTTATCATTTTTTTCACTTTCTGCTGATCATCTAAATTCCTCATATGATGAAAATCAATCTCATCCGTACTATCAATTTTTATGTTGAAAATGTGCATTTCATCTATTATCTTTTTGATACTAATACCTTCTTTATTTATTACTAGTTCCACCGTTGTTATAAATTCGTTTCCTAATATGACCTGATGTTTTATACTATTCCGTGGGTCCACTAGAAAATTGATATTATAGCTTTCACCGTCAATGATAGTATTTACTCGTACACCTTTGTTAGTTGAAACTTCGTTTCCTTCCAATCCAATCAAATTCATGTTGATAGTTTCGAAAATCTGCAACTGAGCGGGCCTTACAACGTCTTCACGAATTAGGTTTACATCGCTACCTGTATCTACTAAAGCATAAACATCAACCTGGTTTATTGTCATTTTTTTACACATATTATTTATTGATGAATCTATACAATTCACTGGTTTATTAGTCTCTATTCTGTTGTTGCTTTTTTCTGTACACGAAATCGATCTGTGACCAAATTTATTGCATTTGAAACATTTTAATCCCAAATTCTTTTTATAACAATCTTTTGCTATATGTCCTTTAATACCACAGTTAAAACATCTATCTATTCTTTGATCTTCTCCACTTTTTAGTCGCTCAAATCTTTTGGAAGATACATTTTGTTTATTTCTACCGAATTTACTATTATTATTATTTCTGCGTTCTGTACGATAAGCTATGTAATGATGTAATTTTTCTTTAAAATCAGTTAAGCTTTTTGCTCCATATAGCATAATCCTGTTTACTGGTTCATCCTGTATTCCTTCAATGACATATTGTATTAATGAGTTATCATCTACTAAACCTCTACTTGCTAATTCTTTCATAGACAAATAATACTCGTATACATTTTCCTCTGGTTTCATTCTTCTTTTAGCCAACATTTTATGTAAGTCAGCTGCACTCATCTTTGATCCGAAATCGTTCATTTATGCTTTTTTCATTTTACTCCAATTTTTCACATCTTTTTCAGATAAAATGAATAGTTTAGCTAACCCTCTCAAAGATTTTTTAGCAAACAAAAACTTCTGTAGCTCATTCCATTCAAGCATTTCCGATAAATCTTCATAATCTGCTATCCATTGTTCTACTGCATATGGACCTTTTCGATCGAAAGAACGAATCATGTCCTCGATATCCCTGAAACTAATCATGCATGCACCAAATCGTTTATCCTTTTGTCTTACTGGATTTTTATTGCACTGATCTTCATTTTCTTACTCTATGCCTTCATTACTTTCTTCGTAATTTTCATTATCGTCTTTTGCATTATCGTCTTCTTCATTATCATCTTCTTCATTATTTTCGTCGTTAATTTCGTCTTCGTCGTCTTCATTTTCTTTCAGCAAATTTAAATCCATGAGACCTTGCATTAATTTTTCAATCATTTCTTCTTTAGTGCCGTCGTAACTAATTCCTAAATCTGAGCAGATCACTATTAAATTTTTTTCTGAGAAAGTTTTTCCTATATACTCTATTTTTTCTTCATATTCGCTTGAATTCTTCTGGAACTCGAAACCAACAAATTTTCTCAAATTTGCTCTGTTTTTTCTTTCAGCGTCTGAACCATAGATCAAAGAATGTAACAATTTTATTGATTTAACTGGCATAATATTAATATTTGAAGCCACTGTAGGAATTTCACTAAGCCAAAGTATATTTTCCGCCATTTTATTATATACCTTTGTATATTTTATTTTAAAACAAGTAATTTTAAAATTTAAAAGAATTAATTCCCAGTCACTAGCGGTCGTGTTGTAGCAGCAATTAAATTTATTTACCTTTTGTTTTTAAATTCAAATCTTTATTACATCTGCTCAGACTATGATATTTTTCATATACATATCTATAGATATTATTCGTTACAAAATATTTACTTAAAATTACTAATTATACAAAAAGTCTTTTAACTTCTCATTTACAAAATCTAAATTTATTTCTCAATAAACAGATTTACAATTTCGAAAATATTATCTTTATAGAAATCTGTTAATTTTCAATTACAAAATTCAAATTTATTTTTATGAAAATTAGTTAACCTTCGTCTGCAAAATCTAAATTTATTTTTTTAATAAATAGACTTGCCATTTCAAAAATATTATTTGAAGAATTGTGGAAGTCTTCAAGGGAAACGATAGTCTTGTCCGAGTAGTTAACGTAAGGACAGCGTCAGGTGTTCTAAAACGACCAGTTCATAAGTTGGCGCCCCTGCCAATAGAACAAGACACCATTGAAAACTACGACCCAATAGGAACGCCACTACCCACCAAACGAAGAGTTTCTGAAGAAGAAATTAATCCGGACGACGCCCCAACCAGTCCCGTCCACGAAAGTGATTCAAAAGAGAAAGCCAAACTACATCGAGGCATTGCTGCAATTGGTTTACTTTTGACATGTGCACTTCTGCCAACGTTAGCAACTACACAAGCTATAATCAAGCCATTCAAAGCTCGGCCTGGACTGTATTTTGAGAGAATTGGTCTCACCAACCTGATAATGGACAAATGGAAATTAGTTATATACTTCAACATGACAACTTATTGGAGCGAACTCGAAAACATAAATAAAGGAGTAACACAGTTGCAAAACATATGCTTCAATTTTCGTGATATGCAGACATGCACTCTTACCATATTGCAGTTCAAGGAGGTAATCATGGATATTCAAAATGGCAATGAACTGCTCCACTTTCATAACCGATACAAACGGTCTCCTTTTGATTTTGTGGGTAATGTGGCTCATTCACTTTTCGGAATACTGGACTCTGAGTACGCAAAAAGAATGGCTCACATAATCGAGAATGTAGACGATAATCAGCACCAATTGCTGGATTTGCTAAAAAATCAGACCTCTATTGTAGATTCAACAGTCAATATCTTTAATCAATCACAAACAGCTATAAACCAGTAAATTCATCGCCTAAATGTACATGTGAATTTGCTACAATCGGAAATTAGAGACCAGAAGTTAGAGGAAAGCTTCAATGCATTAGCTACACAACTTATATTAGTGATAAACCATTATCAGAAAATGCAAGCTGCGTTATTAAATGTTATTATCGACACTCATCATGGAAAGCTTAACCCGTTCCTATTAACACCACAGCAACTACAACAACAACTATCCATCATCAAGGAAAACTTACCTCCAGCAACCCAACTGCCCGCCGTACAAAACAACCTGCTACTATTCTACAATCTAATGGTAGTGGAAGGGTACGTATCACCAAAGCAACTCATATTCCAAATAAAACTGCCTTTGTTATATAGATAACAAAGACCTCCATAGGGAGGTCTACGAGCTACTTCAAATAACATCAGTTCCAGCTAAGATTAATAACACTTTCATCAGCATTCTACCATCAACTAGATATCTCATAGTTAACCTTCATCGGGATCTGTATTATCCAATTATGCAGCAAGAGCTAGAAAAATATCTCACATTCAAGAATGATACGATTTTATGCAAGCTAAACCAAGCATTGCAGAGAAGAGGGTCAGTCACAGGAGTTTGCGAAATCAGTATATTGTCGAAATTTTCGACACCATATATGTGCACATTCATACATCAAGCGGAACCAAACTCATGGATACCTTTACATCAAACCAATCGCTGGATCTTTGTGACGAACAACCAAACAACAATCAATGTTCTTTGTGGTCATAACATGACACAATACAGTTTAGCCGGGTCAGGAACATTGGAACTTACACCTCGCTGCGTCTTGCGAGATAAAACGACATTGATTCAGGCTCATAATGTGTATTACAGTTCAGCCAGTGCATCATTTATTAAGCTAGCTAATGTCTCTGAGTTTAGCCAGTTGTCTGTTACAAATCAAATACAACGGAACCCAGTACCCGAACAGTTAATTCTCCACAACATGACCGAATTAAAGCAAATAATTGATGACCTGAAGAACCATCAGCATTTACAAAAGAGAGGCCATGAATATGACATACACCATTTCTCGTTAGGATATGCTACACTCGGTTTTGTACTAATCATCGTCGTTTACAACATCCATCAGCGAGTTCGTTACAACGACAACAAACGCAAAGAAACCATCCGATTCCCGCTGCTAGACGGCATCAACAGCATAACTTCGAATTCACTAAGGAAGAGGATACCAGTTGAACATCCGTTCAACGGGGGGGAAATGTTAATATATCATTAACTAGTAAAAGCTAATAAATTACTATTTTTTAAAAATAAGCTAATTAAGTACGTTTAAATATATCATAATTTAGTTCAAATTATAACTCTAAATTTGTTTATAACAAGCATGTGCTAATTTAGTATTAACTTACAGTACAGTGAACTAAAAGCTGTACAATTTTGATTTTTACATGAAAAATTTACATATTTTCATATATTTGGTAATATTAATAAGTGAATAATTTTACATTAATGGTAAATGCACTTTGAAAATGATTTTTACAAATATTTTATATGTATACAATTGTTGTTGCAAATAATATGTCACTATTCTTTCTTTATTATTAATTACTATTAATATTGTATTAAAAAATTGGTGGTCAATATTGATATGTAAGCGATTTTTTGTATAAAAGAATGCAATTATTCAATAAAGAGCTGTTTTACAGTGAGTTTAAGCCTTTTTCTTCGATTTTCCTTGGGTGAGGCTGCCAAGGGCACTGTTAATTTTGAAATTTTATGTTCAAGTATTGTACTTGAATATAATACACTTGTTGTTTTATTCCCTCGTGATTTTTTTTTCTCTTTGGTGAGTGTTCAAGTTTAGTACTTGAATACAAATTATTTTAACTTTAAAACAGGGTGTTAGTACAAATATTGTATTTGTACTAGAGAATTTTATTTAACTTGTATAAAACAGAGTTTTGGTACAGGTGCTGTATTTGTACCAGGAAAATTTAGGGAATATTTAAGAAGTACAAATTTTGTATTTGTGCTTTAATTTGCAAGGTGGTAGAGAACCTCCTTGCGTTATATATATACGGCAATTAAAAGCCTTTACCTAAACACACCTCTGTTCACAAAATTATGTTATATTCTTGCTGAAATCTGTTATTTCACTCGCGATAAATTTCCAAAACAATACTTCCGAATTTTCCGTTGCGACTCGTAGTATTTAGAAAATTATATATTTTTTTTACACGCGAAAACTGATAAAATTTATCTGCGAATATTTTTGAAATTTCTTAATTGATTTTATGCAACAAGTTTGAAAACATTTCTTCTGACACCAATGTTAATGTTAATCAGGATGAGCGGAGTGTAAAAGAAACTTCACCGTTCTAGCGATTCAATAAGAATGAATTTATTTTATCTTAAAATTAAATGTTACAAAATCTTTCATTCTTATCTAGTTTAAAGTGTTCATATCTTATATTCTTACATTTCTAAGTCTTATCTTATTTTCATAATGCTTACATAGCAAAATATCTGTATGAATATTATATCTTAAAATAAAATTTATAAATTTAATATATTAAGTAGATGTCCAGACGAAATAAATATACAAAGTAAGAAATGCTGAATATGCAATAATTATATAGGATGAACCATCAAGTATAGTCCAGTATAGGGTGTACATAACAAAATTCACTTTTACTAATTTCCTTTTTTTATATCATATGAAAGATTTTGATTTACACCTCATTAAAATAAAAAGAAATTATATATATGTATATAAAAACGTTATTGTAATAAAGAAAACTCACTTTTTGGTTTAATTTATTAAAGTATTTATTATTATTATTATTTATAATCTGGTCTTTCAGAGAATTTACAAAAAGATACAGAACTTCACTTATGTTTCAAAATATAACTTCGACTGACTATTCTTAATTATAATTTCCTTTTATATTAAATTTTATATTGACAACTATTATTCAATTATTTGTATTTCCCATGATAATATTGTATGCAATTATTTGTGTTTCTCTTGAGATAAGATAGTTACGTCTTTTCTCAAGATAAGAAACTTGTACTAAATATTTGCTCTTCTCATGAGATATTAAAATTGTACAAAATATTTACTTATACATATTGATAAGATGAGTTCAAACTTCAAAGTTAAAAGATGAGGTTAGAGTCTAAAGCTCATATGATTTGACACCCCCATCATTAAGTTTAATGTCCTTATCAAAAAGTATGATATCGATATTACAATTTTTGTCTTAAAAAATAATATTATGTTTTACAGTTTTTAAAGAAATAAAATTTATTTTACTCATTTTTTTTCTCCCTAATGCTTTTGTTGTTATTGTAGTTATAGTTTTTCAACTATTTCTTTTATGCTTTGTAATATTACATGTATTACATTGATTAATGATTTTATTTATTACTTTTTTTTCCTCATCGTAAGATGATCAAGTTTTATATTTCTTGATGTTTCATGTATGAAAAAAAATTTTTATATCTTTTGAGATGTTTATATGATAATTATAATGCTCTTGTTCTTCTTCTTCCGAACAAAATAATGGATACTTTTTACCATCAATAATTAAAGTTTTACTAGGATAGTCGATAATCACATATGCCATCAAAATCATTTTTAAAGTCAAGAACTAAAAATGTCATTTTTTTAAAAAATTTTTAAAAATTGGTAATGGTTCAACACTCGCAATACTCACAGAAATAATTTTATTCCCGTGAATGGTTCGAATATTTTGTTTAACATTAGTTAAACTTGAAGGAGAACAAGACCTTTTCGTAATATACTTATACTTGACCCGGTGTCAATAAGAAATTTTAATGATGATAAAGCTGTTTTTAGTCTACTGAAGGGGAGTTTGGAGGATTTTCGTTTGCAGAGGCTAAAAAGTGAAATAGTTGTTATAATTTATATCCATAGGCTCTAGAATACCATATATATCTCCTAACTCTAGACATTTCAGAATCATTATTACGATTAATCTGATAATTCTTACTATTATTTCTAAAATTATTTTGATTTCTAGAATTAATTTCAGAATCATTAGAATAATTATTTTGATTTGTATAATTTCTAAAATTATTATTATTATTTCTAAAATTCCTGGAATTATTATAGTTTTGATTGTTGCTTATGCTGTGTAACAAAACGGAGAATTAATAGAAATTTTTGATTGTTGGGGGAGACCAACATAACTCCTGGGTGAACCCCAGCCGGTCTAATCCAGCTGCTTCAGCCTCGGGTGGGTTCTTGGGGTCACCCTTTCGGAAGTTATCCGTTTATTACATAAATGACCGGCAAAAAAAAAGAAAAAAAAAAACAATCACCATTCAAAAAAAAAACCAGATGCTAGAAAAAGGAATTCGAGCCAGATCGAGACCATATTTTATCAGTGGGAAAGGCAGTGAAAGAAGTATCAATCCCGAGGGACCAGCGACCTTCATCCACCATCGCAGATGTCCACTCTCCTCCCTCCTCTTAATTTCCTATTCCATTTCTTTTTTTTTTTTTTTTTTTTTCTAAAGGAACCAAATAACAATAACACTCAATATTTTCGTGGTCATTTTGATTCAAACTAATTCATTTATTTATATATACTTTTTTTTTCAATCATTTAGAAAATGCCATATATGTAAATTAATATTCTTTGATTTTAAATTATCATCGTACAATTTATTACTGAATTTAAAGTTTTAATAATGCTTTAATAAATCTCAATTACTTCATTTGGTTTTTTTTTTTTTTTTTTTTTTCTTTTTTCAAAAAAAAATGTTTTTAAATTATTAATTTTAATTTAAACCCTAATAGAAATATTTGCGTACTTTTTTGTTGTTGTTATTTTCCTCTTTTTTTTTTTTCTTTATCTATATACATATTCTTTTTCATTTCTTTATTTTTATTGTTTGCTACTATCTTAAAGTTTTAAATTCTTCATGAACAAAACTTATTCTTGGTATCATTTCTTCAAATGAAAATTAACATGAAATTTATTTACACATGATTATATTTTTTTTCCAATTTAACTCATAAAAAAAAATCTTCTTAATCAGAATCTCTTTTTTTTTTTTTTTTTTTTTTTTTTTGAATAAATATAAAAATAATTAGAAAAATCTTATTGTCTCACAAAAAAAAAGTTAATTAATAATTACTTCCATGATTAAATGACTACGAAAAATTATTTTAATTTCGAAATCTTTAAGTATTTATATTCTTTTTTTTTTTTTTTCTTTTTTCCTTTTTTTTTGCCCATATAATGAAATATAATTTAATATATACAATATATATATATATATACAATACTAAAAGAGAAAAAAAAAATGTGTACTTAACTAAGTCCTGCAACTGGAGCGCTGACCTGGCCAGATGTAAACTGAGTCCGATGCATCCTTGCCGTTAATTGACATTCGTTGTACTCCTTTTTTTTTTTCTTTATTTTTATTATATTTTTTCACTTTAGTTACTTATATCAAAAAATATATAGACAGAAAGAATTCTCATGTAGTATCGACTAAAAATTGTAATTATTAAATTAGACTATAGAACAGTACGGTAAGAGAAGGAAGGAAGTGAAAGCTTTTTTAACTATGCTTTAAAGCGCTTTGAAATTTAATTTTGTTTTTAACATGATCAAGATGAATGAAAAATAAAAAAAAAATTTTACTCTTGTGTGTTAAATAGAATATAAAAAAATTTCAAATGGTGAAACATATGTGAATAAAATGAGTCACACCGACACCATCAATTACCTTGTTTATGCGAAGCTTTAATTCGCATTAACTCATGCCGTTTTGACTAAATACGGATGCATAAACCAAATTTTAAAACGCATTGAAACTTTATTTCGTTTTGAGTGAATACACTATAAAATCCGAATTTAAAATTTCAATGCGTTTTTAAAATGTGCATGTATACTTTCTTCGTTTTAAATGAATTGTCATATTTGACCTTTCAAAATGGTGTTGGTAACATACTAAACATCAATATGAACTTTTAGAGTAGTATTAGTTTATTACTCAAAACGTTTTAAGTGAGAATGAAATGTTGTACTACGCATAAACACCAATTAAAATGTATTATCTCAAAACGATGTTCAAAACGTTTTATCGTTAATACGTTTTAATTTTTGTGCATAAACAAGGTAATTGTCGTATTCGCATGTACATATGTATGTATTTCTATGCAGAAGTAAAAGCTTTTTTAACAAAACTGAAATATGCTGATGTACATTCAAAGCTATTTCACTAATGGGGTTCCAATGTTGGAACCCCAGAACAAAAATTTTTGTATGAGACATTTTTATACTACATAAGAATTCTTTCTGTCTATATATTTTTTGCTTATATGTATACGTAGGCATTCAGAAATGTTTTCTTCAATTTTCTTAATTTTGACTTTATATCTAATATAAACAGTCTCATAAATAAAAAAAAATTAAAAAAAAGAAAAAAAATCTTTCTTTCTATTATTTTATAAATTCTGTTTTTATAACATTTTTTTTTTTTTCTTTTCTTTTTACTTAAATTTTTCTATTTTGTTACTTTTTTTTTTTTTTTCATTTTTTTAAAAATCAAATTAAATAAAACATGCATACTTTTTCTTTGTTTTTTTTTTTTGTTTTTTGTTTAAATCAATTTCTCATTACAAAAAAGAAAAGAACAAAAAAATTCATATATAGTATATATTAAAATTTAATGTGAAAACAAAATAAAAACCAAAAAAATTAATTTCATATAATATCTTTTTTTTTTTTTCGTTTTTCAAAAATTTCTTTTTTATATTATTTATTTATTTATTTTTATTTTCCAAATATAATATTGTTTTTTTTTTTTTTATATATATATGTATGTATATATTTAAAAGCACTCACTCATTGTCATTAATTTATTAATAATTAATAATAATAATATAATTACTATATATTTATTATATATATATATATAGTTTTATTTATTTAAAATGTTATTTTATTTGAACTCCTGATGTTTGTGTATGTTTTTTATTTCTTCATATTCTCAAGTTTTTTAAATTAAAATTAAATATTACAAAAGAAAACAAAAAAAAACATTTTCATTTTTGTCTTACTATATTTTATTCATAGTTTTCTAGTTATTCAATTTTTCACTCAACATATATATAAATTTTGTACTTTGTTAATTTAGGGTCGTAAAGCTATACTTGTATTGTAACGCGTTTAAGATAAACAATTCCAAATAAGTTATTTCAATTTTTTTTTTTCTTTTCTCCTTTTTTTTTTCTTTATTTTTTCTGTTTTTTTTTTTCTTTAAATTTCCACTGAACTGAACTAGCCGAGATTTAGATAAAAACAAACTAAATTTTAATATTCTTTATTTGCACTCCTTTTTTTTTCAATTAATTTCATCTCTTTTTTTTTTTATTGTTTGTTAATTGTTTTAAAATTTTATTAAGGATTAACTGAAACACGATAATTTTTACATTTCCAATAAATTTGTAAAAAATATATACTCTTTTATTTAAAAAAAAAACGGCAGCAATTAAAGTTATATATACGTATATGAATAATTTTCACGAAAATCTGGTTGCCATGAATTATATAAGTATATATGTTACATATGTATGTACCTTTTTTTCTTCTTTTTTTTTTTTTGTTTTAACCAAAAATTTGTAGCGCGACATTGCGAACAGACCTAAACTTGAATTCAACAGAAATTAAACTGAGGAGAATGTAATAGATTTTACCTCGCTTATATAACAAGAATTTTAAGTTAATCTCATTACTCTTTGCCCATGTAGTTGCAAGCGAGATAATTAAGAGAAAAAAAAATTAAGAGGTCAATACATTTTAATGGATAAGCAGGTATATGAAATATCATCAAGTTTCTAGAATATTCCATATAATACTTATTGAGTAATATATAGTGAGTAGGATGACGTGGGCATATTGGGGAGTTGATGGTGTGCGTAAACTGAAATTAATATATCACTATGCTATTTACATAAGTAAATAGGTCATATTGAAATATATGGGTCAATTAATATACAAGAAATTTTATATGGGCTAATTAATATGTGTATTATATGCTATGTGGATTTTGATGTATTTGCCGTCGGCAAATACCATTACATGTATTTTTGGTTATAAGAGATTTTTAAAAATTTAAATTTTAATAATAAAAAAAAAGATAAGTCGAAAATAAGAGAATTTTGATGAAGAAGAAGAAAAAGAAAAATTTTAAGTCGAGTAATTCTCTTATGTTTTCTATAAATCGCGTGATTTTAAAAATGTAAAGAAAATCACGCCATTTACAGAACAATGTGATGGATTATAATTTTCGTTGCGCGTGTACAACGGATATTAAATTACAGTTCATTTATTGGAATTTTAAGTTGCAATTCCAATGAATTGCAGACTTTATTTTTCCATTATGAACTGAATTTAAATATTTTAATGTACAGCCAACTGAATTTGTACAGTGGCGTACAAAAAAATGACCATCAAAAAAATTTAATGTAGCTGTCGCAACAGCTGTTTGTATGAAGTTGTTGAGTACGACGATTCCTTGGATTTGAATAGTTGTTATGATATTGATGATTTTGTCTGTCATCAAGATCATAAGAAGACTCCCGTAAAATTAGAAGAGCTTCTTCCATCGATTGTGGATTTCTGGATTTCCCTTAGTTTGTCTCTAAATTGTTTAAGCTCAATTCGTCTGATAATTGTACCTTGTCCATCAATCTGTTGATCAGTAGCTTGAGGGTTATCTCGCCGATACTTATTAAGAATTCTAGAAAAATTCTAAGAAAAATTCTATAGATGATTTATTTTGTATAGTTATTAATTCATCTGTTAAAGTTGAAAGGGAAGCTAAGTTAGCTAAATTAGCAGCTAATGTCGTTTTGATTGTATTCCAAGTATTACTTTGTGGATTTGAGCCAATTATTTTTTACAATAATGTTAATTATATCAACATTATGATTGCATGAAATTTGTTTAATTTAAACGTTAAGGATGTAGGGTGCGGGCCAAGAAAAGAATCGTGGTTCTATGTCCCCGGGCTTCCTGTTGAATCCTGCTGGTCTACTAATTCCAGCTGCTTCAGTCAGGCGTAGGTTCTTGGATTCAACCTAGTGGAAGTCATACATTATTGAAACATAACCGTAGACCGGTCTGAGGGTATGTTACTATACAGAAAAAGGATGTAAGATACTCCGACGACTGCAGGTCAAAGGGGGGGAAACAGAGAAAGAAACTATGGGTTGTTCAACGACGACGGAAGGGCTACCACCTGTGTCCTCTTCGCTCATAATACCTCTCAATTTCAAGTGATTAGTGACACGTTGCCATAGAACTAAAAAATATTTTCAACATCTTTCCTCTCCATTCTCCAAAAACAAAACTCTAAGGATGTTAAATTTTTCTATTTTTGAAATTCCATTTATTACTTTATCTTGTATGACTACATGTGTTTACTCACAACTTAGAAAATAACATTAAAATATTTACGTTGTTACGTTGTTAAACTTAAATTTTATAGATATATTATATATCTTCTGCATACCTATTTATAAAAAAAAATATTTTAACCTTTAAATGATGAATTCCAGGAATTCCTGAATCACTTTTATACACGTATGTAAAAATATATATATACGAGTATATAGTATATATATATATTAGTGTTTATTCATAAAAGGACGATAGCAATTCCATATAGTTCACTGGAACAATTCAAGCCACGTCATTCCACGTTCTCGTGCGAATACATATATATATTTGTACATGCATGCATGTACACCGGTATTCAAACCTATAATGTAATTACACAAACAAAAATTCTATTATTCTTTATCATTTACATGATCATGTAGGAACTCACTAATTCATGTGCCTAGATGGATATAACCATAGAAAAAAAATTATTACATTGCTCCAAATCTAATATTTAAATCGTTTAAAATATCTTAATGTTCAAAAAAATTAATTAAACTAACATCAAAAAAAAATTTATTAGCAAATCTAAAAGTACTTAGCTGACTAGAGTTGATTGAAGATTTTCAGGACGGGCACGTGCCTGATGATCAGCCGGTTAAAGATGATTTGTCCAATTTTGAATTGTGCAAATCCGTTTACTATGGCAAAAGTTATAGGGCAAAATACAAAACACGTCATTTTTCGACAAAAAACTTTTACTTTATATGGGGCCCTTTTTAATTCGTACCCTGATCCTCAAAAAAATGATGCACTTCAATTCTTCGACTATTTTCTGACCTATTGAATTTTATTTGACTCAAATCGGTCTATTACAGCCTGAGGTATAAGAGTTCAAAGTTGGAAAGTCAAATATCTTTCCACATAAAAATTAAAAAAATAAAAATTCAATATTTTTGAATTTTTACATGAAAAATTTTTTGATGAAGAGTGAAGAGTGAAGATCGAAGATCGTTGACACTGACAAACAAATAATAAAAAAAAAACGACGCAAGCGCATGTATGCCCACAGTATACACACAAAATATGACTGCTTTTAGAAAAAGCTTTAAAAGTTCAAAAGTTCTGAAAGCTTACTGATTTATAGTAGTGTGTGTAAAGCTCGGGTGTTGTTGTCGGGTGTTATTATTATGTACATTTCTATTGAAATTTTTATAGGAGCCTAATTTATCTAGGTATTGTCTATGGTTTTACCTTCAATTATCAAGAAGTTTTTTAATCAAACTATTATGCCCAAAAAAAAAAATTCACTTTATGTTCACAAGTTACACTATGTTTAATCGCAATTAACTAAATTTTCAATTTAATCTTCATGCCAAAAGCAAAAAAAAAATAAAAAAATACCATTTTATGTTCACAAATTATTTGATATCTACTTTAATTTATCAGAAATATTTCTTTTTCTAAGCAAAAAAAGACCAAAATTCGAAATCATAACATTATATCATACTTTACTTTAAATTATCCAAAAAAATTTGTGTTATTCAATTTCTTCTTTTTTTTTCAATAAGAAACTAAAGTTTCAACAACATATTATTTTAAACTATCAAAAAAGAAATTTTGAATTTTAAATTTTAAATTTAATTTTTATACAATAAAAAAAAAAATAAAAAAATAAACTAAAATTGGTAGTCACCAAAATTACACCATATTTTACTTTAATTTATCAAAAAAAATTGCTTCATTCGATTTCCCTTTCTTTATTTTTTTCTTTGCAAAAGAAGAACTAAAGTTCACATTCACTAAATATACAATATTTTAATTTAAAATTATCAAAAAAAAATTTTTAAATTTAACTTCTACGCAAAAAAAATAATATACCTAAAATTTGTAGGCACAAGTTATACCATGATTTACGTTAAGTTATCCAAACAAATTTGTCTATTCAATTTTCCTTTTTTTTCTCATTCCAACTTTTAAAAAATCAAAAAAAAAAAAAAAGTATTATATACATACATATACGTGCCCGGGAGTCAAGAGACTTGTGGTTGAACTCGGTGATACTTGAAACTTGACTAATTGACCCATTTACCTAATAATTGTTCATCACTTCGGTGACGCTCCTAATACATTGTCACCAATCAATTAATGAGAGAATTAAACATACGGCGTACATTGTTTTACATACTAATCTATGTGGTTGGGCTACGTGTTAGGTAATAATGTGCGTAATGAGTAATGACTACAAAGGCATGGTAATTAGCAAAGAGAATGAGCAAGTGTATGTGAGGGGATTTTTTAATGAAGAGATAACAAATATGCTGTAACCGCAAAAATTCATATTTTAGTTTCTAGGTAATACATAAAGGAATTTTTATACATTACATTAACCCAGCAACAGAAGAGAGAAACATTTTTTGTTTTTTTTTTTTTGTTTTTTTTGTTTTTTTGTTTTATAAGCTGATAATTATAATGCAACAATGTATAATGGTAGAATTTGGTATATGGCGTGATCAAGAACAACGGGTATTAATTCAAATATTATGTATTGAACAAAATTGTTCGAGAAGCTTCCATATATTTTATACGTAAAATATATGTTAAGCTTGGTATTTGTTGCATATACAAAAGAACAATTAATTGAAAATTAAATGTCGTTTTAATTCTACTACATAGAATTAAAATTGAATAAAGGTGGATCACGCCACTAGGGCACATGACTATGAATAAAGGGGGTCTTTGCTACGTGTGTATTACTGTTTTAGATGTACAGTTCATTTATTGGAGTTTTAAGTTGCAATTTTTGGAATTGCATCTAAAATTTCCAATATGAACCAAAAATATGAAAGTTTAATGTACAACCATCTGTGATTTTACAGTGGTGTACAAAAAAATGTCCTACAAAAAAAAATTGGAATTTTGTTGTCGCAACATGCTTTACTTTTAATTTTTGTTTTTAAAGTTAAATGCATTATAGGCTAACAATTTTCGTGTATTTGAATACTAAAAATGGTTTCGTAATGTTCGATAAATATAAAAATATCATTCTCATCATGAATTTCTGGTCCATTTTTGATTAGTTTCATCACGTTGTCATTGTGAGTGCCATTTTTCTTGATGCTTGATAATTCTCCAAAAATTAGTAGTTACTAGTATTAACACTTTCACTTACTAAGAAAAGTTTAGACAATGTTAGAATCACGAACATTACAACCAAATCCTACCGACTGCGCCAAAAACGTTTTTGTAATAAAGAAAACTCACTTTTTGGTTTAATTTATTAAAATATTTATTATTATTATTATTTATAATCTGGTCCTTCAGAGAATTTACAAAAAGATACAGAACTTCACTTATGTTTCAAAATATAACTTCGACTGACTATTCTTAATTATAATTTCCTTTTATATTAAATTTTATATTGACAACTATTATTCAATTATTTGTATTTCCCATGATAATATTGTATGCAATTATTTGTGTTTATTTCAATTTTTGTATTAACTAATGTTGAAGGTCGACCCATTCTTCGCAAATCATCAGTTCGACAAAGAGTTTCGGCAATTTACACCTTAAGTTCAGTAAGTTGTAATATGTCCAAATTTCCTTTTTGTTTTTGTACTCGTCTGCAAAAATGTACAATGTTTATGTTATTAAAATTGTTATGAAAAAGGATTTGTTTCTTCAAAATCTACACGAACCTGTATAATAGCCATGAGTACATCCAAGAGGTGATAAAAAATTCGCATGTACCACATCTTTGACTGTAATTTAATTTTTGATCTCCCAATTAGTGAATCCATGAGATCGACACCGCCCATGCATTCGTTATATTCTTTCATAATAGCTGGGCAACTTACTTTTATCAATCCTTTATTTTTTTTATATCTCTCAGATTCTTGTAAAGGTGTTTCTCCAACAAAAGTTGAAGCTAAAGTTACAACTTGTATCTTTTCACTGTACTACGCTGAATTCAATTTCGTCAACTGTAGTGACAATTTCACTGGAAAATCCTTCTTTTTTCATCCTTCCACAATTTTTCATCTGCTAATTTACAATTGGGAAAGCAATTTTTCCTCACTGTTCCCAGGCTCAGAATTCCTTTTTTGCGTAATTCGTACATCAATGGTAATGACGTATAATAATTGTCGAAGTATAATCGATGGTTAATATTTTGAGTAACTCCGCGTGTTAACCTGATGACAACATTCGAGCTTGCACCAAGATCAATTTCATTATGATGACGAAATTTACAATCATTTTCTTGACTAGTGTAGATTTCTAGATTGTAAGCATATCATGATACACCACAAAGTACAAAAATTTTGAAACCCCATTCATGTGGTTTATTTAGCATGTATTGTTTCAAATAATGCCTAGCTTTTGTTAAAACTATTTGTTCATCTAGACTTAAGCATTCTTCATAAAGTATTTTCTGAAAATTTTGAATTAAGTCGTTAAAAAGAGGACGAATTTTGAATTACCTGTCATGAAGTTCATGTCCTTTTGGATGTTGATTTTCGTTATTATTAAAATGTAAATTTCGTCTTATTTTTTCGTAAGTGTTCACTGCCATTGTCTCTTGGATCAAACTAAGGACTGTCCCAGAAAAAATTGACCGTTTGATTTTCCGATATAAAATAAAAAGTAATTGTTCGATTTTAATTATTTAAAGTAGTTTTTATTTCTTAACTAACATCTTATTAAATACCATAAAAAAAAATTTATATTACTTAGATCTAAAAAAATTTTTGGCTTTTTTGTTAAGGCCGCGCATTAGGTTCCGTACAGTGGTTTCGGACACCACATTATAGGTTTTCTTCCACTTATTTTTAAAATCAACTTCATTTTTAGCTTTTTTCTTAGTTTGTTTTCTTAGTTTTTTTTTTCTATATAAATTTTGGAATTTATTGTTCCAGTTGTGATAAATTCCTCGCTTCGGAGACCACAAGAGCATATGGCTTGCCAGACCATATACTGCTTTGGAAATTTGGAGATCCCTTGTGTTGTAAATTTGCTATGCACACCGCCCTTTTTCTTTGCTGTATAAAAACCGTGTCCAGGTAGTTGAGAAAAATCTGCTTCACCATATGTTTCATCGTCTAATAAAATGCAGTCGAATTTTGTTAAGATGCTTTGATAAAGTTTTCATCCTCTGGTTTTTGCCACTTTTTCCTTATCTTCCGTTCTGCCAGGTACTTTTTGAATTTTGTATGTTTTTAGATTATGAAATTTTTTTACTCTTTGTACCGTTGACTTCGATGTTCCAGCTACCTGTGCGATATCTCTCACAGAGGTGTTTGGTTTCCGGGAATAAATACGCCTAATGTTCTTCACTACCTCTGGGTTTGAAGGACCTGCTTTTCGACCTGATACAGATTTCCTAGAAATCGGTAATCCTCTCCTATACCTTGATATGGTCCGCTGTACAGTTGAAATTGAGGTTCCTAAATCCTTTGCTATCATTGAATATTTTTTATCCGGATTTTCCACGAATTTGATCAGAATGCTCTGACGTATTTCTTATTCACTAATTGACATGTTGAAAGTTTGACTTCTAGTAAACTAATGATTGGTATTATTTTAAAATTTGACTTAAATAGAGCAATCCTGTTTCAAAAATTATGTAATAATCATGTTTTTTATTGCCCTTATTGTTAAAAACCAAAACGTCAATTTTTTCTGGGACAGTCCTTATTTCCAATTACAGGACTCCAAAATCTACGTGGATTTTTTATACAAATTTCCGATGTTAGCATACATATACCAATATATTTTTGAATGTCTATTGTATTAACATAAAATTTATTATTTGGATTTTTTTGTTGTGCATATAAATTCGTTTCATCTACTATATTTCTAATAATATTATCGTCGAAAAAGAATTTAAAATATGAATAAGAAGTCGAAAGATCCGTTGTACTTGGCGTGATTTATGATTCTAGATGCATTTAAAAAACATGGTTTTCAGTTCTTTTGAATTTTTCATCAAAGGTTGCTATTATTATCGAATTATTCTGTTTGATCTTAAGGAACCGTATTTTCCTCATTGTTTTGAACGTCTGGTTCAGATACATGACAATAAGAAACCGTTACTTCGTCATAACAACCATCATTATTTTCATCATTGAAATAAAATCAAAATCATCTTCACTATATATCGCACCATTTTTCTAAAATTTCTGATATTTCTTTCTCTGACAAAGCTTTTCGATGAGCCATTATGTTCTAGAATACATAATATATCATATATGATCATTTGTTATTGTTATCAAGTTATGCTTTAAACTTTTTGTGTTAAAGGCTAAATTTTAATATACATAATTAAGATAATATTTATCAAAAACTTTTATTATATGATACCAAACTAGAAAATATACTTACCTTTTAATGAATTCCTAAATTAAAAGAAAAAATTAAGTTTTAAAGAACCAATTACGCGACTGTTTAACACGACTGACATCACTTCAAATATAAAAAAACAACTGTCAAACTATTTTATACCATTATCGCCAAAACAGAAGTATGAGAAGCACCCAATAGACTTCTCTTTTAACTGAAATATTTGAAAAACAAGAATACCAATATTGAAATCTATCCATTTTGAATAAAGGTATCACGTGTGATATACGATGCATCAAAGGGCTAATATTGGTTTGTCTTCATTTTTATCATTTTTCAACTTTATTTTAATCAATGAGTAATCCAAAGTCATATCTATCTTTATTTAAACAATTATAAGTTATATTGCTTGTTACAATTTTTGTTTCTTTTGTTGCAAAATTAAAATTACTATCAAAGAAGAAGATTCCTGTACCATTGATTTTATCTACATTAATTTCATCAATATATTATTTTATATAGTTAGTTTATTTATTCTCCTCATGAATACATTTAAAATACAACCATTTCGATTCATAGTATTATACAATACTTCTTGCTTACAAATATAGTGAGTATTATAATTCTTACAATTACTTAGATCATGCTTAGTGATAAATTCTTCCCTGTCTAATTTTATAATAAGGTAAGTATTAATATTATACCAAAGATGTATCCTACTTCATCTTTTATTATTAATAAAAGCAAAATTTCATATATCTCATAACCTGTCTTATCAATTTTCGGAATTTCAGTCACAACATTTAATTTCTCATTGTCTAAAAATGCTTTAAATTTACAATCTTGTATAATCAAGTGGTCATTTTGGAGATTTGGTTTAAAAATAAGTTCATGTCTATTAGAATGATTTTGTAAAATGTTTATAAATGTATCTTGTTTTAAAAAATATTGCATGTAAGATATTAGCACTTAACAATAAAATATCCTGTTTCAACATCTAACGTTAAAATTTTATGTAAAATTTGTATTTGTATTTTTTAAAAATATTTAACTATTTCCAATTTTTAGTTTATATCGTTCTTATAAATAGACAATGTATTAATTTTTTTTACTATATCATTAATTTTATTTTCGCGTGAATAATAACTACTACGCAATGCCTTATTTTGTTCATTTAGTGATTTCATTATTACTATTTGTGATTTTAAAGCGGCTTGTAAATGGTCATTACTATTTCCTATTGTTTTTATTGCTTTTTCATAATACTCACTATCTTCATAATCCATTGTTCCAAAAAATCCTTTTAAACCTTTACCTACAACGTTTATTTCTTAAACTATTTGTATTTTTACGTCTTATTCCTAATAAATTATAAATGTCGTCTATTTTTTATTAATTCTATCAATGCGATACTAAACTTCAGTAGTTAAATTTCAAATGAATTACAGATTCCTCCTAAACTTTGGGATTATTTCACTACTGTATCTGCTGCATTTTTTAATTCAATCAAATCGATACTATTGACTATAGATATTTTTCTTTTGATGTAATTTAATTTGGCTGCTTCTTTAAAATTTGGTTTTATTTCTTGAATTTTGGTACCCATTACATATGATTGTTGCCTAGAAAATGTTTAATTTTACTTTTATTATATTTAATATATTTATTATTTCATCTAATAACTACAAAATTATTATATACTCTAGCTATTTTATACGAACCTACATATTTATCGCGTTCATCATTTTGTATTAGAACTTTATCATTTACTCTAAATTCTTTTATTTTAGTATTATACTTAACTTTTTATCGTATCTTACTTTTGATTTCAATTTTGATTTTTCTAAATTTCTCTTAATTTCAAGCTCCATTCTTACTAATTTCAGTTGCAATTCTTGAGTGTAATCAAAGTTAGTTTTAAATTTCATACTTCCTACTTCGCCTGGTATATTTGCTTTTCTTTCAATAATCATTTCATGTGGTGTGAGACCTGTACTTGTATGTTTTGTTGTATTGTGACAAAATGCTGCGTATTTGAATAATTTTGAATAGTCTGGTTTATTTTTATTTTTGATATTTATTTGGTATTCACCTAATCTTGCATGTGCTCTTTCTGTAGAACCGTTAGATTGTGGATATGCGCTACTGATTCTTATGTGTTTAATTCTGAAAAGTTTGCATATTTCACTCACTAATTCATTACAAATTTTCCACCATTATCAGTATGAACGTATTTAGGAATACCAAAATATAGAATCCAGTTGTTTGCTAACGCTCTTGCTACAGTTTCACTTTTCTTGTCGTCAATAGGTATGAAACGTATATATAATAATAAATATTTTCAAACTGTATTAAGGAAATTATATTGTTCTTTAATAACTTCAACAATGATTTTAACTAAGTTCGTCCAACTCACGATCGCGCCCGTTATGAATATTTCGATTACTTAATGCTTCTTCAATCAAAATTATGTTTTGTATATCTTAAGTTTTGATATGTTTCCACATCAAGATTTAAAACAAAACTAAACTAATTTCCTCTCATCAATCATAACGTAACCTCTTATTAAATTGTTAATATATAATCATTCATTCACTCATCCTATCACTCAATAGCAATTAAGTATCATATTCCGCAATCGTGAGAAGGACGTGTCCTTAAATTACCAACCAATCGCCAAGCGGGATTTCCTGCACCATTCATAGTTCACGTACCTACTGTACTTTCTACTTGCGGCAAGTTCTTACACAAAATCTTTCTTTTCATTACATACTTTTCAAGAACATCTGTCTAAATATTACAAAATTTCCCAATTTTGGAAATATCCAAAATAACGAACATTTCTTTGTAATATTCTGTGACAAGATTCCTTTTTAATAATAAGATAATAAACTGTCGTGTCGACCATGTCGCCGACATTAAAAATAAAAGAGAATATTTCCCTTTTACTACTTAAAAAAATATTATAAAAAATAAACTAAATGTTCATAAATAAAATGTATCAACTTATTGATACATTACAACTCGGCCAACCTGCTTTACACTATCCTCAGTGTTAACCTAAATTTTAATGTAATCTCCAACATATGTATGTAGATACTTTATTAAATAATATTCTATTTTTCTTATTTTTATTTCGTTTCATTTTCTCATTTATTTATTTATTTATTTATTTTAATTTTTTTTTTTAAATTTTTTTCTTTATTTTCAATAAGAATAGCCAATTTTTAATTCATTGAATTTTTATATTCGTATTTATTTCTTCCTTCTTAGTTTCTTCCTTTTCATCATGTTCTTCAATTTCTATGTCGAAATCTGCATCAACTAATGTGATCCGCCTTTTCAAATGTTCGGCAGAATGAACTGATTCATAAGGTTTCTGACTTAATTGAATAGTATCTGGATCAGTAATTAAGTAGCCATCATTTCCTAATTTTTGTCGTATTTGGTCCTTTATACCGTGGTTGAACCTTTCGGGGCTCACCCGTAACTACGAGCTCTCTTCTAACCATCACTAAATCACCAATCTCAAATTGTTCAGGCGATAAATGGTTTTCATTATGTCTTTTTGTTCGATCTGATTGAGTGTTACTTATTCTTTCCAATGCTTTTTGCCTCAGTTGTGATAACGGTATGTCTTCTTCAGTATCTCTGTGCATTTGGTCGTGAAGTGCAAGTATTAATTTTTTTTTCAAGATACTTTTAGGTTTATAATCCATCAACAATTCTTGTGGAGTTTGTTTGGAGGTACTGTGTTGCATACTATTAAGTGCCCACTGAACTGCTGAAACAGGTTTGTCCCAATCTTTTCCATCTTCTCGTTCTGTTAAAGTGTTATTGGAGCTTTTAACCGTTCGAAAATATCTTTTAATTTGTCCATTAGCACGTGGTGTTTTAATTGCGTTTTCTTTACAATAATTTTCAAATTATTTTGATGTAAATGAAGATCCACGATCAGTAACAATTCGAGTTGGTAGTCCAAAATATTGTAATATTTCATTCAACAATTTGATAACCCACTTTGTACATGTTGACCTTACTGCTTTTAATATGATAAATTTTGTAAAAGAATCAATAATTCAAATAATGTGTTTATTTCTGATGGTCGATATGAATAGTATAGAACGGAATGGGTTGTCTTTCAGGCTCAAAAATTGTATACTTGTTTTCATTGTTTCCTTGTTTATTGTAAGCACATTCTATGCATGATTTAAGATATTTCTTCACTGTATGAGACATTATTTGCAAACCAAAATATTTTTCGTATATTACTTAAAGTTTTTGCTTGTCCACAATGTCTCATATCATTGTGAGCTGTTTTTAAAACTCGCCATTTTAATCCAAAAGGAACAACAAACTTCTCAACGCTTTCAGTTCTTTTGTAAATTTTATTATCTCGCAGTACATAGGTTTTCTTAATAACATATTCTTCACTATGTTCTTTGACTGTTCCATCTAAAACACTTCGTATTTCCTTCAATTTTGGATCTTGACCTTGTAGCGTAGATATCCAATCTTCAAACTCAACTCCAACTCCAATTCTAGATCAAAACTGAATTCAAGAATTTTTAATAACCATTTTGCGATACGGGGCACAACATCTTTCTTAGCTTGGGTTAATTTCAAGGATAAACAATCGGTTACTATTTTAAAATGTTTGTTCAGTAAATAAAATTTAAACCGTTCTAAACTCTCGACAACAGCTAAAGCCTCCAGTTCGTAGCTGTGATATTTTTCTTCGCAACTTGTAGTGGCTCTACTAAAATAGCTAACAGGTTTTATAACGCCATCATCTTCTTTCTGCATCAAAATCCCTGCTATTCCTATACTACTAGCATCTGTATGTAATTCATGCTCTTTATTTATGTATATCGTAAATGCTGAGGATTGGTTTTGAGACTAATTTTGATTTTAATGTTTTAAATGCATTTTCAGATTCTGGAGTCCACACAAAGTCTACACCTTTCCTTGTTAATTTATTCAAAGGGGATGCATTTATTTATCGTAACAAAAAAATTGCACCCATTTAAGCCCGAATAAGTAAGATTTATTTTCCACTTGATTAAAAAACATTTTTTCTTAAAAATTACAGGATTTTATTTTCAATCATATATTTTTTATTTTAATTTTCTTAATAATATTTATTCCACTAGAAAAAAAGGAATTGTGTTTCTTAAATGTTTTTCATTCTTTTTTTGTTTTAGTTTTAATTTTTTTATACTAACTAAATAACTAAAAAGTATTTATGTTAATAGGTATATACATATAAAAATTAAAAATTTGTAAGACACTAATTCACTTTATTTTTATAGAAGTATTTAGCTTCTTTAAATTTTGAATTTATTGCAAAACTATTTTTAAAAAAACTTAAAATTATAAAATGCTTATTTTATGTCGTCGTCCAGTTTACAAATTAAATTGTTGATCTTTTTAAAATTATTTAAATGTTTTTGTTTGTCCCCTAATTTGTGACGGGTAAAATTTAAAAAAATATCTCATTAAAAATTCGCATGCTTGAGATATATTTTTTGGATATATGTATAATATTGAAAACGTAATAGTAACACAAAATTTGAGTTATTAGATCAACAATATCAAAATCTTCTTCCTTGGAAGTTATTTCTCTTTCCAACCAGATGTACCATGTAACACATTTGCAAACGAGTATAAATTAAAATTTACTTGAATAAATTATTTTATGAAAATCATCCAATTATTGATATCCATAGAGTATTGGTTGGTATATCATTTTTCACCTCATCTACTGTGTGGCAAACTAAAATTATAAAATATAAAATACAAAAATAAATAAAATATGTATACATACATATGTACATATGTCAAAATTTCATTAAGTCTATTCACCTTGAAAGTTTTAAAAAAGAGCTTTTGATCCTTTTTAAAGTAATTACAAATTGATTTTATTATTTCTGCATCATCTGTAATTTTATTGTATTTAAAAAATAAAAATAAATTCCCTCTTGCTAAAATAAAATTTACAAAAATAAAAATTGCACTTGAACATATTGATATAATATGTACTCGTATGTATGATATTCACAGATCAACTGTTCAATTGATCTTGATACATTTTTATACGAAGTTCGACTTCTAAGTTCTACTTTACTACTTATTCTGCTGAAAAACACACAAATTGTTCATAAAGTACAGTTATTGCTGTAAAATGAACATTTAGTTATTAAAAATTAAACATTTGTGACTGAATCATAAACACTTATTGCTAAAATATTAACAATCGATGTTTAAACATCCACTTAGTGTGTGTAAAGTTACACATTGTTGAAAAATGAACAACAGGTGTTCAGCAATAAACATTCAAGACTTAATAATACACACTTAATGTCTAAAGACTATCAGTGCATGTTCAAAATTTACACTTAGTGTTTTTAAAATCACACATTATGTTTAAAATTGTACAGACTGTTGAAAATCAAACACTAAAAGTCCAGAAATAAATATTAGCTTTGAAAAATTAGAAGTTTTCTTTGATTTTTAATATTTTTCACAAAGTAGTTTAATTTTGCTTTTATTTACATCTAACAAAAATTTTGAATAGAAAACAGTCTAATTTCAAACAAAAGCAGCAAAATTAAACAAAATTCTGTGGCTATAATAATAACAATTTTCAACAAATTTTTTAGAGTGTGGTGTATCCAAAAAACAAAATCACCTTCTTGAGCAACGACTGCATGTTTAATTGTATCGTAAATTAATTTTTGTTCTGGTAACAATTTTGGTTCATTTGTTTGAACATATTCATTTAAATCATCTACATTGTACGATTGTTCACGCTGAAGATCAAGATTAAATAAATCACTTGTTGGTCGATTAGTTGATAGCATTCTCAATTTCATGAGTCATTTCATGAAAATTATATGTTTTACGTTAAGTTTAACATTCTTACACATGGTTTCTTGGAATCGGTCCCTAATTTTATTAATAATTTGTGTTTTATTATGTATATTTTTAATTGCATGTAAAACTGAAAGGCTATCTGTAAAGATTGTGCATGGTTTGTTGTTATCGATTCCAAAGTTTATTCCTGCAAGTATGGCTAAAGCTCCTGCTGTAAAAATAGATGAAAAATTGGGTAGTATAAAATTCTTAATAATGTGCCCTTTTTCTGTTACAACTGCCGCTGAAACTGTGTTGATCTTCATAGATCCATCTGTATATAGGTGAGTAAATATTTTGGGTATTTTGTTTTTTATTTCCAAGAAGTGTTGTTTATAAATTTCTTTTGTTGTTTTTGTTTTGGGAAGTTTTTATAAAGTTGTATTTATAGTATTTTGGTTAAAGCTGTGGGTGGGGAAGAAATTTTAGATTATTTTTACTGGAATCGAAGAGGTTTGTGTTAATACCAATGTTTTTTTCTGTTTTGGAGATGAGAAAGATTGTTGATGGGAATTCCATTGGGATTTTTCGAGACAAAAGTGTAGTTATTGTGGTATGTACGATAGTAATGAGTTTTTGGTAAATAATATTTTTGGGATTAATCTTGCTGTTATTAGTTCTTTTCTTTCTTCAAGAGAAGGGAGATTAATATATTTCTAATTGGAGTTGTAGAGAATGCCTTAATAGCTTACCTTATTGCTGAATGGTAAGGTGCTTTGAATTTGTTGAAGGTGGATTTAGAGCAATTTCCGTAGACTGGAAGACAATAATCTATTATTCCTAAAAAAAGAAATTTTACTAGTATGCAGATAGTATTTATATGAGCGTTACTAAATTTATTATTCAGTATTTTAAATATGTTCAATCTTCTTATAATTTTTAATTTAATGTAATTTCTATGTTGTGTCCATGTCAGTCTTTTATCAAAAATTAATTCTAGTATTTTTAACTGATTAAATGGTAGTAAATTAATATTAATTATTAATATTTAGTGAATAGTTATGGCATTTAATTTTCATGCAGAAATGAATGTGTTTGGTTTTTTCTGTACAAATTTTTGATCCAGTGAAATTAGTCCATTTATTAAAGTCTTAAAACAATAAATTTAATTTACTTTGAAGTTTTTGTAAATTTGGTTCTTTGCATATAATATATAAGTCATCAGTGAAGATGCAGTGATCTATATTTTTGTATTCATTTATTATTCTGCTTATCTCATGAAATGCTATCTTAAATAACATGACTGAGATTGGTGAACCTTGCGGAATCCCTATATTCATGTTATTTATATTACTATAATATAACACACGTTATAAAGTATTCACCTAATGTCTTCAAATTAAAATATTATATTTATATCTTCAAGAATAATTTCGATAGAATATCTTTAAACATCAACCCGTGGCTGTGCCCGAAAGTAATCTCATCTAACATTTCAAAACACATTCCTACGATACCTCGTTTTATACGTTACTTTTTAGTTCTTCCTTTTTCTCAACAAAGGATCATAAAATTCTTAATCTAACTACGCATATCCTATCTATATCCTACTTGCCGGCAATATAACTAAACCTAAACTCTTTGTTCCTAATACTGTAAGTATTGCATTTATTTTCCTTTTATTTATAAAAGGATATTTTATTTATTCAAGTGTTTTGAAATACCAATTCTATTACTCACAACCACGGGAAGATAGATATTTCTTTGTCTATCTTTTCTGTTTACAACTTAATTTGCAGTGGAATTATTATTTATTCTACCTACGCAACGTTGTAACAATTTTCTATTTTCTCGGGCTTTGTTGTTTTTTTAATGTTTAACATATGTTGTTTTTTTGAAATTTTCAAATATACCTTTTTATGCTTATTATAGTTCGGCTAACCTACTATATCACTGTCCTCAGTGATTTTAATTTTTCTTTCTCCTTTAATGTTCAACATCAAGGTCTTGTCCTTGATAACACATTTACTTTTTACTCGAATCCCATTCGAGAATTCATCCTTCAATTTTCACACGTTTTACTTTTTAAACATTTCACCTTTATTAAGTCTTTATGTATTGACCTTCATCTTACTCATTACTTTGAAATTGATTTGTGATTACATCACCCAGTTAAATTCCATTCAACTGATTCTAATCACAATTTCTACTTCTCTCAATTTATAGAAAGAAAATAAATAATTTTCAAAGTCAACTAATTTTTTTTTTTATTTACATACATTTATTTTATATATTTTTACACTTTTTTGTTTTTCTCATATTAAATTTTTTTTCTTTTACTTGACAATATTATACTTATTACTTATTGTCATTTCCCTTTTCTTCATCAGTTTCTCAATCAAAATTTAAGTCAACTAATTTACACCATGGTTTCATTCTTTCAGCTGATTGTACAGATTCATATGGCTTCCTTGTCACTTGCAATTCTTACCTATCAGTCACAACATATCTATCATTTTCTAGAACAACTTTTACTATATAAGGTCTTTTATATCTAGGTTGTACTTTTCTTGACTGTCCAGTTGCAGTTGGATCATGCCGTATTAGCACTAGGTCTCCTTCTTGATATTTTTGTGGTTTTTTATGTGTAGCATTAAATTTTTCTGCCTGTTTGTGTTGTTTTTGGCTAATTCTTTCTAACACTTTTGTTTTTAACTCAGCAATCGAAATATTTTCTTCTTCTTCTTGTTCAATTATATCATGTAAAGCTAAAAGCAACTTATTTTTCATTATATCTCGTGGTTTATATGTCATAACCAAATTTTGTGGGGAAACTTTTGTTGTCGTGTTTCTAAAATTGTTTAATGCCCATTGTATTGAATATATATTTGCATCCCAATCTCGTCCTTCTGTGTCTTCACTCATTGTAGCTATTGCCGTTTTCACTGTTCGGAAATATCTTTCCACTTGACCGTTTGATCATGGAGTTTTCACTGCAGTCAAAACATGATTTATATCATTTTCCTTACAATACTTTTCAAATTCTTTTACTGTAAACGCTGCTCCTCTATCACTAACAATTCTACTAAACACACCAAAATGTTGACTAATTTCTTCTAACATCTTTATTACACAATTAGTTCCTGCTGTTCTTACTGCTTTTAGAACTACATATTTTGTAAATGAATCTACTAAACCAACAACATAAATATTCTCTTTTTTACTTTAAGGATAAGGATGCCTTTCGTTCTGGTATATGCAACTGATATCTTGTTTCATCATTACCTCTTTTATTATATAAACATTCCAAACATGAATTTAAATATTTCTTTACTACTGGTTTCATATTAGAAAACCAAAAATTTTTCCTCAAACATTCAATGGTTCTTTCTAATCCTGGGTGACCTCGATCATCATGAGCAGACTTAATTACTCTCCATCTTACTCCTGTAGGTACTATAAAACGATATCCCTTTTCTGTTTTCTTGAAAACTCTTCCACCTTCTAGAACATAATTACTCTTAATACCATCTTTGTCTTTATGTTTCAAAATTTCACCACTTAAAATTTTTTTAATTTCTAATATTCGTTCATCTTCTTTTTGCAGTACAGCCAACCAATCTTCTTCAGTCGCTCCTATGACGTATACTTTACTTACTATCTTTTCATTTTCTTTTGCTTTTTCAACCGGACATCGGCTCAATGCGTCAATATGAACCACCTTACTTTCTGGCCTAAATTCTAGCTCAAAGTCATATTCAACAATTTTCAACCACCATCTGGCTATTCTAGGTACCAAATCTTTTTTTTCTTGTGTTAATCTTAGAGAATTGCAGTCGGACACAATTTTGAATTTTCTTTGAAGTAGATAATGTTTGAATCTTTCTAAGTATTCAACGACAGCTAATGATTCAAGTTCGTAGCTATGGTATTTTGATTCTGCTGCTGTAGTTGCTCTACTGAAATATGAAACTGGCCTGATTTCCCCACCATTTACTTGCATTAGGATTCCTGTTATCCCATGGCTACTGGCATCTGTATGAACTTCATGTTTTGCATTTTCATCAAATAATATTAATATAGGTCGTTGACTCAACATTTGTTTTAATTTAATAAAAGCGTTTTCTGTATTTTCATTCCATACAAACTCTACATTTTTTCTCATTAATTGATTTAGTGGTTGTGCTATTGAAGAGAAATTTTTAAAAAAACGTCGAAAATATCCTGCCAAACCAAGAAATTATTTCACCTCTTTAACATTTTCAGGTCTTTTGTAATTTTTTATTGCTATTGTTTTTTCAGTTCCTGGCTTTATGCCTTCTGCTGAAATTTCATGTCCTAAAAATTTTATTTCATCATTTAAAAAATGACATTTATTCAAATTTAATGTTAATCCTGCTTTTCTAATTTCTACCAAAAGTTCTGCTAATATTTCAACATTCTCCTCAACTGTTACAGAAGATATTAATATATCGTCCATGAAAGTAATAATTTTGTTGTGAGCTATCGGTTGTGTTATTTTTGCCATTAGTTTCATAAACACAGCAGGTGAATTTGTTAAACCGAAAGGTGCTCTTTTAAATTCGTAATGTCCTTCTGGTGTTACAAATGCAATAAGGTATCGACTACTTTCCTCTATAGGAACCTGATAATAGCCGCTTAAAAGATCTAACGTTGTAAAAATTTTCTTGTTAGCTAATGAATTTAATGTTTCTTCGATGTTGGGCATAGGGAATAATTCTCTTTTTGTAATTGAATTCAGCTTGCGATAATCTACACACATTCTTTGCTCTCCATTTTTTTTTTTGGTACTAATTAAACTGGACTTGCGTAGTCTAATGATGAAGGTTGAATTATGTCCATTTCAAGTAAGTCGTTTATCTGTTGTCGCAAAGTAGTCTTTAAGCCATACGCCACTTTATATGGATGATATCGGATAATTTTTTGTTCTTTTAATTTTATTTCCATTTTTACTAAATTAGTTTTCCCTAATTCTTCTAACTTTGTAGCAAAACAATCTCGATATTCATTTATTATATTAATCAAATATGTTTTATTTTCACAACTTGTTTTATCAACTACATCTATATCTTCAAATCGAATTCTACCTTTGTCCTTCATTGTATTTGAATTTTGTTGAATTTTCATTATTTCAAAAGTTCCCCACTTTTTCACAATTTTTATGTCTGATCGGTCCATAAAATTTCTTCCTATAATTACTGGCACTGTTTGAGTTTCATCTTCAACTACCATAATTTCAATATTTATTTTTATGTTATCAACAAACACAGTTTTATCTATTTTCCCTAAAACACTAGTTTGTTTTCCACCAAATCCAACTAATTTGACTTCACTTTTTTCTATTACCCAATTGTTATTTTTCACTATTGTGTATTTAAGAGTGCTACATTCACTTCCTAGATCAAAAAAAGCTAAAATTTTTACATTTTCTATATATGTGGAAAATAAGAAATTCAAAGTTTCATTTACAAAGTTTTCACTATATTTATTTGCGTATAAAGTATATCTGAATTTAATGTACAATTGTATAAATTTTACTATATTTCTTAAATGAAATGTAGACTTAAGTTTATTAAAAAAAAATGTAACAAAATTAACGGAATTAAATTTTAAGAATTGGGGTTGATTTGACGAAGTTAATTCCCGGGTGAACCCCTGCCGGTCAGGTCCAGCTGCTTTAGTCTGGCGAGGGTTCTTTGGGGTCACCCTTTCGGAAATTATCCGTTAGTTATATAAATTTTACCGGCTCTATACACAAGCAAAAGATTTCACGGATCGACAATCTTTATGGAAGTAAGGAACACACATCGAGGAAAATTATAAACTGTAAGGTCGACCAAATTAGGACCGTTGCCCAAGCAGTGGAAGAGAATTTAAGTACTAAGAAGCCGCGACCTTCATTTGCCCTCGCTGATGTTCATCACCCACCATGTACTAGTTTACACCATTTCGTACATATTTTTTTTTTTTTTTTTTTGAAAAATTATACTTTGCGTATAAACAAATATTATGTTTCACAGTAAACGGTATAAAAGGAGAAATTTTACCAAAAGGATCATCATTGTATATAGATTAAAGATTGTGTTTTCTTTTTTTTTTCTTTATTTCTCTTTTTTTTTTCTTTTATTTGCAAATTCTATTCATCCAATCAATAATGCTACTTATAATAATTATAATATTCATTAAAAATAATTTTACTCTATAATCAATTTAATTTCTGCTTTCTAATTACAGCTATAACTAATTTGTTTTTTTTTTCTATCTGATTTTACATTTATATATTTTTTTTTCTTTTTTTTTTTTTTTTTAAATTCAATCCAAAACAAACAAAAATTGTTCATTATGATTCCTTTCAAATTATGTTAATTTTGCTACTCTTTATTTATTTTCGAATATTAAACAATCAAAAAAAACTATCGTTCATATACATTATACTTATATATATAATTCTAAAACTCTTCCTTTTTTTTTCTTTTGGTTTTTTTTTCTTTTCTTTTATACATGGGTTAATTTAAGATAATAAAAAAAATTAAACTTATTATTTTATTTTCACTCAAATCATGTAAGTATTTATCCATTCACTTAGAAAATTTTTTTTTTGTAATTAAATTAATTAACATTTTTAACTTTTCACACTTACAAAAAAAAATGTAATTCCTCACCACAAATTGTTTGTTGAACAAAAAAAAAACCATCCTCGTCTGGAATCGACCGGATCAAGATTCATCTTTAATAATTTTGTTTTCACTTTCTTATTGAAGAATTCAATTAAGTCAAACAAAAATTTAATGATAGAACAAAAAAATATGCTTGTAAAATCATTAAAATTTCAGCACGAAAAAAAAAAAAAAATACGTCACAATATTAATATTATTTTCAATTGATTTTTTGTTTTTTTTTTGCGCATATTAAATATTTTAATTTTAATTAAAAAAATAACTCTTACACCTTCTTCTGCAGCTGACCGGATCAAGACTCAAACAAAAAAGAAATCATCAAAATTATACCTCCCTTATATACGCATCATACTTCGCATAATCTCATTACTTGTCTCTTAATTACCTATAATGAGGTAATTAAGGCGACATTTAAGAGGTTAATATTAAGCAATATGCATGAAAGTATATGAACTATCTTTGAATATTCTGGTATATTCTATATATTACTTGATGAGTAATATATAGCGAGTAGGTACCCAGTAGTGTAAATGAGGAGTACTTCCATATGGAATCGATTCTAGAACTAGTGCACGTTTCATCAGTACACATTACCTGTAATAGCTGATTTAAATTCTGAAAAAGTGATTCCATAATGGATTACTTATTTCGTCAAAGCAATCTGAAAGGTAATGTGCGTGTTAAATAAAGAGGTTTACAACGTATAAACCACTTCCGCTTTGCATTACATTTTTATAAAAGTAATGCGCGATGCAATTGAAATTTATTGTTCTTTCAAAAAGTACAGTTACTTATCAATTTTGGACATGTTTAATCATGTTTTTAGTAGAAAATTGTAACTCGAATGATATCATTCTGAGTTTGTTTCTGAATTGAAATAGACGCGAAAATAATAATTTAAAATAAAAAAAAGTGAGTTATATATTATAGTTGTTCATATTTTAATTATATTTGTGAAAATATCGAATTCAAGGTAAGTTTTTTTTTAAATTATAATAATTATAAAAATATATTTTTGCTATATAAATAAAAATAATACTTACAAACAATTAATACATTTTCAGAAGTCATAGAAGACGAGGACAATAAAAAAGACTATGTGGGGGCGAATAAAGAGATTTCACAAAGCAAATAAAAACTAATATTTTAAAAAAGTGTGCCTAGAGAATAAGAAATTACAGTAAATAATTTTGTGAATATTTTTTTGTCGTTATATTTTTTTTAGATGAATTTACTTTTTGTTTAGTTATATTTTATAATTGTTTCTCTTTAAATTAATCATTAATTGTATTTTAATATTTTGTTATATTTTCAAATGAATATATATATAGTATATAGTATATATTTGTTTTGTTTAATAAATATTTAATTTGAAATATAAAAATATCTACTTTTTATCTTTTAATATAAATATAAATATACAGTATTTCTCTAATTCCATTCTAAAAACAACTTCTGGAAGTTATTCCGAAGAAGTACTAAAAAAACCACTTCTTTTTTTTGCTTTTTCATTAGTTCTCTAACTACTTCATCTAATTCATTCTCTCACTACTTCTTTGTAATCGATGATTCAATCGGTTATTAGTAATGCAGAAGGTAAGCGATTGGTTGCTTCCTATGACATTTACATGTTAAAGGTAATGCGGAATTTCTATATATTGGGAATTAAAAGTGGAAGTAGTTACAGCTTTTTTGCATTAATTCCAGAATCAATTGCAGAAGTACTTCCTTACACTACTGGGTAATATCAGCATGTTGGGTACTTGACACTGTGTGTGTGAGTTAAATTTTATATATCATTACGCCATTTACATGCGTAAATGGGTCGTAATGAAATATATGGGTCAATCAATGTATAACAATTTTGTTTAGGGAAATTTATATGGGAATTACTGAATATATGAAATTTGATGTATTTGCCGTCGGCAAATACCATTAAATGTATTTTAGATTTTAAGCGATTTTAAAAATTGAATTTTAATAAAAAAAAGGTACATTGAAAATAAGAGAATTTTGATGAAAAAGGAGGAAAAAAAATTTAAGTCGAATAATTCTCTTATGTTTTCTATAAATCGCGTGATTTTTATAATATAAAGAAAATCACACCATTTACAGAATAATGTGATGGATTATAAATTTTGTTGCGCGTGTGCAACGGATATTAAATTACAGTTCATTTATTGGAATTTTAAGTTGCAATTGTTTTTGGAATTGCATACTTATTTTCCAACATGAACTGTTTTAATAATTTTTAATGTACAGCCACCTGCATTCTATACAGTGGTGTACATAAAAATATGCCCATCAAAAAAATTTTAATATAGCTGTCGCAACAGAAACTATGTGAAATTTACAAATATAAAAATAATATTAACAAAGAAATCATAAACTGAGTTAAATCACCACGTTCTACTTTTCTATAGATTTTACTTTCGTAAGGAAAACTACCTACTTCCACGTTAATCCACTGACTAAGTACTTGTATAAAACTACTTTTACAATTATGATGATAATGAAATTAGAAGAATTTAGTTTAGCGGTACTATCTGCTGATGCTACGTATAGGGTGATTTAATTATCCTACATATATATATTTTTATGATATTCATCTTTAATGAACTCATTTTCCTTCACTACCTTAGATATTTTTTTAACATTGAAGTCTCTTGCTAAATGTCCTGTTTGTTGACACCTAAAACATTTTCTTTCTACGTTTTTTATGGTACGATGCCTTGAAATATGTCCTAACTCATTACATTTAAAACATTTGATTTGTTTTTCTTATTATTTTCTTTATTCATCAGCACGTTGTTGTATAGGCGTCTATTTTGATTTTCTTTTGGCTTTTTTAAATATGGCTTAAATCTACTTTCATTTTTTATATTTCTTGATGGGCCTGCTTGATTTTTATTTTCAAAAAAACTTCGTCTACTCTGTCCCTGTTTTTGAATTTCTTCAAAATTTTTCACAGTTATAATAATCTGAGGAATATTCTCACAATTAGATGCTATTATTACATTTATTAAATTCTGATCTTCCAAACCAAGTATAATATATCTAATAGTTGTACTTTCATTTAATTTAATTTTATTTGCGATTGCTGCAATAAAGTAAACATAGTCCTCAATGGGTTCAGGGGATAATCTTTTCTTTGCCATTATCTGAAGAAGAACAGATGTATCGTCTTGACTGGTTGGAAAGCTTTTCAATATCTCTATCTTAAAATGTTCAAATGAAGTAAGTGTATCTTGCTTCGATTGATACCAAAAATATGCTGCTCCCCCGAGCCGTAATGTGGCGAATAAAAGGGTATTTTTATCATCCCAACCATATATCCTTTTCAGGAATTCAATAGAATCTATCCAATCCTTCGCACTCATAATACATTTCGAAGGATTGAATTCGATAATTAAGGTTTTCACTTCATGTAAACTCATTCTCATATAGTTTGATTCTGTACTAATATTTCATTTCTAAGATTTTGTATCTCCTTTTCTGCTAAAACCTTTTGCCTTTTTAATAATTCTATTTCCCATTTTAATAAATCTTCTTCAGTTTTTTGACTTACCTTATCAGTTGTATCTGACTTACCGTCACCATAACTTCAATTACTGTTTCTTCTTCCATCTTAGATTCCTTCACTTGAATTTAAATTCTACTTCTTTTTAAATTTTCACGAAATTTCTTAATTTATATTAAAATTCACTATTATTTTATGTATTTATAATATATATATTTTTTTTGCTTTATTTTTTTTTTTGACATCACCTATTATATGTCTACATATCTTATGAAATATATACCATATATATATATACATATATATATATATATATATTTTTTTTTTTTCACAATCACAAATTTTAAACTTATTTATAAATATATCAATGTAATGGAAACTATATTTTTCTCAAATTCTTACTAAAACACACTTTTTGCTACTTTTTTTTTTTTTATAAACTAAAATCCAATCACTTTTATACACTTCAAATAATTTTTTTTTTAATAAATAGAAATACACTCTTTTCTATACCTTCACACAATTCAAATCCTTTTTTATGTATATATTTTGTTTATATCATTATTTCTTCTATTTATTATTATTTTTTTTTTATCTATTCACGCAACTGTTCGATCAGTTTTTCTTCTCTTTTTCTTTTCACGCACTTAAACACAATAAATTTATTTTATTTGTTTTTTTTTTTCTTTAAAAGTTGATTATTCGATTCAATCTTTTTTGAAAAATAATAAATCACTTCTCACTTTTAAAATAAAAGTTATATATATTTACCAATATATACTTTTTTAATAAAAACGAAAGACACGTGGTCTACCCCACACCTGATCTATAACACACGTTATAAAGTATTCACCTAATGTCTTCAAATTAAAATATTATATTTATATCTTCAAGAATAATTTCGATAGAATATCTTTAAACATCAACCCGTGGCTGTGCCCGAAAGTAATCTCATCTAACATTTCAAAACACATTCCTACGATACCTCGTTTTATACGTTACTTTTTAGTTCTTCCTTTTTCTCAACAAAGGATCATAAAATTCTTAATCTAACTACGCATATCCTATCTATATCCTACTTGCCGGCAATATAACTAAACCTAAACTCTTTGTTCCTAATACTGTAAGTATTGCATTTATTTTCCTTTTATTTATAAAAGGATATTTTATTTATTCAAGTGTTTTGAAATACCAATTCTATTACTCACAACCATTATCATTGAACACATAGAGCAAATATCAGAGTGCAAAGATCATATGAAAAATGCATTCGTTTAGTTTTATATTTCTTTGGATTCTTTTGATTACAAAATATATAATAATAACGTAAAATCAAAATAATATAAGATAGGGAAATATAAAAATAACAAAACATAAAATTATCAAATTTTTTTTTTCAAAAAATGGGAAGAAAAATTAAAAATAATAGAACTTAAAATATTTAAATTGTTTTTCAAAAAATTTAAAAATAACAAAAATAAATAACATATTCTTTTAAAGCTTTAATGTTGTTTTAAAATAATTTTTGTCAGTCTCCGGAAGAAAAATTAGTAGAGATTTAATATCTTCCACTTTGTGTTTAATTGATGTACGCTCAAAATTCAAGGGTTGAACTATTTGACCAAATAATGCTTTAGGAGTCCCAAACTTACTTCTAGAACTTTGAAGTAAAATTGATTGCGACATGCATTCCGCTTGAGCTGCAGAAGTCTTGTAAAACACAGTCATTGGTTCGTTTTTTGTGTAGCGTAAATATTTAACTTTAGAATAAGGCACATTTCTATAATCTAAATAATCAGCCTTTTTTGAATATGACAAAAAGTCCTTTTCTTGCATTTGAATTATGATCAAATCTTCGTTATTATATTTGACCTTTTTTAATAACTTTATCAATGATATAATGCTTGGAATTTCGACACGTTTCGTAAAACGGTCTATACAACTATGAAGACTATCAACATCTTGAATTTGTGAATGACCTGGCTCACAAAATTTTTGCACAATTTCTTAAATTTGTGCATGTTCGTTTAAAAAGAATTTTATTGCCGTTGTCATTATTCTGTTTTTGTTTTGTGGTACGCATGAATCGTTCCACAAAATTATTTTCCGTATTTGTGGATAGTCTTGAATAAGCCGACGTAGAATAACTATAACGGTGCTTGCCAAATCATTTCCTGATCTTGCACTCCTGCATTCATCACATACAGCGCAATATGCTATCTTTTTTTTGTCGCTACAAGAAGCCACAGCTGTCATATTATAAGTATTTATCTTTTTTTTGTAGTAAAAACTCGATGCAAATCCTTTTGGTAGTGGAAAAACGGGTTGCAAATCAAATCATAGTGTTACAGATTTTGGATCAATGTTATTTTTATCAATAAGTCTTTCTGCTTTTACCAAATTGATTTCATTTCTATGTACATTGTATTGTGCAATTTCTGATTCCAACGGATTCTTCTTGTTCTTATATTCAAATAAACGATCGCATATATCTTTTATCGGTTTGTAAAATTCAAGGTTGAAATCACGGTTAAAAACTTTTCTGTAAATTGCTAGAAATGCTGGATTATTGACTTGCTGAACATACAGTTGGTACATTTTATTCAGTGATAGAAGCGAATCTATGGAAAACTTTTTATATGCTGACGAATGTCGTCAATGGTTTCATCAGTTGTTGTTCTCTTAATATTTCTGCCTTTTAGTCTGGGTAAAGGTACTCCTGTTGTTTTTTCATGTAAGTTTTTAAAATAATAGTATATCCTTTTTATGTCAATACATAATGTATTTAAGAAAAATGTTCTGCAGACTTGCTGTATTTTATTTTCGGCTTCCAAGTAATACAAAAATGTATTTTGTTTTCTATTAGATTCCTTCTTTCGTCGACGTTTTATTTCAGTTTTTTTAACAAATTTGCTGTAAAAAGTATTCTTTTCGTTATCTGTTAGATTCCAATACGCAGAATGTATTCTTTCACGATCACATTCCCTAAAGTTTTTGCCACACATGAAGAAAAAGGATGATTCACAAGATGGTTGGACTAATCTTGCAGGAAACTTTTTGTTCTTAATATTTACGTATATATATTCTTTGCCTGCTTCGCGTAGATTTTTTCTGATATTTTGTTTCCACATATCAGGTCGACTTATTTTTTTCCTTGATAATTTAGGAGTTGGTGGTTCGCTTTCTAGAAATATCTATATCAATAATAAAAATTATAATAAAAGTATTTTTTTCAGCAATAATACCGGAAGAAAAGTTTGAAGGTAAGCTTCGAATATCATTTCGCTCACAAAGTATTTTTTGATTTTCTATTGAAGTTAGGAATTTGTTCATGAGCTTAGATCTATCAATAACAAAATCGGGATCGTGCACTGAGTCATCAGAATCAAAATCCACATCAGATGAATAATTTTCTAAGTTTACCAAGTAAGGTTGTCTTCTAAAATTGAAATTTTTATTAAAAGGTCAAAAAAGAATTTTATTGTTCATGTTCAGTAAACTAAATACCTGAGAGCTAATCCTGAAGGACTCGTCTTAATATTTTCCTTTTCGTTTGGTCCAAGTATTGCATTTGCCATTCTATAAAATTTTAAAAGTGTAGACCAACAAATAAATATAGTAAACATTTTCTTTTTAGTATTTTGTTATTGTTTCTATAAATTTCTTCGCAGATACCAGATACGACTTTTTAAATTACAGAGCTATTACAAAAAGTATCTAAAAGCTGTAATAAAATTTATAGAAACAAAACTCACAATTTTTTTATTCTATTATACTATCATTGGGAGGTTATTTAGAAAAATAAATATGTATTTAGGAAATAGTAATAGTCCAACTTACCTCTGAATGCTCTCACATAAACTTGGTGGCGACGACGACATGATGTCTACACTTTGAACTTTCGAATGCAACTGATCAATAGAACTTTGGTACTCCTACTTATATAATACTGTAAAATTTTATATACGTAGAGCAAACCAAGATTTAATATGCTTGACCTAATGTTTGCTCCACGTGATAAAGAAATGTTACGTGAGGCAGATCAGTATTTAAAACATTACATTTTGAAGGCATGTGCATACGCCACAAATTGTAACATAGAGCAAACCAATTTTGCTATTATACTCAAATTTATAATATGAGGCAAAAATCAATACGAATATCTCATTAACTAATCGATTTAAAAGAAAACGGATAAGAAGCGTATGAAGCAAAACAATATTCAGACGACGATATGTTGTTTTTTTTTTGGAATTTTCAAATATACCTTTTTATGCTTATTATAATAATATCCATTGATTCTATTTTTTATTTTTCTATTTAACATATAGTTTTTAGTAAAGTTGAAAATTTTAGGACCTATAGAAAATTTGTATAATTGTTCTAAAATTGCGTAGCAACCGATTCGGTCATATGCTTTATCGAAATCTATCGCAAATACACTTAAATGTGATTTTTTTGAAATTGCATCGTGAGCAAAATGATCTATATATAGACAAGCATCTATTGAACTTGAATTTTTCTTAAATGCGACTTGTTTATTGTTGATAAATTTGAACCAATATTTTCTGTTTGATATTATTTTTTCCAATAATTTGGTGAGGCAAGGTAGAAGAGATATGAGCCTGTATGATTTTATGTCATTAAAATTTTTATTAGGTTTGAGTATAGGTATAGCGGTCGCTATTTTCCATAAATGCGGTATAGTTCCAGTATCGAATATTTTGTTATAAAGATTTTTCAATTTGTTTTTTGCTGTGGATGAAAGATGTTTGATCATTTCGTATGTGATTTGGTCGTATCTTGGAGTAGTACCTTTAACTTGAGCAAGACCTGATTCTATTTCTGCAATGGTTATATAAGTTTCGATTTTCTTAGTTATAGTATTTGTTTTTGTAGGTGGGTTTTTTTCCATTTGCTCTTTTTAAATTGTCTATGAATTGTTTATTATTAAATAAATTTGAATGAGATTCATTACACTAGTAGAGTATAGGTATAGCGGTCGCTATTTTCCATAAATGCGGTATAGTTCCAGTATCGAATATTTTGTTATAAAGATTTTTCAATTTGTTTTTTGCTGTGGATGAAAGATGTTTGATCATTTCGTATGTGATTTGGTCGTATCTTGGAGTAGTACCTTTAACTTGAGCAAGACCTGATTCTATTTCTGCAATGGTTATATAAGTTTCGATTTTCTTAGTTATAGTATTTGTTTTTGTAGGTGGGTTTTTTTCCATTTGCTCTTTTTAAATTGTCTATGAATTGTTTATTATTAAATAAATTTGAATGAGATTCATTACACTAGTATTCTCCAAAGAGATTTTCTATTTTTATAGGATGTGAGATAACATTATTTTCGTGAATAATATTGTGTATATTATTTTGTTTATGTTTGCTTATCAATTTGTTTATTTGTTTCCATATTATAGCAGAAGATTCTAAGGGGTTAAATAAATATCAAGTTGTTTTTGAAATTTACTCCAGTCTGCTAAATTAGTTTTTTATTTTGAGATATGTTTATTTTTTACGCTTGAATGATTAGGTAGAAGAGACAGTAATATCGGAAAGTGATCACTACCGAAAAGGTCGTCTAAAATGTCAAAAGTAACATTAACTGCTATTGAACTTGAACATATGTATTGATAGATCAATATGGATATAAGTACCATGAGTCGAAAAATATGTAGGCTTTTTATTATTGAGTAATATGGAGTCAGAGTTCAGAAGCCATTTTTCTATTTCAATTCCTTTATTGTTGTAGGAGGGGGAGCCCCAAATAGGGTTCCAGGCATTAAAATCGCCTGTAATAATATATAATATAATAATGTAATAATAATAGGTGGTATATAAATAGAAATAATGGTTAAAGAATGTTAAAATTTTAATTGCAACTGCTGTTAGGTTCAAAAGTATTTAATTTTTGCAATGATACTGTTGTATTGTAATCTGTGTAGACTTTGTTGTTTTTATTATTGTTGTTTAATTGTAGTTGTTGATTATCAGAAGTTGTTGCTTGCTTCTTATCTTTGTTAATGTCTTTAATGTTTGTTGGTTCTGTTATAATATTATTGTTCATATTTGTATCATTAATTTGATCTTTTTTGTTGAAATTGATGTTTTTTATTTTTTTGCGCTTCTTCTAAATTTTCAATAGGTGGCGTATGTATGATATTTTGTTTTTCATATTTATTATTAATGTATTCAGAAGCTTTACTAAAAGTCCATTTATTAATGGTTTTAATCTCTAATATTTCTTGCCTTTTAATGTAATGAGGATATTTAATATTAGTTGAGCTGTGTTTATTATAACAGTTTATAGATGCTATCTTAGAGCAGTAAGTTGGATGATGTTCTGGTAGACCGCATATTTCACGTGATTTGGGATTATTACATCTCTTTCTCGAGTGACCTATTTTATAACAATTTTTGCATTGTAGTGGTTTTGGTATATATTGTTTGATAGGTAGGTACTATCAAAAAACCAATTTTTATCTCTTTAGGTAGTGTGAAAGATTTAAAAGTCAGTATATGTAGTGGTGTGTTTTTGATATTGCCATTAATAAATTTTGTTATTTTTACACATTTTGAGACGTACTGATTTTTAAGTTCTTTTTCAATTTCTTCGTTTGTTAGATTTATTAGCTGACTGCAATGTATTATGCCTTGTGTTGTATTAAGTGTTGGATGTTCAATGTACTCAATGTTAATTTGATTGTTTAGAGTTGTTGTTTTTAACAATTGATTTGCTTGTTTTTTTGTCTTTGTAAGAATTAGCAGATCACCCTTAGCTGTAAAAAATATGTCTGGAAGTTTCGAGAAATTGCCTCAATTGATTTTGAAATTAAAAAAATATTGTAAGATTTGAGTGGCTTTGTTTCGTCTTTGCTACGCATGAGCATATGTGTTGCTTGATCTTCTATATTAAAATTAAAATTTTTAGGCTGCTCTAAATACGGAAAGTCTTGTAAACTGTTATTTTTGGTATTTTTGTTGGTAGCATTTTTTTTTGTTAGTTGAATTCTGGTTAATTTATTTTCTCTTGCCTGTAGCTAAAGGTTCATCTAGAATATCCCAGTAATTGTGGATATCCACCTGACTCACTTGACATCACATTTTTGTTGTTGTTGTTTCTTCTCTTTTCTTACTTTTAATATGTTTTGTTCACTGACGCTTATAAAAACTAGGTAAAAACTAAATTTAAACTTATGTAATTTATTCTATCTATTTTTATACTGTTAATGTATTCCTTTTTTGTTTTCTATTTATTTATTTTTTTTTTTTCAAAATGCAGTAACATACAACTACGTCCTTCTTTTTTTAAAACTTGTTATCGACTGTTTCTTTTATATAACTTTAATATTAACTTTAAAATTATGTAAAATCAGACTTCCTGCAGATTGCTCATTTTCACCTGCCACAGCTTTTCTTTCAAGAAAAATAAATCTAACCATTTTTAAATTTTCTCTTATTTTTTTTGACCAAGTTATAAAAAAAATTACTATATAAGTATATATAAAATGTCAACTACGCTCCTAATAAACCTTTATGAAATTATAAATTATAAACAGTTGTACTTATCTCTTGATGGCCGCTGAAAAATTTCAAGTTGCACTATGTTTGAGAAGAATTCACTACAATTTTCTGGCATTCTTTAACTTTCGTTTTATATAATATTTTTTTTTTTTCTTGCACAATTGAATTTAATTTAGTCCAAAAAAATTGAAATTGAACTTAAATTTAAGAAAAGAATATTGCTTTTGTCTAATACAAGTATGTATGTAAAAATATTGTATCACCCTTTAAACCTTTTTCTTTTTCTATTTTTTTTTTCTCTTTAACCTTTTTTTATTTTTTAATTTTTTTTTTCTTTTAAAAGCAAGAAACAAGTTTTATAGTATATAAAGAAAATTAATTAAAACCACAAGTTAAACCACTTTTTTTTTTCTTCATGTTTTAGTACTAGTTATACGTGTTTATTATAAATTTAAAATAAAAAAAAAAATTTTAATCTTTGTTAAATATTTTATTGATTCTTAACTTAAACTTTTACAAATTAATTTTTTGAAAAAATGTTGATTTGCTTATGACTATTTTTATGTGAAGTATATAATGAATGAAAGGTATAATGTAACATATGTAACTCCTCCCTCACCAGAAGAGTCCCTAGAGGGCGTCGTCAAAGTTCCACATCCTATTCAAATGGCAACATTTTTGTTTGAATTTTAGCCAGTGATCTTTTTTTTTTATAATAATGTTTTTGAAGTTTTTGATGCAGTTTATCGAGACTAAAACTACGATTGTAATGCAACAGCATATTAGTAGGATCCAGTTGTAACTAAAACTCTCCGGAAAGCTTCTTAGACTAACTTCTTGTATTGTTTGTTGTTCTTTATAAGTATATCTGGTGTAATTTATCTAGCGACAAGTTATTTAAAATAAGTTTTTGAGAGCTTTTGATCAAATTGTTGAGGGAACAACAAATTTTAATTCATCACCGACTTTTCTATACAGACGTTGTCGTTTTAAGATGTATTCTTTCCTAATTTGTGTTACTTGCTCTGATGATTTATTTCCCTTCAGAACTTCAATGATTGATGCTAATTTTGGATCTTTCATCTGTATAGTGTATACCCAGTCTTCAAATGCAATTTCAACTCTCATTATGTGTGCTTCTGCAACATTCAAAATAGGATCCAAATGTTCGGCCGGTGTTCGACTCAAAGCGTCGACATGTTTCATTCTTTCACCTGATCGGTGGACGATCGTGTAGTCGAACTCAGATAATCGTAGCAACCAACGAGCAATCTTAGGAGACATCGGTTTAGTCAGTTTAAGACTACTGACAGACTGACAATCAGTGATGATGGTGACGTGTTTTCCCAATAGGTATATACGGAATCGTTGTAACGTTTCGACGATAGCCAGAATTTTGAGTTCGTGACTATGAAGTTTTGATTCAGCTTCGGTACATAAACGACTAAAATAGAAGACCGGTTTACCTCCAGAATTATCATCGTATTGTAGCAAAATTCCTGCAAGACCAATTAAACTGGCATCGGTATGGACTTCATGACGTTTTTTCGGATCATATACGACTAGAACTGGTTCGCGGCATAATGAATCTTTAAGTGATTTGAAAGCCTTCATGCATTCTTCTGTCCAGTTCAATTCAGTAGTTTTAAACTTCGTTTTTAGCAGTTCGGCTAGCGGTTTTCCAATAAATGAGTAGTTCTGGATGAATTTTCTAAAGAATCCTGTTAAGCCCAGAAATCTTCTGATATCTGGCACGTTTCGTGGCACTGGAAAATTATAGACTGCATTTACTTTGTCATGTCCTGGTTTGACACCATCTTTATCAACTCGATGACCTAGAAATGTAATTTCATCTGATAGGAACACACATTTAGATAATCTGAGCGTCAGACCCGCATCATCGACCAGCTGAAGAAATTCTTCTAGTGACGCTAAACTTTCGGCTACTGTTCGACTTGGAATGATGACTTCATCAACACAGCTGAAAACTCGATTCTTCATCGGTTCAATCAATTTGACAATCATTGTTTGAAATACACTCGGTGCATTCACGAGACCAAATGGCACCCGGTTGAACTCGTAATAGAATCATCTATTTTAATTTGGTATATCCTGATATCAAATCTACTGTAGTAAAGAAACAATGACCAGTTAGCATTGACAATATCTCTCCAACTGTTGGCATGGGCCATGGTAATTTTTGTGTAATACTGTTGAGCTCACGAAAGTCAAAGCACACTCGGTCTTCACCGTTCTGTTTCTTTACAAGCACGATTGGTGAAGCATCATTTGACGTACTTGGTCGGATGATGTCACATTCACGAAGTTCTTTGATGATGTCATCTACAATTTCTCTCTTGGCGTATGGGATTCTGTATGGTCTTCTCATGATTACTTTTTCGACCGTAAGATTAATTTTCATTGATGTTGTATTACATTTTCTCAATTGTCTCAAATTCTCACCAAAAGAGAAACTATTATGCTTTATCAAATTTATTACTTTCGCAGTTTTGGATTCTTTTAAACTTTCACCAGTTCTAACTTTTATAATATCAATTGGTTCCAACCTACATTTCCCTTTTTCAACTATCAACCGATTATTTTGTTTGCATAATACGTCTGTACCCAATAAAATGTCTCGTGACAACATCTGGTCATCTATGACTAATAATAACGCATCGATCTTTATCTGATATAATTCTATAGTGACTTGGATCGAAAATTTACAGACGAATTCACTCCCAGCAAAACCCTTCAATATTACCGGCACCATCTCACATATACTGCCTACCTTTGTCGCCAACGAATGCTTGATAATAGATCTATCGCTGCCAGTATCGATAAAAGCTTCCATAACCAGGTCATTAACTTTTACAGTTTTAATCATCGTAATTGGTCCCAATTCAGTTTTTATTTCACGGATGTTTGGAGAATTTTCGGAGCACTTTTCTGTTGCATGACACGTTCGTAAACATTTATTACAACGTATTCGTCTTTGTGGCTTGGGACATCTGATAGACATGTGACCATTTTCAAAACAGTTATAACATACATATAATATCCTTTCTATGATTAGCTAATAGGAGATGTCTTTGAGCCCATCTATATACCTCAATTGTTAATTCTTCGTACAAAATGTTCTGCCGATAACGTTAATTCTGATGACGGGTAATGCATCAGCGATGTCTCTTATACTTGGATTATGTGATGATGACGTAAAGAAAGACCGTTCGTAAGGAGACAAAAATTCGTTTCTTCTAGCGGTGAAATCAGCATTTAATGGTGTGGTCTGCTGCTCAGCTCCCATCGTAGTCCGTTGAGTATTTGTATCAACTACCTGTATATCATTGTCTATTTGCAAATTTGGAGAATTATCGGTTCTTACCTCATTGGTGGTATTATCTTTATTCGACTTATTATTTGATCGCAAATAAGTCATAATTTCAATTACAGTAGCGCCGATTTTGTCGAATTCTGACTGCAATTCCCCCATCTGCTCCTCGAGCATCTCTGTGGACACTGGATCTTCTATCTCGTCCCCTACCTTTTCTGAGAGTCTCAAAATCAGTTGTGATTTTGAGCCAGAAGCTACAAGACCATGTTGTCGAAGTTTGCATTTCAACTGATCAACCGTCAACGAATCAATTTTCACCATCCCCATAATTAATTAAATCTTTTTTTTGTTTTTTGCTCTTTTTTTTTCAAATTATTGATTTCTTCAAATTAATTTTTTTTTAATAATAATATAAAGAGTAATAAGATTATATTTATTTATTTATTTTTAAATTTATTGATTTATTTTTTCAAATTCAAAAATATTTTTTTCAACAAGAAAATTTGTTTGTAATTATTTAGTCTAGTTGATCTAGCACATAACTTTTTAACGATCTGTTACATAAATAGCATAAGTAGATATTCAATTATCTAGCACATTAATTCTAAATAATCTAGCACATTTCATATTTCACTTTTTATTATTTATTCTTCGTTCGTCATTTCATCATTTTAATTAAGTTATTGAATTAATTCAATACAAAACAATATTTGATTATACAATAATAGAAGAATTAAAATAAAAAGAAAATTAGAACGATCATTTTTATTCTTCTTCTTTTTCTTCTCTCTCTCTCGGTTATCGTTGGTGACACAAGTATTCGGCTTGGAAAGTGGATACCACATTTCATTAGTGGCTTTAAAGACCATGATATCACAGTTTGACCAATTCTGATATCCCATAATTATACGAATGATGCAATTTTGTGAATTTTGACTATGAATAAGGAAGTTTTCTTTGCATATGAATAATTTTGAGTCTAGGTGAATGCAATTTGAAAAATCACTTTGTTTAAAAAGAATGTATTGTTTAAGCTTTTAATTGATTGCCACGTATTTCAAACTTGTTTTAATAAAATAATAGAATTTGCTTTTATGTCTGGCAGGAATGCTAGTTATTTTATAGAGTTGGTAAAAGTCATTAATTAAAGGTACTGATACAACAAGCGTTAATTTGTTGAAAGCATAAAGTGGTTTTGCTTGAGCTATTTTGTTAAATATTTGGAGATTGGCCATTGTAGGTTTAAGTGGAAATTGAGTGTCATGTGACAGTTCTAACTGAACTTCTTTGAACGCATTCATAAATAGGTTGAAACTTAGCAAGTGTTTGTCGAGCTTACCAAGTCTTGCTTCATGAAAAATGTCAGATAATTCTGTCTGTTTTAAAAGGAAATGATGATACTTCATCAAAAAGGTGTAATAGCTTGTCATAATGACTTTTATTGGTTAATCTTTCCTCTAAAGTAGTCATATGTTGTCGAATAGTATTCAATTGTTCGTCTAATTTTGTGTGGTTTTTACTTAAGGTTTCAATAGTATTTACTATTATAGAAGTTCGTGAATTCATCATGTGATATAATTTATTTTGATTTGTTTTTAGAGTTTTTAGGTGGTATTCCATTTGTTCTGCATCTTCATCATCCATAGTACCAAAAAGAAATTTAGAAAGCCTTCCGATACCATTGTCTAGTCGCCACTTTGGTTTTTTCGGAGGGGAGAATAATTGCCGTAGAATTTTGTTATTATCAATTACTCTCTAATTGTATTGCTCATAATTTTTAAACCTGCTTTACAAGGTTCCCATAAGAAATGTGATGATAATTCATTGCAAAGTGATATCATGGAAGAGTGTCTATGGTGAAGTATCTGCTCCTCATTTTCATAAGTAGCGAAATCAAAGTAAATGAAGAATTTCCATGAAGATTTTCCAAAAACGCTAAATTTTTCGAAGTATACGCCGCTTAAATTATTAATAGGGGTGTTTGTATGAAACTCTTGAGATTTTGTGAAGAAGAAATGAAATTGTATAATGACTACAACTGCCCTGAAAATAAAATTTTTTTGAATAAGGAATCTATATAATATGGCTTGAGCAAATTGTAATGAACAATTTTTCTTTTATTTTTTATTCTAATACATGCTGTTTCAGAAGAACAAATTTCTACTATTTCGAAAGGACCTTCGTAAATGGCAGATATTTTTTTCCCTTTTATTATTGATTCTAAGAGCACTTTATCGCCAATATTAAAATTCATTTGTTTGCGTTTTTGTCATAATATGTTTTAGATAAATTTTTTGCTTCAATTAAATTTTCATGAGCTAATTTTATACCGAAAAGAATTTCATAAGGAGATTATTTTGTTGCTGAATGAAGGGTAGTATTATAGTCGATCCAAGTATCCCAATTATCCGGGTTTTTTGTGGCATAATTTCGTAAGTAATCTCCAAGAGTCCTATGGCACCGCTCAAGCGATCCATAAGATTGTGAATGATAGGGAAACGTCTGAATTTTACGAATTTTTAATAATTTGCAAGTTTTTTTGAATAAGTCGCTTAAAAAGTTTGTACCCTGGTCCGTTAATAAGAATTGTGGGGTACCAAAAGTACAAATTATTTTACGAACAAAGTATTAGGCAACAGTATTTTTTATTTCCGCTTTCTGATGTAGGAAGTGGTCCTACAATGTCGAGGGAGATTTATTGGAAAGGTTTTTCGGAAGTTGTAGTAATTTTCATTGGGATTTTGGTTGTACGACCTATTTTGTTTTTCTGGCATGCTTCGCATGAAGTAATATATTTTTAATATCACTAAACATGGCTTTCCAAGTATACGTTTGCTTAATTCTTTTGGAAGTTCTAAAAATGCCTTGATGACCTCCTAAGGGAGAGTTATGGTATTCGTAAAGTATGCGTAGTATGTATGTCTTCTTTATTTGAAAGTGTGATAGGAGATGAATGTGTATTTTCATTTGATTGGAATTGTGAATCATTATTAGAGCGTAGTTTTGATGTAGAAGGAGGATCTCGACTTTCATTAATTTTTGTTTGTGATGAAGTAGGTGAGTCGAATTATAAAGTTGAATTTTGGCTTTGAGATAAATTTTGGTTTCGAATTGAATTTTGATTTTCAATTCGTGTTAAATTTCGATTTGGAATTGAATTTTGATTTTGAATTGGAATTTAATTTTGAATACAATTTTGATTTTGATTTGAAATTGATATTTTAAATTTTCTATTTGAATTTGAACTAGGTTTAGGATTTGTTTGAATTTTTTCTTTTGAGGATTCTTCTGTTGCCATGGACCTAGTGATTACGTTTACTTTTAATGTGTCCAAACGGGATAAGGTATCAGCATTAGTGTTAAGATGCCCCGATTTGTGAACCACATCAAAATCGTACTTCTCTAGTTTGATCTTCCATTTCATTATTCGAGAAGATGGATCTTTTAAGTTAAAAATCCATACCAAAGGTTTATGGTTAGTGACCAGTGTAAATTGTCTTCCATACAGATATGGCCTGAATTGCTTAGTAGCCCATACGACTGCTAATGCTTCTTTCTCTATGGTTGAGTAGTTCTTTTCATTATTGTTTAAGGATTTACTCGCAAAAGGCAGATTTTGCCGATCAGAATCTCCACGTTGAGAAAGCACTGTATTACTAGCATCAGTAGTGACAAAAAACCTTTTCTCGAAATTTGGATATTGTAAGATCCTTGGAAATTGAGTTTTTCAAAAGTCGAAATGATTCATCACAATGAGCGTTCTATATATATGGTACGTCTTTTTTTAAAAGTTTGTTTAAAGGAGAGGCTTTTTTAGCGAAATTACAAATAAATTTTCTATAATAACCTATTAAACCTAGGAATGATTTCAACTGTTTCGTATCTTTAAGAGGAGCGATTGTTTCAATCGCTTGTAATTTTGTTGGGTCAGGCTTTATTCCATGATCCGTGATTACATGACCAAGGTAAGTTACTTCTCGACATAAGAATTTACATTTGTTAGGTTGTAATTTTAGGTTGTCAGTTTGAAGATATTCGAATACATCCTTTAATTTTGCATTGTGGTCACTTAAATCATGACCATATATAACAATATCGTCTAAATATACAAAACATCGTATCCCTTGTAGACCGGTCAAAACTTTGTTCATAAGACGTTGAAAGGTTGGAGGAGCATTTCGAAGACCGGAAGGCATTCTATTAAATTCGAAGTGACCATATGGCGTGCTAAATGCAGTTTTTGATTTATCTTTTTCGGCTACCTGTATTTGGAGAAAGCCGTTTGCGAGATCCAATGTGGAGAAATATTTGGAGTTACCCAGTTGGTTGAGGATGTCTTCTATATTAGGTAAAGGATATGCATCAGCTAAAGTGACCTCATTTAGCTTGCGAAAGTCTACTACGACTCGCCATTTTTTATTGCCTTGTGCATCTGGTTTTTTAGGTACAACAAGTAAAGAAGAATTCCAGAGACTAGAGCTTGGACGCACTATACCGTTTTCCAACATTTCATCTACTTGAGTTTTAATTTCTGATTTATGTACTTCAGGTGTTTAGAATGTTTTGGAGGTTGTATACCTTGGAATTATGTATGGTTTCGTACTTTAATAACACTTCGTTGGAGATATGTGCTTCCGTTTCGGAAGAATTTAGAACTGATATATATTATAAATAAAACCATTTTTCGGTTATGCTAGACATCCTGAAGTATACACTTGAGGTGCTATTTCAGTATGAAAACAAATCAAGTCTTCATTAGTAGTAAAAGGACCGAATTGTAATACTTTTTCTGTACGTGGAGGTACTATTACTTCTCGTTTTAAACACCGAAAAGGTAAAGAAATTTCTTTCTGATCTAAAAAAATGAAAGGGTTTTATTTTTATAATTTAAAATAGAATTAGTGTGAGAGAAAAAGTCTTCTCCAATTATATCGTCGAAAGTTATAGGAAAGTCAGATGAGACGACATGGAAAGGATATGTTATTTTGAGATCGTTATCTAGATTTAGAGTTAATTAAGAGACGCCGTAAGTGTAAAATGGTTCATGTGATATATCTTGAACTTTTGTCATGTAATCTATATTTACTTCGACTTGGTCATCAAAAACATTTTTTTAAATTGAACTTATTGATGCTCCGGTATCCAGGAGTAATTGAGAATTAGGAGTTTTTGTTTCAGTAATTTTTAGTGAGATTTCGTTTTGAAATGTTTTATTAGAATTTAGATTTAGAATTGGTAAATTTGTTTTTATAGCGAAATTTGATTTGTTTAAATTTTGATTATGGCACTTTACTTGTTTAAGTTTTGTACCCGAACCATTGTGCTTTTGGTTTCGGGTGATAACCCGTTTTCCGATGTTGGCCTATGCTCGCTTGCATTTGAAGAAGTACTGGGACCAGTGTTGCTACGTTTGGCGTTATTAAATTGTCTTTTACGACAGTCTTCAATCATGTGTCCAGGGTTTTTACAATAACGGCAGATAGGAGTGTTTTGTAATGTACTAATACGATTTTTTTTTATCATTAAAGTTGTTTTTATTATTACCTTGTTGAGAAAATTTTGGAAAAGAGTTAGAAGAATTTTGTGATTGCTGCCGTTTACGATATTCATTCAAACGTATGTCCGGTGAATTTACAAAATGTGCATTTTTTAATTTCAACTTTTTCATCACATTCATTAATTGGCTCTTCTTCAACAGCGTAGTCTATAGCTTCTCTTAAGGATTCATGTTTGCAGGATTTTACGATAATTTTTAAGTGGGGCTTTAAACCGCGTTTGAAATTGTTTATTGCAATAACTTCGTTCAATTTTTTGATTGCATTAATACCGACAGAAAATTCACCTTGTGTACTTGACATATTTAATTCGTCTAACAAGGCTTCAATTTTACTAGCATACAAACTTACAGTTTCGCGTGCACCCTGTTTTATAGAAAATAATTCTGCTTGAACAACCTGCGTTACTCTATATTTTTGAAAATGTTTTTTAAGATCCTTTTCTATAGATTCCCATGCTTCATACTCATTATATTGTAACAGATTATTGTATGCTCTACCAGTTAATTTTGATTTTACTACTAAAAATTCTGTTTTGTCTTCAGTTGTAGTAGCCTTACCGGATTGAATTTTAGCAGTTTGTAAAAATCGTGGCAAAGATTTACGATCACCATTAAACTCAGGAATAAGTTTAATAGCATTTGAAACATTAAATTTACTCATTTTCGGTTGGTTTTTATCTGAATCAGGCGAATTGCTTTTAATAGAGGGACTTGTAGGATCAAAATTTTGAGAATCTGAATATTCTGATGTGGGACTTTCTTCTTTTGAATCCGAAGAAGATGCTTCGTTACGCTTAAATTTTCTGTTTCGTAAAGATATATTCAAAGAGACACTCATAAAACTTGTTAACGAATAATAATAACACTTTCACACACACAAAAAAATTAAAATATTTTGCGAAAGAGATTTTTTTTTTTAAATTTTTGAACAGATGATACGACAAAAGGAAAGATCTTTTGAAGGGAGAAAGTATTTAGAATTCACAATAAATTTTTACTTTTATACTCGTAATTATATATATATATATATTTTATATAAAAGACAAATCTTTGAAATTCATGGTTTCAATGTGCTTTTATTACAGTGTTAATTGAAAATAGGTGCTAGAAATGCTAATTTTCAGTTTTTTCAAGTGAAAATATCTCGAAAACTACGCATATTTCGAAAAAACATATGATAAAAACAAATTGATGCAAAATCAATTGAACTTTCATTTGCTGCAATAAAAAGTGGGGGTTAATTCAAGCTCTTTTTGAGAAAAACAGGGTTAAACACAAATCCGTTGAATGTTGAATCCGTTGAATTGTGTATTGAAGATCTATGATGTTGTTGAGTCCGTAGAATTATTCGTTCGTCCTGGTTGGTTCTTCTCACTTTTCTTTTTTTTCAGAAGTAGGTTGTTGTTGTTGTTTTTTTTTCACTTTACGTACTAATGCATAATGTACAATACAAATGTTGTTAGTTTTAATTTTTGAATTAAAAAAGTATTTCTTTTTATATTAAAAAATTTGTTTTATAGGGAAAAAGCAGCAACTACAATTTTTTTTTTTTGAAATCGTTCTATTTAAGTAAAATGCACTTTTAATTAAAAAAAATTTTTTTTTTTACTTAGTAGGAAGTTGATTAATTCACTTTTAAATTTATAATGATTAAACATTTTTTGTATAGAGTGAAGTTGAAGAGAAAAAAAAAATCACTATTAAATTTTCGATTTTGTTATTTTGTGATTTTATCCCACCGCTGTCACCAAATTTGTTGTGTGTTACTCGTGTTTAAGCGAAATTGTATTATTTAATAAAACACTTCTTATTTTTGTTATATTAAAGTACAACTGAATTTATTTTTAATACCAAATAATTAAAAAAATGATTGAAGTCTGAAATATCTCTCCTCAATTTGATTCTTAATTACAGCTCGCCGACGCTTCGAAATTAATAAATTCTCATGCATATGGTCACATATACGTGATCAAAATTTACTTATGATGCACTTCAAATAATTTGAAATGCAATAAATTAAAGAAAGTGAATTTGTACTTATTCCAATTATTTCAAATAATGTGATAAATTATAAAAAGAGAATATACCAAATTTTGTTGACTAAAGTGGTTTAAGAGGATGGGTAAATATTGCGCGTGCGATATGCATGAGAATGTTTTAATTTAAAAATATTATTATGAATGTATCATGTTTCATGAATTTTAAATGTTTACATTTATTTAACAAATTTTAGTAATTTTGTTTTAAAAGAATGTTGCTATACAACAAACTCCATAGGTGCAGTACATCAACCAGCCTGGTACCAGTGGACGTAGTGACACGTTGAGAAGAACAAAATTGTCGACGTTTAAAAACTGCTACTAATGATGTTGTTTCGAAGAAGATACTCAGTTCGCCATTTTTCTGTTTCCATTGTTCTTTTTTTCCTCTTACTTCCTTTTTTACTCCAACAACTACTTTCAATAAACTGAACCAAAGTTTATCCTATTAACAGCGCCCATTCACTAAACGTAGCAACAGATACCATCTTTCCAGGAAAATGCTAAAGAAGCACGATAACCGTGTCCTCGCTACAAATACATACGAAGTCGGTAATACTGTAAACTGTGCTCAGGGAAAAGCCACGTCTGTCAAGTGCATTAATTGTTACTTTATTACAAGCTCTTTGCAAGTCATGTCTCTAGAACCTTGAAGAGACTGAAAGCAGGTGAGGCTGAGTAAATTTGCAAGGCAAAGACTCACAAATGCAAAATTAGCACTAATGACACCGTGTCGAGAGTACAAATACTTCAGTTGAAGAAAATAAAAAGTGAACACAATACAGAAACCGACCAAGAATATTTGTTTTTGCTACAAACAAGTTTCGGCGAGCATGAGACCAATGCTCATTCAAAACTTTGAACATTTTTCGCGAAATCAGTGTTGCAATGTTGCAGAACCTAAAAGATACAAAATGTTGTAAAAATTTCATTAATAAATTTATTGAGATTATGCTGAAAATAAATTACCTATAACTACAGAATCGGCACACCATCCTGTGATAGCCTATTTTCCTGAAAAGAAAAAACAATTAATGAATGAGTAAACAAATAATTAAATAGATAAATTTTTGTCTGGTGTTAAGGTGCTATAAAAAAAAGAAACTTTCAATTGAACACAGAATTTTAATAAATTGGTGCCCAAACCAGAAGCCCCTCCAAATATAGCGAATCCTGAAAATTTTAATAAAATCAAAAAGGAAAAAGAAAAGAAAAAGGATAATAAAAGGAAACAAAAACAATAAAGAACACACTCAAATTCTTTTTCACAACAACAAAACAATTATAACAGAAAACAAATCACTACACAAAAACAACAAAAACACAACAAAATCATTAAAAAATCAAAAAATCGCGAACTTCCTTCAAAGAAGTGGAAGATTTTCCAGTGAGAGTATAGGAATTCTCTTTACCTCACTAGAAATCTACAAAAATTTTCCAAAGAAAGTTCGCGATTTTCAAAAAACACTATTACTCTAATACAATAAAAGAAGAAAAGCGCGAACAGCGGTTTTCAAAACATGATAACAGCAATATTATGATGCTAAATTGAATAAAAGTTCCACATCAGCGTGATTTAGAAGCTATATCTTTAATTCGTGCAAAATTTTAGACCTAGAATGTTGCATTTGTCTTATTCTATCAGGTAGTTTATTAAAGATTAACGGTTCAATGGTGGTAAAAAAATCGTCTACAACTCTCAGTTCTCACCCTTGAAATCAAACAGTAATTTCGCCTCCTGAAAGGGTAGTTAGCTACTCTTTGGAGCGCATAAGCATTACTTCTTTTAAAAAATATCTTCAAAACTTTGTAAATATAAAAATGACGAAGTGGTAGAACTCTTAACATATGTAAAATCGGGAGCGATGGGTGAAATTTACCTTTGTTACAAATTACTCGTATAGTGGCTGTCTGTGCTAGGATTAAAGGTTTAATATGTGAGTAATAGGCATCTCCCCAGTAGAAGAAAGCATACTTCGTAAAACGTCCTTTGGGCAGTAAGATAGAATTTTTTAGAATTTCCGTAGAGTTGCAAATAACGATTGTTTGAGCTTCATAATGTGCAAAGCCCAACGAAAATTATGATCTAATCTTATCTCAATCGGAATGCAATGATGATTACAGATGTGGTTGCTACATTTGTAATAGGTTATATTAAGTTAAGGTGCAGGACCGATAAGGTTAAAAGCCATAATCCTAGTTTTTGAACTTAATGTCATGCAATGGGTATCGAGCCATATGTTTAAAGACAAGAGAATCTGGTGAATTTGATGTTTTATGGACTCTGTCGACAAGAGCTGTAGACAAAAGACATATAATCTGCAAACGCAAACTGCTCTCCAAAAAATTCAAATGCACAGAGCGAGTTGATGTAGATTAAAAACAAAACAAGGCTAAGAATAGAACTTTGAGGTACACCTCTGTTTTTTAAGAACTTTATGCTGCTTTTAATTCCATTTACTCTTACTACTTGTCTTCAATTCTTAAGATATGAGATAAAGCATGAAATTGAAACATCTTAACACTGTAACACTTCATGATCAACTAAATCGAAAGCTTTTGTTAAGTCAATAAATAAACCAACAACTTTAAGTCCTTTATCTAACTTATAATAAACTTTATTAAGGAAGTTCAGAAGTGCATTCTCAGTGCTGTATCCCTCTCTGAAACCAAATTGGGAGCAACTAAAGAAGTTATGTTTATTTAAAAAATTAACCATTCTATTAACCATAGATTTTTCATATATTTTAGAAAAAATTGACAGTATTGATATAGAGCGGTGATTTGCAGGATCAGAGCTATCACCTTTTTTGAATAACGGAGTGACTGTTGCCGTTTTTAAAGACTTTGGAAAAACGCCATACTCGAAGCTCATATTTAGTTTGTAACAAATAACTTCCGATATAAGACCTGTAATTCGTTTTACAGTTTCAACCTTGATACCATCAGAACCTGCAAAAGTAGCATTTTTTAGTGAGGCTATGATTAAGAGTACTTCAGTAGGAGTAGCAGGGTATAAAAAGAATGTTTCTTGTATGTATGTTTCATTAAAATGGCTGGTACATGTTCTTGTGCTATTACCTTTAGGAACCTGTGTACCTATCGAAATTTCAATTAAGTACTTAGTGAACTTTTCCTAATAGAAGCGGATGTCTTAACTCACCGAACCGACTCTAACGACTTTTTTCAGAAGAAGCAAAATATGTACAACGAATTGTCATACAAAATAGTAAACTTCAAATATAACGAAGTTATGCTTTTCAATACATAACGTATGTATTAGATACATTTCTATTACAATATATACATTAAATCCAGAGTTTAAAAAAAAAGGTTTATGCATAAAATCATACAACTACATAACAAATTAAACTACATATTCCTTTTATTTTATACAGTTTACATTATGTACTTCCTTGTCAAATAATAAAATTAGTTGTGTTATAGGTCTTTCAATGATACAATTTTTATGGTCTTAATAGATATCATTTTTACTAGATTATCTTGTCCAGAATACACGTCCATTATTCGATTATTCGTCCCATATTCCAGGTGGGAGATTCTGTTCCATGATTAACACCAAATCATTAACTTGCAAATTTCTTTGTTTATTCACCCATTTCAACTTCTGATGCAATGTGGACAAATATTTCTTTTGCCACTGACGCCAGAAATCTTGATACAACTTTTAAATGTATTGCTATCGAGTACGAAAATATTTTGCTGTATCTTCTATCGTTGTCTCTGGTGAGCGCATAATTGGACCTCCAGTTAGTAAATGACTTGGTGTTAAAATCTCTTGATTATGTATTTTTGTCATTAGATATAGGAACTAATGGTCTTGAATTTAAACAACATCCAATTTGGTATAGTGAAGTATTTATTTCATCGTATGTAAGACGATCATTTAACATGATTCTTCGTAGATGATACTTTACTCTTTTAACGCCAGCCTCCTAGAGGCCACCAAAATTAGGTGCAGATGGTGCTATGAATTTCCAATTAATCTCGTTGTTTGTTAAAAGTTGATGTATACTGTCTATATTTTGCTTATTTTTGAAGAATTCATAGACTTCCTTCAAAGTTGGTACCATTGTCACTAAAATTATCACGAATTGTTCCTCTTCTAGCAATAAATCTTTAAAATGCAGCAATAAAACTTTCTGTAGATAAATCCATGACTAGCTCTAAATGTAGTGCCTCAGTTGACATGTGTACCTACAAATAGTGCAATATAACTTTTTTTTGTTTCGCTCCACATCCTCTCCAATTTATAGCTGTAAGTGGACCTGCATAATCTATGCCCGTATTTGCAAATGGCTTTTCCATATTGAAATGAGATGAAGGAAGACTAGTCATATTTTGCTTGCACGCTTAAGCTTTGTATCTAACACATATAACGCAAGTTCATACAATTTGTTTAATTAAATACTTAGCACCAACAATTTTTAACCTTAGGTTACTCTATAATATTTGGCCTGTTGCATAGAGCAAATTGTGATGATATAATTAAATTAAAAGGTAATTAATACCTTCATTTTTATGTAAAATTATATAGAATATTGTTGTTCATACGGTAAATAAGAGGCATGTTGTAAGCGTTCGCCCACCCTGAGGAATCCATTTTTATCTAATAACGGTTCTAACATCCATTATTTCCATCTTTTTGATAGTTTTTCACCTTTCTTTATTTTATTAATATCATCTTTAAAACTTAGAAACTGAGCTTTTTTGACGAACAGTAAGAAAACCATATTATCAATTTCTTCAACCATAATATAACTTGGATACGTATAAACAGTGTCCTTGATTTCATCTAAACAGATTTTCCCAAATCTTATATAAGTACCAAGCTTTAACTTTTAATACAGTCATCAAATTTGAAAACTTGTTGTGCAGTCAAAACCACAGTATATTTTCTTCTTTCTTCCTCAATCTGATAATCCAAATTTTTTAAATGATTATCCACAGCATTCAAGTATAGAAAATTTGGTCCATTCTACCATAAATTACATGAAACGAACTTTTCTGGACTTATTCCTCTCGAAGCTACATCTGCAGGATTTTCATAAGTTTGACATGATTTCAATAGGTGAAATAAGGATTGTCCCGCTAAGTTTTGCACCTAATAAAATTTCTTATATGTAAAAGACAGTTACATATTTTTTTTAATAATCTTTATTATTTTAATATAGAATAAGTTACATTATAATGTTAAAATTATTCATTTCTTTTTTTCTGCCTACTGTACAATCTAGTTTTACGTTTTATATGTCTCATAAGGTTTTGCACTGTACCTACATTTATATTTTTAGACGATTTCTTCCATTTTTTTGCAAAATCTGTGAACGACGTTTCAAATTGGCACTTTTTCTTCACAAAATCAACTTGATTGTCAATTAACCACTTTATTGTATCTTTGGCATAAAAAAATTTTTTCGTAGAGTTTTTTTGCTCGGAAAATCCCAATATTATGTTGTTTAATTGTCCTTTTGGGTGCCTTTTGTTTTTATAAGTTTTAATCCTATTCCTGTTTTTAGATCGTTGTACTGTGGACTTCGTTGTATTTAATTTTTTTGCAGCATCTCTAACAGATACACTTTTATTCTTCTCGTAGAGCCTCAAAACCCTTTTATCCAATTCAGCCGAGCTACCTACTGGTCTGCCGGATCTGGGTCTGTCTTCGATACAAGTACCTTCCAATGTCCTTTTTATTGTCTTTTGCAGCGTCCATTTAGTTGTACCTGCTTTCTTAGCGATGGAGGTATACGAATCCTCTTTATTTTTTCGCCAAAAATGCAAAATTTTTTCGCGTAATTCTTTTCTTGACTGTGACATTTTTAAAAATAAATTAATTACAAAATTGTTGCCGCTATTTATAGAACCTACGGAGAACAGACTCTTCTAAGAAATATAACCGATTTCAGTTTATGATTTTATGAATGGAAATTTTTAAGTTTCTTAGAGGTGCAAAACTTAGCGGGACAGTCCTTAAGTATTTAATATTTTTGTTGTTCTATGTCTGACAAATGTGGATTATCATCTCTGATAATTATTCAACCATGCTAAAACTGTAGTGGAATCTGTCCACGCATATACATACGAGTATATTAACTTGTTCTTTAAGAAGATGTATAGCAGTGATAATTTGTTTCATTAACTTTGCAAGTAATAAAGCTGCACACAATTCTAATCTGTCAATGTTCATTTGTTTCATAGGATATCCTTTAGTTTTTGCTGATACTAGAGTAATATTTATTTTATCTTCAGCATTTATACGTAAATAAATAATGGCTGCACATGCATGGTCCGAAGCATCAGCGAAACCATGTAATTGAATTTCAGAATTTTTAATTGTGTTATACCATCTTAGAATACGAATAGATTCTAGTACTGTAAGTTGCTGACAATATTCTGACCAGTAGTGGTGTAGCTTAAGCAGAAGTGGATCGTCCCAATCCATCTTTTGTAACCAAAGTTTTTGTATAAATAATTTTGCCAAAATTATACATGGAGATAACATTCCTAACGGATCGAAAATTCGGGAAATAATAGATAATACTGATCTTCTAGTAAACAGCATAGAATGTGATGTATAAACTTTGAACGTAAAAGTTTTGTTTCACGATAATCCAGGATAAAAAAAATTAAAAAAACTTTTTAAATATTTTATTTATTAGAAAAAAAACACAAGTTATTATTTATAACATACATATATATATTTTGTATAATATATATATATTTTTTGCTTTTTTTTATTTTCCACCTTTAAGTTTCACAAGTTTATTTTAGTTTCTATTTCTTTTGTTCATTACAATTTTACTTTTAGACAATTTAACTTTTTTTTCCTTTATAATTACACTTCTTCAGAACTCTCAAGCTTTTCCAACTTTCAAAATCGAACTGAAAAATCAAAGTCAACGATTTGCTTCTTTTACCTTTTAATGTTACTTCTGTTTTTCCAATTTTTACTTTGAATTTTGCTGACCTAATATCTGCAAAACGGGAAACGCAGGCATTTATTTAATGTGACATAGTTATGATGTACGTAATCGGAAATTTGTTAATTTCTTGGAATTATTGAAATTTGTAAATTTTGCAGAAAAATATGAATTGATAAATGAATAAATTTTTAATTTTTAATCATTTTTAAGAGAAAAAAAAAATGGGTTAAATATTTTAGGTATATGGGTTTTATTTATAACACCCCCACCGTTAGTCTGAGGCTCCGACGAAGCATTAATTACAATATTTCCTCTTTTTTTAAGTATAAGACCGGATTTATACGTACGGTTTTTTGCACGACCTTATCATCCATTACGCTTTGATAAATTACGAAAATGACGTACGTACGTTTACATGGTCACTTTTTTACCCTATCTAAAATTCTCTTCATTCTCTTTTATACTTATTTCTTGCTTGGTAATTTGTATGGTTATAAGGTTGTATACTCATATGGTTAACTGAAGAAATTGCGATAATATGAAAAAAAATATCAAAGTAACGAATACAGCACAAAAAGGAACAGCCGTGATCGAAGAAAAAGATTGATTAACCTGTGAGTGACTTCCCACCGCATACTTCCTACTTCTTTTCCATATACAACCGGTTTTTACGTTCTACATAGGGTAAAAAAGTTAGCGTATAAACCCTGTCTAAAGTTTTTGATAATAAAAATTATAGTTACAATAATTAATAAAATAGACATGTTTATTGATGTTATAATAAAATAATTTTTTCATATTTTCTATCTTTAATTTCATTAATTAACTTCCTATTATTACTTTTATTTTTTATATGAAATTCTTCTAGTGTCACTACGTGTATTTTTTTATTTTCTATAACTTTTGTTACAATATGTGGTAAAATCTTGTATTTTTGTATAAAGGTTTTCATACATTATTTCATCAATTTTAACTTTACAATTTTGATACTTAATTAAATTATTCCCTAAAATGCTAACATTAAATAGTAATTAATTTGGTAAACGTATTGCATAAATTCTATTTCGTCTTCGATTTGTAGTATTCTATTTCCTTTTTCTTCCATGAAATTATTTAAATATTTTGATAATAAATTTTCTTGTTGCTAATTTTTGAATTTGATTCGATATCTCGTTGTTAATTGAAACTTGTTTATTATTTTCCTTTATTAGTTCCCTATTATTTTGCGATAACATTTCTAATTTACTTCTAATTTCTTCTTCATCATTATAGTCCATTGTTCCTGCTATGTATTTTAGTCCAGTACATACTATGTTTGCTAGTTTTCTGTCTTTTGTAAGTAATATATTGTTGCAATATTTTGCTGTTAGAGAACCTTAAAAAAAAAGACAAATCAGTTATTTCATCAAAGTCATATTGAAAAGAAATTACATTTTGATCAGGTCCAACACAACACCCTGTCGTCTTATTTTCCTGAAAAGAAAGGATAATTAGCAGGGTACGGAAAAATATCACTCGCGAACTGAAAAATTCAATTCGTTCCTTTTTTTATCACTCGTGAGCGATTCAAAAATTTTTAAATTCGTGAGCGATTCGTTTAAAAAGGAATTTTTTAGTTTCCATTCGTTCCCAAGGAACGAATGATATTTTTATTTCGAGTTTCATTCATTCACGAACGAATGGAATAATTTTAAAAAATTCCATTCGCGAATGAAAAAGAATCAAAAACGAATCATTCGCGAATGATTCGCGTCTTATACTAGACAAAGTACAAGTACAGTGTTCATTACATGAAAAAGGGTAGAAAATTTCTTAATTTTTTTTGTGATTTTTTATACATACCTCTAGTAAATTAAAAAAATATTTTTGAAAATATAGATAAAGCAAAAATATTTGATTCTTCAAAATATGTGTAGTATGACAAAGAATTGAATATTTAGTTATTAAAAAAAAAAATAAAAAAATAAAATAAAAAAAAAAAAAAAATTTGCTTACGAATGATTCGTTTTGATTCCTTTTTTGATTCGCTCACGAATTATATTTTTTGATTCCTTTTTTTTCGATTCGCTCACAAATTATATTTTTTGATTCCTTTTTTATTCGATTCGCTCGCGAATGAATCGTATTTTGAAAGGGAACTTAATTTTTAAATTCGTGAGCGAATCAAAAATGAAATTCTCCTGCGATTCATTCACTTGTGAGCGAATCATATTTTATCGATCTTCCTACCCTGATAATTAGTACACAAATAATCAAATAACTAGATAAATAAATTTAAATGTGATGAGAACAGACTATAAATAAAAGGAACTTCCAATTGAACACCGAATTTTAATTAATCGGTGCCCAAACCAGAAACCCCTATTAAATACAGCCCAACCCTAAAAAAAAATAAATAAATAGAATGATTAAATTAATAGGATTAAACAAAAAGGAGGAAAAAAGGACCATAAGGGGAAACAAACACAAAACAACAAAGCACACACGTAAATTCTTTGGCACAACAACAAAACAGCACAACAGAAAAATCACTACACAAAAACAACACTACATGAACACAACAAGAAAAAGTCAGAAGAAGAAAAATCAATAAATTTACGGTGCGAAAGAAATCACAGAAAAAGGCCACGTCAGTCTTAATTTTTGCGGTGCGGAAGTTTTAGCGAGTTCTTTTTGCAATTTCTTTTTAAAAATTTTATCCACATAATAAAGTTTTATTTTAAAATCCTATAGTTTTTTAGTTAACTTTTTTTTCATAATCACTTTTTTGTCCCTTTTTTTTCACACCACGTAATTTTACACACAGGTACGTAATTGTTTTTTATTATTATTTGTTTTTTCTTTACTGCCTTTTAAATTCTACAATCTACTTTCACTCTTACTTACCCGTTTTCCTTTTATAGACATTTTTTCCCTACACAACTTCTCTTCACCTTTTCGCGTTCTATTCATTTTTTTTATTTTAATTTTTTTCATTTTCCCTTTTTATATTTAAATCTCACTTTACTTTCTTTTTTTACACATTTTTTTCCACCCATTTTTACTTTCACACCACTCACTATCTCTCCTTTTTTTTTCTCTTCTATTTATTTTTTTATTATTTTATTATTATCGTTATTGTTTTAACACTCCAGTTTGTTAACAATTTAATTTCGTCCGCGACGCGATTGTGTTCGAAAACCAGTGTTGTGCATGTAATCTACATAGCGTAATCTATTCGTTTATTTACGTGTAGACAATGATGTAGACTATGCCAACGCTTTCAATGTAAACAATGTAGACAATTTCAGCAACTGTAGACAATACTAAAAATCTCATATTAATTCACTCATAATTTCGAAATAAGAAATTGGTTTGAAGATAATATGAGTAATAGACAAAAAACTCTAACACTAAATAATATAGATGATAAAAACATTCTTTTATAGTAAATACTTCTATTTAAAACCTGTAAGTTCTAAAACAGCTCTAGATCGATGATTCAATATTCTTTATCTGGAAATTGTAATTATACAAAATGTATGTTCTTGTAGATACTTTTATTTTTTTGAAAAGGCAATAGAAATAAAAATAAATAAATAACGCAAGTCTGTATAGAAGTAACTTTTATTTTGTGGAACGCTTGAAAACTATTATTACATAATTACAAATATACTAATTTTCAGCTTCAGATTCAGACTCTATATCGAGGTCTTCATAATTAACATTCTTTTCTGAAATTTTCAGAGAATAATAAACGTGAAGCAGCTTTTTTGATCTTTCGAAAGAAAGCTTATTCCTTATCGGAGTATGTACATATATGAGCCCAACTAGAGAAAATTCTTTCGATTTGAGCTGATGATGCAGGTATTTGAAGTAATTTTGTTGCTAACCTTGCCAACTGAGGACAACTGATACATACAAAACTTGAAATATTCCTGTACGATTTCTAAAACAATCCCATTCCTTGCATTTATAGTACTTTTCTGCAAATTGTTTAATTCATCATTACTGTAATGAGGATGGAAATAATATGCTAATAATACATATTCATTAAGGGCCATATTTTTTCTGTGTGTTAAACTTTCCTTAAATTTATTTTGAAACTTTCCTGGCGGTTCAAGTTTTAGCCACATATTTACAGCGTCTGCGGCTGGAGAATCTAGCTTCTGACATACATTTATTAAATTACATATGGGATCGAAAAGTTTTATATGTTCTTTCACATCAGTTATGAAGTCATCATCAAAAATTAATTTTACTACACTCTGTTTAACCTTTTTAAACTTTTGATCAGCAGCTATTACTTTCATGTACTCCAAATTTATAATTAAAGAATTATATGCATCCCTATACGTACACCATCTCGTTTTTAAAAATACTTTTTGATTGCCCTGATGAAGAAGATAATGATACAGAAGAACTAGACACAAAATCACTGTAAGATAATGCTGCTACTGAACAGGTATTCTCAACGTTCTGGGCTTTCTCAATTGAGATATTCATTTCCTAAAATTATGAATATACAAAAAATTTATTGAGACATTGTTTAAAATTTATTGCTTACCTGAATCTCTAAGTTTGAGGTTATGGCTTGTGTTTCTCCCTGATTCTTTGACATTTTATCATCACTGTTTTCATTTAAAACCTAAAACGTAATCATAATTATAGAAAACTCAGTTTTCTGAAGAAATTTCAAACAAAGATCTTACAGAGGCACTTTGTGCTAATTCAATCGATTCAGTACAGTTATTACCATTATCCAAGACTATCAAAACTTCGTCATCATTTGATTTTTCATACACTTTGGCGATTTCTAATTTACAAATGTTTCTAAAAAAATTTAAAATAACCAATATTTTAGATCTTCATAGTTTTACTCTTAAAGATCTAATAAGTAAGTATGAAGTTCTACAAAATGTATGTAGGTATGTACCTATGACGTTTGAGCCGGTCTGCTGCTGTATTCTGCAATCGTTTTTTACACCCAACACAAATAGCACAATATTTTCCATTACTTTTAATAAAACTGAAGCCTAGTTTTTCAAAATTTTCGTTTTTTGGCCTGCCTGGCATTTTAAAGTGAAAGTAATTGTCTTCTAAGGGTTCTAAGTATTCAAATCAAAATCAATATCAAGTATTAAAATAACCACAAGTGAAATAAGAATGACAGCTAAACTAAAATGACAATTGACATCTTAATTGACGTTTACACGTAGTCTACATTATCTACATAAAGTAGACATAGTTTACTCATAGTCTACATTGTCTTCATTCAAATCAATTATTTACACAATTGTTTACGTATTCATGTAGACTTTCATAGGTTACATGTAATTGCACAACACTGTCGAAAACTAAATTACAGGTTAAATTCGCGAAGTAAATTTGTTGTTTACATTTTCCCCGGCCATATATTGAAACAAAATCGAAATCCCAGGGTTGTCACAGGTTGCCTTCTCATAATTTCTTTTTGATTTACCCATAGGCTAAACAACCAGATTTCTCACTTCACTTTTACACACGTTTTTTTGTCGTCTACTTTTCCTACTGAGCTCACTTCATTCACCTTCTCACAATTTCATTTTATAAATAGAAATTTTTTTACTCTGTTCCATTTTCTTCTTCTTCTTTTTTACTTTTAAAATCAGCTCCATTTTCTTCTTCTTTTTTTACTTTTATAATCAGTTCCATTTTCTTCTTCTTCTTCTTTTTACTTCTATAATCAGTTCCATTTTCTTCTTCTTCTTTTTTTACTATTATAATTATTAATTTTTGTACTTAGTTCCATTTTCTTCTTCTTTTATTTTATTTTTTTTTTACATTAAGTTTTTCCCTTTTGCCGCCATATTTTTTTTTAATAGTTACGGGATTTTTTATTGTTTATTCGATTACTTTTTTAATTTGCTATATAGGAATTGTAAGATTGTAAATTCTTTCTTGTTTTTTTTTTTTTAATAAACAATAGAAAATTTTGATAAATTATAAACAGTGTGTTTTATTCCATTTTATTACAGCTCTGTCCATTCACTTACATTCTCCTTTGCTTTTTGTCTTTTCAAAAATCCCTCTCGGACACCTTATTTTTCTTTCTTTTTACCCTTTTTTTGTAAAGTTTCTTTTCCTCTCTCTTGGGGAATTTTTTTTTCTTGCTCAATAGACCAATTTTGTAACAATATTTTCCTTTCTAATGTGTCAAAATTATGTTTAATATTGTCGTACATTGGTTTTAAAAGGTGCGATCTATTTTATAGTAATTTAATATTTTCTTGGATTCTATTTTTCGTGTATTCGTACTGTTAAGACACGTAATTAAAATTACCTTATTTAAAAGATATATTATTTTATTAAATTCATAATTACCTAAACTCATAGAAAATTAATACGCAAATTTAGCATTTTTTATTACTATAAGAAATAACTAAGTTCAAGGTAATAAGTTATGTATAGCACATATTTCATTCACCTGCAAATCTGCTTATGTTGCATTTTTGGATATTATTATTATTTGTTTTGACGACTTTTTAATATTCAATAAAATCAGTTATTACCAATCCAATTTGGTGACTTTCATTTCTTTGTTTTTTAACTAGCGTTTTCTAGTTATTCAAACCAAATTATTAGAGCTAGTTTCTAGTAATAATAATACTACGATTATTTATAAACTAGTGATATCCTAGTATTGTGAATTTTTAAGTACAGAACTAGGGAATTTCTGGTTTCTGAATTATACACCTGTTGTATACACGTATTCTGTGACATTGATGATATGTATAACCTTTTGAAATGTTTCAATAATTTGTTCATCTCCTAGCTTGATAGTTATATAGCCGTTATTGTGATTTAAATTTTGAATTTCGATTGACTGTGAAATCACTGAGGGGAGAACTACTAAAACTGTGGTGATTACTGCGTTCATTTTAGCTTGCAATAGAATTGGTTCTTTTGACTTTGCGTTTCGGTTTAATTTTTTCTTTAATTGTAGAGTGGTTTCTACTTTGAATTTTTTGCTTCTTTTAACGTGAGATTTATAATATTTCAGTCTTGTATCTTTATCTATTACGTGGTTTTCGTCTAATTTTTCTATTTTTAGTTTTCTAAATTCGCGTGGTTTTATCCTACTATTGTATCTGTAATAAAATTGGCACCTAGTTCTACTTCGACTTCTTCTCTATCGCGATTTAGTCTAGTTATTGTTTTGTTTTTAATTTTTTGGACTCTTTCTCTAATATCATTATATTCTTCGGGTTTTATCTCACCATTATTGAAGTCAATCGGTTTTTTATTTGTGGTGGAATGTATGGTGTTATTATAGAAATATATAATTTTCAATATTTTTTTTTCTACACTGTCGACATGTTTATTTTCATCATGTCCTAAGAGTCGTAGGTGTTCATTTATCGTATTATGGACTCTTTCGATATCTGAGTTGGATGTGTGGTTATTATTTGATGTAAAATGTACTTCTACATCTCATTCTTCAAAAATTCTCTTAAAGGGAGTGCTTTAAAACCAAGTTCGTTATCAACGACGATTTTTTTTATTTTTCCTATTATTGAGATGTATTGTAAAATTGCTCTTTTAAACTCCATTCAGGTTCTAGAATTTATTTTGATGGCTTGGGCAAATTTGCTAAATTTGTCTATAAAAGTCAAAAATAATTTCTTCTCTAAAGTGTAAAATACATCTATATGAATAATTTGGTTTGGGGCAGTTGGAGTTTCAGTCAATTGGAACCTTTGTTTTATGGGTTTTCTTTCATATTTTTCTATATTGCATATTTCGCAGTTATTAATAAATTGTGTGACTCTTGCTGTTAATTTTGGGTGGAAATATTTCAATTGCAATTCTTTACAAACTTTTGTAATTCCACGGTGATTATTTTTAAGGTGTTCCTCTTCAATTAATTTAGCAAGATTCTCTTCATTTGTAATGTCTTCTAGCAATCTATTGCATTTTATAAGTTTTAGTTGTCCATTACTAGCAAAGTGGGTTTTAAACGCGTTTTCTAAAATTTCTTAAATTTCTAGATTTTCTACAAAAAAAAAACGTTAAGGGATTTTGGGTTGGTATGAGATTTAAGGATAGTGATAGCTGTTTCATTATCTAGAGATTTTAAATAAATTATTTTTCTATGCTTATTAAAAAATTTTCATATCTTTAATTCTGTTGGCTATTTATAAGAAAAAGCTAAAATTTATTTAGTTATATTAATTTAAGAAGATTATATTTATTCACAAAGTTTTATTATTACATATATTCTGTTCTTAACTTTAAATGCAACCAACAACCTACTTGATCGACGTACAATCAGAGAAGAAAGATAAGATACAAAATAAAATGACAGCAACGTTAGAATGACATTATTTACATGTGCAACTATATAAGTACAATTCAGCTCAAAATTTTGGTACACTCTAACAAATTCTTAGTGAACCAGACTTACTTTTAAATATTGCGATTTGATTTTTGAATACGTTTAGAACAGTTTTACTCCTTGGGATTTGAGTTTAATTTAAATTTTAGATTAAGTTTATTTCGATGCGTGATAGTGCGTCTGCGTTGCTATTTTTTGTACCTTTCTTATACTTGATTTCGTAGTCCATTCAGACAGTTTAATTAAGCCGCTATCGAACTAATTTGGAGTTGGGTTCTTTTATAGGGAACAGCCATTCAAGAGGTTTGTGGTCGGTTTCTATTGTAAATTTTCGTCTAAAAATATATGGACGAAAAAATTTCGTTGCCCATACCACTGCTAATAATTTCTTTTATATTATACTGTTTAATTTGTCTAGGAGTTTCAGGGATAGGGAAGTTTTTAACGCAAACTATTTTTTTAGGGTTAGGCTTTATACCTTTTAATGTGATAATGTGACCCAAAACTTCTGTTTCCTTTTTTAAAAATTCAGGGTTGTCTAATTACACCTTTTATTTTACGTCTTCGAGTCTTTTTAAAATTTCTTTAAGGAATCTAAGTGCTCTTCTATATAAGCAAGGTAAATCCTCTTGATATATTCTCTCAGAACAGTATTTATTAGGCGCTGAAAAGTTGCAGGTGCTGTTTTCAATCCGAAGGGCATCCTAAGGAATTCGTAGTGTCCATTTTCGACGCTAAATGCTGTTTTGTGGGTGTCTCTTTCGTCAATCTCTATCAATCGAAATAAGACGTATTGCTCTTGTTTGTGGATATGTATAGGTATCTACAGGATTTAACTTGTATGGGTACATCATCTGTGGTACGTATTCTATGCTTAATTGCATTTGTAAATGATAGATTTGAGTCTTCGTTGAAAATATACATATTTAAAAATCGCTTAATAATTTGTAATAGTTTTGTAATAGGAGGGGCTTATCTTCTCGTTCTTTTATTATATTAAAATTAAGACTATCTACTACTTGAGTTTAGAGTAGTTCGAAGCGAATAGTTTGATTTCCATCGTTCTCTACATGAATTTTTGTGTTAGTTTTATAATTTTCTATTGCGTATATTCCTTCCTGAAGAATAACTTGAGGACTTCTGCTCCTCTAAATATGCCAAACCTTTTCTTTGTAGGACGGGAATAGTTGCATTGTAAATACCTTTTGTTTCGATTTTAAGATTAAAGTTTTCTTCTTTTTTTTTGAAAATGTAACTTAATTTCCGATAACGCTTAAAAAAAATAATACATAGATGGCTGGAAAAGACTTTATATGTATACTATTTACATATAAGACAGATTAATATAAAAAAATTTTAATTTTTGTATTTTGGGAAAAAAAGCCATATATGGCTTCGTATTCATTTACGGCTATATCTCTTCTAATAACTAATTATGTATAAATACAAATAAAGATTATATTTTAGTGCATTTATTTCATTTATAATATATACATAGATAACATTATCATGATACAATTGTATATAGTAAAATAGTATAGTAAAATTGATTGAAAAAACAATAAAAATGAAACAGAACATTCATAACAAAGCTGAAACCAAAAGATATATCATAATTTTATAAAACATAATAAAATAAAATAAAAGTTATGATGAAATCGAACAAAACAAAATAAGTAAATAAAACATCTCATAATTAGTAAGGCTTAATTCTCAATTATTTAATTATGCTTATAACTATAAGTACCTATATTCTAAAAATTTATTGAAAAAGAAACACATATGTTTCTTAAAAGGCATGAAATTCAGCAAAACAATTGAGTTTATCGTTGTAACACAGATGGATGGAAACTTACAATCATTTTGGCATAATTGTCGATTTTTTACAATAGATGGTCTACGTTATCCACGCGCACAGAGTTTAGAGGAAAATCTTGGTGTCTAGCAGGTTTTCTTAAACTTTTAGGAGTTCCATCCCGGCTTGATGGTGTGCTGTATCTTGGAGTACCAATACTACTTGTTGGAGTTCCACACCCAGTGTTGCAAGAAGAACGTCCTCGTTTTTTTTGAATACTTTTACCTGCTTTACATAAATGTTCAGTAAATTGCTAATTTTAAGTCAAACAAAGGCATATATTCTTCACTCTTGTGGCGCCACAAAAGCCATGCATTCACAACACATAGGTCGATCATGTGGAAACAAATTTTTTTGTATTATTTCCTAGACCTTAAATGAATCCTGTATAAGCCTAGCATGGAATCGAGCAAATCTACTCCACCCATGTGCTCATTGTAGACATCTACTGCTTGAGGAGTGGAGATTTCTTTGCATTTTTTGTCATTTTTAAAAAATCGGCTTCTAGTTGTTGTTGGCTTACTACCAACATAAGCTGAAAACATGTTGACCGATTTATTGTCAAACCATGAAACCAAACTCAGTTTCACTCCATCAATTGTAGCCAATTTTTCTACCATGTTGCCACGTCCAAGTTTTTTCAATTTTTTTTTGTTGGCATTTTAGAATCAGGGACACGGTTTAATCTCACTGTACCCAAGGGTAATAAACCATTTTTGAATAGGTAAACTTGAAGATTTGGGCTATTGAACCAATTATCAAAAAATATTTTATGATTCATGTTTTGTGGTACTGTGGAAGTTAGTCGTGTAACCACATTCTCACTTACTCCTAGATCAGGTGCATCATCTGGGAAAGTATTACTCTCCTGTCCAGCAAATAAATCAAAATCATAGCTGAATCCTGAAGCTCCACTAAGAACTTGATTCTTATAATATTTTAATTAATTCTTTAACATACATTTTTTCTTTGTTGAAATTATAAATGGTGTTATTAAATAAAATGAATTTAAAGTTTTCAATATCTATTTCATATTTATTTGAATTTGGGATTGGAAGAATTTGTATTTTGAGTTATTCTTTATTTGCGAATTTTGGTATCATTAGTATAAAGCCTAATTTATTATTGAATGTAATTAAGCTACTTTTTATATATTCTAATTTCTCTGTTGTAATATTGAATGTTCTATTTGAATTGATTTGTAAAAAGTATAAATTTTTTGCTAGTAGTTTTTGGTCGTTAGTGATATTTTGTGTAAATTCTTTGAGAAGTTTTTGATTTGTATTTATTTTGTCAGCTAATATATTTAAATGTCTTTGTAATTGTGAATTAAAAGATATTCGATTGTTACTTGTTAATATTAAATTCTGTGTGTTTTCTTCAATAGATTTTAGTTGAGTTTCGATTTCTGTTCTGTCTTCGTCGTCCATTGTACCATTTACCCATTTCATTACTTTACCTCCAAAATTGATAAAGCTTTTTTTTGTCTAATATGAGGTAAAATAGTATTTAACTTATATCTACAATTGGTAATAGAGTTGATCATTGTTGCAGTTAAATCATCATCTTTAAAAATTTTATTATTGTCTTGAATTGCATTTTCTGTACTTATAATAGCTGTTAAATAACTTTCAATAATAATAAAGTAAATAATTTTGTCGAATCCTGAAATCAATTCTAAAGGGTTTTGTTTAATAATGATATAACCTGCTTCGCTATGTATTTGTTTCAGTTTAAAGTTAGCTTTGGCCATTGTTAGTTGAATTAGGATTAAGAGCATCAGTTTCATTTTGTACCTGTAGAGAAACATCTTCTCCTGAATATTTGTATTTTCTTTTAAATTGTTTTTCATGGATTTTTCGTTTATTAGAATAAAATTTATTTTTGTTTTTATGAATTTGAGTTTTTATATATTTGGGAGTTAATTTTTTTTGAATTCTAGGGATGCTTGATTCTTTTCTTTTGTATTTAATTTTTCAAAATTTCTTTTTTTATTTTCGAATATTTTCTTGGCAATGGAGTCTAATTATTGTAAATCTATTTTATTTTTTATAAAATCTATGGTCTTATACCTATTGTATTGTGAAGAGTGTCGTTATAGATTTCGACAGCTTTGATTAATTTTTCTTGAAATGATAATTTTTCTTTTATTGCATTAAAAATTCTAATGTGTTCGTTTAATGTTTCATGTACTCTTTCTATGTCTGAGTTTTCAGTTTTAACGTATGGTGTTGTAAAGTGTATATCTATGTTTTCTTTTTTACAGTATTCTTTTAAATTAAGTGAATTAAATTCTGCATCGAACACTATTTTTTTTGGTTTACCTAGTATTGATATTCTTAATTTGATTTGTTGGAGAATGGTTATCCTATTTCTATCTTTTAAAGGTGATGCGGTTAAATGTTTCGTATAGCTATTTATCAATAAAGGTTAAAAAATATTCATTTTGGGTTGGTATATACAGCTAGCGACATAGAAAAGTGCGGTCTGATAATTTTTATACATTTTCAAAAACAAATGTCCTTTGTGATTATTTTATGACTCCTAATGTTGGGTTTTTCTGCATTTATAATAGGATCTGTCCCTCTGCACCCTATATAAAGTCCCGCAAGATTTATTTTTTATTATTTAGCTAGTGAAATTTGAAGAGTAAATTTTAATATAAAAAAAAGTAAAGTAAAATGAGTGGAAAAAAACAAATGTCAGTGGCGGTAAAAAATTCGGTTCTCACTTTGTATAAGGAAAATATTTCTATAAAAGAAATATTAGGACGGGTAGGGTACGCAGAATCTTTCGTAATGAAATTTTTGAAAAATTTTTAAAATTTAGGAAATTTGGAGAGGAAAAAAGGTACTGGTGCTAAAAGAAAAACCACAGAAAAAGAGGACCGGGAATTAAAATTTAAGGTATTATAAACCCTTTTTTTTTTGCTACAAAATTGAAGAGGGAGTAAAAAAATACAAACTATACTAACTTAAGTGTTCGTACAGTTGAAAAAAAAAATAAAATAAACATGGTTTCAGGTGTAAGAGGCCCGAAGAAAAACCACTCTGAAGTGAGAAAATGAAGGCTAATCGGCTTCAATAGGCTGAAAACTATTAGGAATGAACATTTGATGATTGGCCTCGAGTGACTCTCTCCAACAAACACAACTTTAATTTATTTGGACAAGAAGGAAATCAGAGCGCTCGTCGAAAACAAAAAAAATAATTGGGCCTCATTGCATATTGACAACTGTACAACATTCACCGTGTGTTATGGTTTGTGGGTGCATCACAGACTATGGAGTATGCCCATTAAAAATAATAGATGGAATAATGAATTAAGAAAAATATGAGAAAATCATCTCAAATTATGTTTTTCAAACATTTCAGGACATGGCTCAATATACAGAGAATCCGATATTTCAGGATGATTCGGTTCCATGTTACAGAACAAAGTTCGTATGTATTCCTTTGAACTAGAATTCTGAATTATTTTTAAAATTGTTATTTCTACTGCAGATAACAAATTAAAAAGAAAATTTGTGGTTATATTCATTGTCCTGGCCAGAAAAACTTCCTGACATGAACATAATGCAGAATTTTTAGGGTTCCACTGACATGAGACTCAATGAAAATAAACTGAAAACAGTGGAAGAATTGAAAAATTCTATATTAAATATTTGATATACTGCTTAACCTTATTAAATTATATCATTATTATAAAAATTAATGCCGCAGTGAGTCGATGTGGTGATTAAGGCAATAGGAGGAGCTATAAAATGTTAACTTTAATTAAAAACTTAAAAAAAAAATGTAAATAATTATAAATATAAAGTTAAAGTTAACTACAGTAGTTATACGATTTATAATGATGTTGAAAAAAACAATTCCAAAAAGTAAATTTCATTAAAAAATCAAAAAAAAAAATTTTTTAATTTTTTATGTTATTACAATTATTTACTATTTTAGGGATAGGGTTCAGAAAGCAAAAAAAAAAAATATATTTGCAGGTAGACTAGCTTTCTTTTTATTATAAGTTTAACCTCTTACTGGATCAGTCTTATCATAGAAATAAAAATTCCAACATTAGGAGTCATAAAATGGACACAAAAATTATTTGTTCTTGAAAATGTATGAAAATTAGCAAAACGCACTTTTCTATGTCGCTAGCTGTATATATATCTACATGTAAAATTTCGTTCGGCTTTTTGCTGTTTCTGAAATTTGTAACTTAATTTTTTCTGGGTTTCTATCATGTTTTGCTACTTGACATGTATGACAGTTGTTTATATATCTTCTAATTATTTCCCTAAGTTTTGGAAAAAACCAATGATTTCGTAATACGTTTTGCTATGATTTCGTTCGTTCTGATTAATTTCTATAAGTTTAATTGTTTCTTCGTAATTTATTAAGTTTTTTAAATTTTTCATAAATCTTAAAATTTTTATTTGGTTTCGGTTACCAAAGTGCTGAACATAATTTTCTTGGATATCTAAAAATTTTGCGTCGTCTTCGCAATATAAACCAACAGTAGCTTTATTTGGTAGGAATTCTTTAATTGTTTTTATGATATCATCAGATTCTCTTATAATTAATTTTCTGAAATTTTTATTGTTATTATCTCATTGTTTTTGTTTTCACTTAGTTCAGTGACAAAGAATTAAGGGGTTTTTCAGAAATCGAAATATGATCTCTATTTTCTTCAATTCCGCTGTGGATTGTAGCCCCATTCGTTTCATTGGATTCAAAATTTTCATTAACGTTAATTTGTATTCTACTAAGGAAATCTGCAACTACATTATCTTTATCATTTAGGTATTCTATATCGTAATCATATTCATTTAATTTAATTCTCCATCTTTCAAGATTTAAATGAGGTTCCTTAAAGGAACTTAACCAAACTAATGGTCTGTGATCAGTTTTAATCGAAAATTTTTTACCGTACAGGTATGACCTAAAATAATTGGTTGCTCAGATAATCGATAGATATTCTTTTTCTATCATGCTGTAATTTTTTTCGTGATCATTTAATGTTCGACTTGCAAAACATATGGGTTTATTTTCTTGAACTAGAACTGCACCTAAAGCCATATTGCTAGCATAATTTCTACTTTTGCAGTATTTAGTTTAAGTTCCTCTGTAGTTATTATATGTATGTCCTAGAAACTCTGTCTCTTTTGAAAAAAAATTACACTTATGTATCTATTTGTACTTTTAAATTGTAATTGTTTAATGTTTTAAAAATTTTGTTAATAGAATCTATATGTTCTTTTATAGATGTACTAAATTTTGTATATCATCAAGAGATACTACGCAAATTTTATTTATGTGTTCTTTTAAGACAAAATTAATCATTCTCTGGAATGTAGCTGGCGCATTTTTCAGTCCAAATGGTATTCTAACAAATTCTAAATGTCCATGTTGAGTACTGAATGCTGTTTTATGTCTATCTTTTTCGTCGACTAAAATTTGGTGAAAGCCTTTAGCTAAGTCTAAGGTTGTAAAATATTGTGCTCTACCGAGTTTGTCGAAAATATCTTCGATTTTGGGAATTGGGAATTTATCGTAAATTGAAATTTCATTAAGTTTGCGGTAGTCAATAACTAGTCGCCATTTTTGTTTACCTGAGCTGTCAACCTTTTTTAGGACTATCCATATTGGTGAATTGTAGGGACTTTTGCTCTCTCTTATTATTCCTTGATTGAGCATTTTTTTTTATTTGTTCTTCAACTTCTTTTTTGTGAATTTCTGGATATCGATAAGACTTCGAGTAGATTGGATTGCTGTCTTTAATTTCAATTTTATTTGTAATGTCGTTTACGTGAGTTAAAACATCGCCTTCCTTATAGAATACTTTTTGGTATGTTTTATTATATTTTGTAATGTTTTTTCTTCTTCTTTATTTAATTTTTCAATTTCAAGTTTTTTCAACAACTCGTTTTCATTAGTGGGTTGGAAATCCATTTCAGAAATTTCGTGTATGTATTCGTCATACAATTTTAATTCACTTTGAAATGGTATTATCTCGTTATTAATTGTTAAGATTTTAGTTTCGTAGTTGATTTTTTCTTTTAGGGGTATGAGGATATTATTTCCTAGTATACCGTTATATTTTTTATTTTTCATTTCTACTATACCTAATTCCATTGTTTTATTACTATTAAATTCTAGTGGCAAAGAAACTATCAACTTCTTATTTATAGGGATAATGCCATTTAAAGTTGAAATTATGATTGGGTTATTAATATTTTTTTTTCTTGATTTTCAAGAATTGATCAAAAACAAAAGGTCTTTTTCATGAATTTTTATTTTTATAATTGGCAGTTTTCCGAGGCTGTTATAGGAAAATTTGCTTCTATGTTATCCACTTTCATAGGTAAGGGTTGTATTTGATTGTAGTTATTGTAGTTGTTGTGGTTGTGATTATAATTGTTTTGATTATTGTAAGGTCTACTTTGTCGAGAAAAATTTCCACTAACTCTAATATTAGGTTGATAATTTGTATTTGGATTTTGTTGGGTTGTAAGAACAATATGGTTTGTAATAAAATTATTATGATTGTTGGTATTCTTAAATTAGTTTGAATTATGAGAATTACTTGGAAAATGAGGATTATGGAAATTTGTATTATTATTTGAGTTATAATTATTAATATGTGAATTATTATAACCATATTGCGTATGATTATTTGATTGAAATTTACTTGTATTTCTAATTGTTGGTCTGTTATCTTGTTTTCTATAATTATTTTCATTTCCTATTTGATAATTTTCTTTCAAGGTATTATATGCTTCTATATATGGAGGGTATGGCTTCACAGAATAACTTTAAAATAAATTCTTCGTTTATTATAGATTTATAATATACAGGTTTTTCTTGTGGAAGGTTATATTTCAAATTCATTTTATTTAATATTTCACTAAAAAATTCGAATTTTTGAGAAATTTGTGAATTTTTATTCATTCTATTTGCTTCTATTATGAGATCGTTAAACGATTCTCTAATTCCAAAAGAACTAACTAAAAATTTTTTTATTTCGCTCCAAGAGTTATCATCATCACATCATTATCATTATCATCATATATCTTAAAAATGGAAAGGTTAAAGTGGTTTTACGAACTCTCTACGTTAAATAGCTTTCGTGAGAGTCTACCATACTTTATTTTTTACTCACCACTTTAATAAAATCATATTTTTCAATAAAAGCTTTTCTATATTAATAAAGTAAAGTGACAAGTGAAAAGAAAATAAAAATATTATTAAATAAAATAAATAAAATAATTAAAATAAATAAAATAAATAAAATAAATAAAATAAATAAAATAAATAAAATAAATAAAATAAATAAAATAAATAAAATAAATAAAATAAATAAAATAAATAAAATAAATTAAATAAATAAAATAAATTAAATAAATAAAATAAATAAAATTAATAAAATAAATTAAATAAATTAAATAAATTAAATAAATTAAATAAGTTAAATAAATTAAATAAATTAAATAAATAAAATAAATAAAATAAAACAATTTAATGTAAGTATTTGAAAAAGTTTAATAAAAAATAAATTATTATGTAACATAAAAATGAACAGTTTTGTTTTGTTTTAAATGTTTCTTTATAGTTTAAACTTTTCTTTTCATAATATTAAGAATTTTTTAATATTTTTCTTGAATTCAAGAATATGAATTTAAATCCTCATTTGGATTTTACAATTGCTGCGGCATTGTTTTTGGAGAATGAGGACGAACAGATACTCGTACCAATAAGTACTCACAGAAGATCCCTCCAATACCTGTTCCACTCCTCCCACTTTTTGATAACTCCACCCAAAGCATTCAATTGCTGTGTTAATTCTTCCCACTTCGCCTGCTGAAGCCGCTTTCCCTGAATTGTTTCAAATCTATCTAAATATAATTTTGTAACAATTTTATTTCCTCTAAATTAACTTAGAAAAAGTAATAGTATTTTCTTAGTTTTTTTATAATTTGAGAGGTTTGTACAATATATATTCAACGGTGGTTAATTCTTATGTCTTGCTGTTCGCTAGGCTATTAAGAATAATTCCTATCGATTGTTTTTGACTTATAAAGTGACCGAATTATCTTTACGTGCGAATCATATTAAAGTAAAAATTAAAGTTGAGTTGAAATATAACTTAAAGCTTAGTGTGGTGAAAAACAAACGAGTTACCATAGATGTTGCTATACATAGATAGTGGAATGCTACACTCTCCCCCTCTAGCGCCGAAGACGTCTCGACGAGGTGCTAGCCTTTTGGGAGCATGACACTGTAGTACTAAGCTTTGGAGGTCGTCCTCTTTTCCTTAGGGGTCTCACAGGTTTAGGAGTTTCGTCCTCTGGTCCCTTGAAAGGAGTGAGAGCAGAAGTGTGGAACTTCCCAATTGGTATATTAGGTTCTTCGTTTGTTGCAATCTCATAAGAAGATGCTCCTTTTTTTGACAATATTACATAAGGACCATCTTTTTTTGGTGCAAATTTAGAGGTGATTCCTTGAGAGGACTTACTCAATGTGTGAGTTTTTACCAATACTTTATCGCCTTCTTTATAACCAGGATCAGGTCGTCGTTTTTTATCTGTATATCGTTGATTATTTTCCTGTTGTTTACGATTCTGCTGTTTAGCTTCATCTAATGTTTTAAGGAGCTGGACTAACTTTGGAGTGATTTGAGGCACAAAGTTTTCTGCTTCTAATATAGCTTTAGGATCCCTAAATACTTCACTTGGAGTCCTAACCTCTCTCCCAAATGTAAGATAAGCTGCCGTTTGCCCAGTGCTTTCACAATGTGCTGAATTCATGGCGAATCTAATAGCAGGTAATTTATCAGACCAGGAACTGTGTTGATTCTTTACTAAAATTGCTAATTGCGTCTTTAAGTCTCTATTTTTCCTTTCTACTGGATTGGCTTGGGGATGGTATACTGGTGTGAGAATTTGTTCGACTCCCAAACAGTAAGTTAACTTTTGGACAATATTCGATATAAATTGTACTCCGTTATCACTTATGAGTCGTCGAGGTAGACCATACCTCAAGAATATTTCATTTAAAAGTATATCACCGCATTTTTCAGCAGTAGCTTCTTCCAAAGCGAATAGTTCGATCCATCTACTTGTTGTATCTTCAACAATAAGTATCCATCTTTTGTTATCCTCGGAAGGTGGTAGTGGGCCAAAAAGATCAACAGCAATAATTTCAAACCTTTGGTTACAAGCCGTTGTCTGTAGTAATCCAGCGGGTTTCAAATTATCTACTTTATATCTCTGACACTCCAGACAATTTCCAATATGTTTTGCGATATCTTGCTTCATACCATTCCAATAATAATGATTGGATATACGTCGGTAAGTTTTATCAATACCATAGTGTCCTGCATAAGGTGAATCATGATGTTCGCGGAGAATTTCTTTTCGTTCTTTTTTCGGAATAACTAATTGTCCTTCAGGTGAATCAGAATCAGGTGAATATCTATAAAGAACACCATTATTCATAAGGTATCCTAGTTTGGACCATCGAATGTATTTCTCATCTTTAGAGCTGTCCTCTAGACAATTTATGGTTTCTTTTAGGTCTTCATCTTCCATTTGAACCTTTCTGATATTTTCAAAATTCTTGTGAGGCAAATCTAGACTAGTGCTTCAAAATGAACATTGATAATTGTTTGTGGTACGGGGAGGTCTCGATAAACAATCAGCAACAATATTTGTTTTCCCTGGTGTATAATTAATTTTCAGGTCATACGATTGTAGCGTTAGAGCCCATCGAGCTAATCTTCCTGAAGGCGATTTAAGAGACATAAGCCATCTTAAGGGTTGATGATCGGTTACCACGGTCGTCTGTGTTCCTTCAATATAGCCCCTGAAACGTTTGACAGCCCAGACTATCGCTAGTGCTTCTCTTTCTGTCGTTGAGTAGTTTTGTTCCGCTGAAGTTAATAATCTTGAAGCATATTCTATAGGATGCTCATTTTCACACTCCCCCTGCACTAAAACTGCACCGATTGCGTAGGCACTTGCATCAGTTTTAATAATAAATGGTAGATTTTCATCTGCTTGTTTTAATATTGGTGAAGTAGTCAATTTATCTTTTAAAGCATCAAATGCAAGTTGTTGCTCTGATTCCCATTTCCATAATGCCTTCTTTTTTGTAAGTTTTGTTAAAGGTTGAGATATATCGGCGAATGATGAGATAAAACGGCGATACCAAGAACATGTCTGCAAAAATGACAAGAGATGTTTTAAGTCTTGTGGCACTGGCCAATTTATGATGCTTTTTATTTTTCCAGGATCTGGATGTATTCCTTCTCTGGTAAGAATGTGACCCAAATATTTCACCTGTGTACAACAAAAATGGCATTTCTCACGATTCATTTTTAGTTTGAACATTCTTAACCTCTCGAACACTTTGTGTAAATCTTTCATGTGATTTTCAAATGATTTGGAGCAGACAATCAAGTCATCAAGATAGGTAAGTATACACACTAATCCTATCCCAGCTCTGAATTTATCCATTAACCTTTGAAAGGTTGCTGGTGCGTTTCTTAAACCGAAAGGCATTCGCTTAAAACGAAACATTCCAAATGGCGTTATAAAAGACGTTTTGTCCTTATCAGATTCATTTAAAGATATTTGCCAATATGAAGATCTTAGATCCAACGTTGTCATACAGACGGTTCCTTTTGCTGAATGTAATAGATCATCTAATCTTGGTAGAGGGTATCTATCAGGCGTTGTGATTAAGTTGAGCTGACGATAGTCAACACAAACACGAATACTACCATCTTTTTTTGGCACTAAAACGACTGGTGAAGCCCAGGCTGCTTCACTTTCCTCATTTATATCTTCGGCAAGCATTTTATAAATTTCTTCCTCTAATTGTTTTCTTTTCAAAGGTGAAAGTCGATAAGGTGGTGTAGCCGTTGGTTTGTGTGTACCTGTGTCGATGTGATGTTCTATGTAGGGTGTTATATCAAGACTTCCAGTGAATAAGTCTTCATTTTCCTTCAAAATTTTATTTGTTATTTCTTTTTCTTTTTCTTCCAGATTATTTCCTTCTTCTGATCTGAGTTTTACTTCAATGGATTCAAATTTTACTCTTAGTACTTTATTCGGACTATATAATTCATTGGTTCTTGGATCTATCATTGGTGTTCGCATACCTTGCGGTAATGTGTCTGCAAATATTTCTTGAATTTCGGATGGGTTATATGAACCTGAAAAAGTGGCCCTTGGCGTTTTCCTGGGTGGTGTCTCCAGTTTCATTATTTTCCAATTAGAACATTCTTCATCGAATTCATCGTCTGTGTTCATTGGAGAGGCATCTAAATCAAGATACCATTCAGGAAATTGCTTTTTTTTTCGTTTAACCTTTTGCTGTGGTATTTTCGTATTATCTTGTGTAGACGGTCCAACTGTCCTTATGATACCCGTGCATACTGAACTCGGCGATGATATGAATTTGAATTGTTTTTCTGGCATATCTACAAAACTCCATACTCGTTGTGCTATATTTAATATCATCCCTATTTCTTCAAGCAAATCCATTCCTAACAAAGTATGGTTTTCGGTAGCATCAGGAAGTACTAAAAATTTGATTTTTATCTTCCTTTTCCCCATAATGACGTCTAAATCTGTCGACAAGACTTTTTGTTCTTTTGAGTATCCATCAGCAAGAGTTACATTTGCGATCATTTCGTTGAATTCGTATTTGTTGTGTAGCAAGTATTTGTATAATTTTCCCCCTGCCACGCTTGTTCTTGCAGCAGTATCTACAAATGCGACTTCACTGAAGTTATTAATGGTAATTTGTACAGCTGGAGGATTACTACCAATTTTAACCCATGATTCTATGGCAGAAAGGTGTAATTTAGGAGAAGATACCCCTGCTGTTTTCTTACATTTCGGACAGTTACTTCTGTATACTCCTGGCGTACCGCAGCCATAACAAGACAGTGTATTTGCCCTTGTATTTTCCGATTTTGCACAAGCAGTTTGTTCAGTACTTTTCTTTTGTAGAGTTTGAATACTAGCTTTTTTCCGACATTCATCTGCTGTATGTCCCCTGTAGTTGCAAAATCTACAACGTTTTCCTTTAGGACGTGCCTCAGTCCTTTCAGGCGATTCATTATTTAGCTCTTGCTCTAGATTTTCAACTTCCCTAGATTTTTCCAAAAGTTCATCAAATGTTGTTAAATTTTCTCTACTTATTTTGTTTCGTATTTTTAAGTTGAGTAAACCATAAACGATGTCGAGTTGGGTGGTTTCGTCGTGACGTTTATTTGGGAGTTGGGCTAATAAAGCACGTTTTTTAAAGATGAACGTATCCGTTTTTGTTTTTTCGTTCTGTTTCTCTGAAAATATTTCATTATAAATTTGATAAGCCGGTTTGGACGGTGCATATGCTTCTTTGATCAGAGATATGGCATTTTTCCAATCTGCAACATTTTCCTTAACACCTTGCCACCATATGGACGCTTCGCCACCAAGGAGAAGAGGCAGGCCCCTTATTGCATCTTCATCTGAGATCTTTTCTATGTCTTTATAAATACTGATGGTATTTATAAAGCTTTCCACTTCGTTATGATTTCTTATTCCCGAAAAACGAGTGGTAAAATTACTAAAACTACCCGATTTGCCTTGTATATCGACCGCGCCACCATTCGTTTTAACGGCTTCAATCAACCTCAAAAATTGGTCTTCTGACATACTTGTCATGGTTGTTTGGAGGTTTGGATTTAATCGAGGACTACGACGCAAAATTTTGACCACTTTGTATATATATAGGTATATATATATATATATATATATTGTTTTTTTTTTTTTTTTTTTTTTTTTTTTTTTTTTTTTTTTTTTTTTTAGACCGATAAGTCAAATACAACCTCACAAATAGTTTTACAAAATTTTTCCCTCTGCTTGAATAGTTTCTATATAATTATCACTTATGTCCAAGTTATAGCAAATTTCACGATCACTATGATGATTGATGATTTGATGATCCTTGTATTTTATTCAAAATATACACAAGAATGTATATAGCCTGGAAGCGAGTATATCACAATATAAAGCCTCGAATGCGAATATACAGTTTGTGTGGAGAGCTATAGCAACAACGTATTCAGCAGTATATCGAAGACGAATGAATACCCGCTCGAACGATACACAGAGAATTTTATACTTCGTGCAATAGGTTTAGTCAATTAGTGTATTGAAGACGAATGAACACCCGTTCGAACAATACAATAATGAAACTCGAATTTCAAAATAAAAAAACTAATTTATTCAGCGATATATAGTTTATATTAATATACAAGATCTTAACTTATTTAAGTCTAAAATGTATCTCAGTTCTTATTTTCTAATAAGTCCTTATTTATACTTTTCTTTTAGTAAATTTCATATGTGTGTGAAATGGGATCAAACATTAAATTTGTATTTCATGGCTTTTGTTGTATTCTATTGGTAATGTTAGTTTTACTAAAATCTAACAAGTAATTTCTCCTTTTCTTAGAAAACGGATAAAAAGGTTAAGGGCTAACGGTATATAAAAATATTACTACTCCGTTACATAAACTGCAATTTATGCTTTATGATTTAATTTATAGTTTCCTTATTTCTTGGAAAAAGGGTTAAGGGATAACAACCGTTAAGGGTAAGGATATGTCATGCTATTGGCATGATTTATGATTATCTTAGCTAATGAATATATTTTATGCAACAAAAGATGTTTGATCGCATTTCTTGGAAAAAGGGTTACACAACATGAATGAATGTACTTTTTATATTGTAATATAGATTTTATAGAAATGCTGATATAACTTCCCCATCCTTAAGACTCGACTCCTGGCGAGTACTGTGATCGGGGATTCGTATGTTTATGTTATTTTTTGGTTCTTTTATTTTTAAATACAAATAAAGCGTAATTATAATAATACTAACAATTATTAATGTATCAGTGGTTATACTTATATAATGTGATTTTATATTTTTACTTTTTGTTTCTTTTATTTCTTTGATGTTTTCAATATTTTGTACATGGATTTTTTCTATTGTATAATTATTCAACACTTTATATTGAATGTTTTTTATTGTATTAGGTAATATTATGTGCTCCATGTATGTTGAGATTTTATTTTCAAATTTTACATTTTGAATATTTATTTCGCAATTTTCAAATCTAATAATATTGTTATTAGTAATATTTATTTCATATTGATCATTACATGTGTGAAATAGTGTTGTTATATTAATATTTTTTGTTACAATTATACTTTCTGTAATTTGTTTTATTTCTTTTTTATTGCTGAGCTCAAATTTACAATTAATGAGATCATTTTTGAATACATTACTTACACATTTATCGCCTATTGGTTGTAGATATTTAATTACATTTTTATTTTTTTCTGGTATTTTATATACATTCTTATTTTCTATTAGAACCTTTTCATATGGTGTTACAATTTGATAATTTTTGTCTCTATTTGGTATTGGTTCTATTAACATTTTAAAGAATTTTTGGTTTGCAAAATTTGGTATTTGAATTATAAAAAGTATAAGGTTAGTTATTTGTGCTACACTGAATTTAATGTATTTCATTTTTTCAATATTAATATTATAGGTTTCTACCTCTTCGTACGTTAAGATATCTTTACTTAATATTTCCAGCCTACTTAACAATATTATTTCTTTAATATTTTGAACATAATTCATTAGTACATCAATATTTTCACTTAGTTGACTAAATACAATATTTTCTTCAAACTTAATATCTAATCCATACAAACTTTTTTCCATAATATTTATTTTATTTTGAATTAGGGTTTGTTGGGTATTTATGTGTTCTGTTATTTTGTTCATTTCTTTGGACAATTGGTCATTGATTTTTATTTGATTGTTTAAGGTTTTTATAACCTCGTGGTTATTTTCGTCAATTGCTTTAAAATGAGTTGCTATTTCTTGAGCATCATCAGCATCCATAGTTCCGGCAATAAAATGTAACGCACTACCCAAAATGTTTATCAGTCCTCTTTTTTTTATTTTGTGAGGAAATAATTTTGAAAATTCATTTTTTAGATTTTCTAATTTATATTTAAGAGAATGTGGGATGGGCAATGACGTATTAACAGTGGTGTTTTCGATTGATTTGATGGTAATTTGAAGTTCGGTTAAATTAACTTGATGAATTATCTTGGTATAATTCTGGATAATTTTGACTTCATCAAGTCGGATTAGGGTAAACCCATTTCCATTATTAATTTCTGTTATTTCGATAAATTGTTGGAGGGTTGGTAGAATCAGTATTAAAAGGATAAAACCTAGGGAAGAAAGAAAGTTTCGTTATTATTGATATTTCTTTTTCCTACTCAATTGTGATTTATAAATTAATTTATGTCTGGGATCTTTATAGTGAGTATCATTATGGGGAGTAAATACTTTTGATATATTTATCGGATCTAGCTTATTGTTTCTTTGTCGATTTTTAATATATTTGGGATTTAAATTCTCTTCTTTCCTATTTTTATTGTGATATTCAATTCTGTTTTCTTTGATTAATTTTTGTTTTTCGTAGATTTTCGCGTAGTCTTCATGAGAGATTCTGCCAGTATGAAAATCTATAGGTTTTTGTCCAGTACTAGAATGATAGGTATGGTTATACTAATATTTTAATGCTAAGCTAACTAAGTCTTCTTCATTCGGGCATTTATTAATTGCTTCTTGAACCTTAAAGAGCCTTATGTGTTCATTCAAGGTATTGTGGAATCTTTCAATATCGGAATTTCCTGTATGGTATGGTATGCCAGCTGTGGTAAAATGAATCTGTATATTTTCGTTTTTGAAAAACTTTCGTAGATTTAAGCTATCAAAACCTTTTTCGTTGTCTGTCACTATCTTTTGGGGCTTGCCAGCTATTCCTATATATTGAATTAATCCATTTTTAAGATCTATCCAGTTTCTTGATCTAATGGGAATTACCTGTGCATATTTAGAAAATTTATCTATAAGTGTGAGATAGAATTTATCTTTTCGATAGAACCAAATATCCATGTGAACTATTTGGCAAGGTTTGTCCGGAGTTTCTGTGTTTTGAAATGGGATTTTAACTGGATGTCGTTCATATTTTGCAAGATTACAAATGTGGCAATTATTGATCACCCTTTGTATTTCATCTTTAAATTTAGGAAAATATATGAAATTTTTTAGTTCTACGTATACTTCATTTATGCCCCTGTGATTATTGTTGTTGTGTTCCTTGAGTATTCTTTCATGCAGTTCTGACCGATCGTTAACGTCGTGTAATATTTTCGAAACTTTGTGTATTCTAATTGGAGTTCTCTCATTTCTCCATTTAATGAAAGTTTTTTGAAATATTTTAAACAAATCTAACTCATCAATATAAATACCCACGAGTCCCCGTTTAGGCATGTGGTTATTAAGTATGTATAAAAAGTGTTTCTCATTGGGTTCAATACTTGTAAAAATGAGACGTTTTCTATTGAAAATTTTTTTTATTTCAGTGCGGTTTTTCTTTCCTCTTTTTATTATAATTTGAGTTTTATATATATTTAAGGGACGTTCTGATATAGGGATATGTCTTTGGTTGTCTTCGTTTGCACTATGTATAGTAGCAGCTGTAGAAATTTGTTCTTGAATCTCATTACTATTAATTTCTATTCTCGACAATGCATCGGCAACGACATTTTCTTTTCCTTTGATGTATTCTACATCGAAGTTATACTCCTCGAGTTTGATTTTCCATCTTTGAAGCTTGGAATTCGGTTCTTTTAGGTTGCTAAGCCATTGTAAGGGTTTATGATCGGTTTTGACTGTAAATTTCCTACCATAGAGATATGGTCTTAAATATTGAGTGGCCCACACTATGGCTAATAATTCCTTTTCGATAGCAGAATACCGAGTTTCATGGTCATTTAGAGTTCTACTTGCAAAGCACAGAGGATGTCCTTCTTGAGAGAGGACTGCTCCCAGCGCATGGTCAGATGCATCGGTTATTAAGGTAAAGTGTTTGGAAAAATCAGGATATTTTAAGATAGGGTCATTTAGAATTAGTGATTTTAAAGTTTCAAAAGATTCTTTGTAATCAGAATCTTGAAAATTGATTTTTCTATTCTTTTTTAATCTCAAAGTCAATGGCTTGGCTACTTTTGCAAAATCTTTAATAAATTTTCGATAGAAACCAACTAGACCTAGAAAGCTTTTAATTTGTTTTGTAGTTTTCGGAATTGGAAAATTTACTATGGCTTTGATTTTATTAGGGTTAGGTTTTATGCCGTCTGTGGTTACAATGTGGCCTAAAAATTTAGTTTCCTTTTTTGCAAATTCACATTTATTAAGTTACACTTTTAAATTTGCTTTCTTCAAAGTTTGAAATACCTTCTTGATAGATTGGACATGTTCAGTTAAGCTTGAGCTGAAGATAATTATGTCATCAAGATACACTAAACAGATTTTACCTATGTGTTCGGCTAACACTGAGTTCATAAGCCTTTGAAATGTTGAGGGGGCATTTTTCAATCCAAAGGGAACTCTTGTAAATTCATAATGACCATTGCTGGTACTAAAAGCGGTCTTCGGGATATCATGTTCTAAAATTTCAATCTGATGAAATCCCTTTGCGAGATCTAGTGTAGTGAAATACAATGATCTGCCTAGCTTGTCTAAAATGTCGTCAATATTTGGAATAGGGAACTTATCGTCTATAGTGACGTCGTTCAATTTCCTATAGTCGACGACAATTCTCCATTTTTTCTCCCCGGATGCGTTTGGTTTTTTTGGAACTATCCAAATTGGAGATGAATAAGGAGATTGACTTGGTCGAATGATACCTTGGTCAAGCATTTCCTTTATCTGCTTGTCTACTTCTGTTCTGTGTATTTCAGGATAACGGTATGTGCGTGTATATATGGGATATTCATTTCTAGTTTTAATTTCATGCTTAATTGTATGGGTAAAAGTTAAGTTTGAACCTTCGTAAAAGAATATGTTCTTATATTCCTTGATAATCGGAATTAAGATATTTTTTTCCTCTTCATTTAAGTGTCCTATTCTAAGTTCACCTAATATGTTATTTTTTAATTTATCAATTTCATATGGATTTTGGATATTAGCGATAAAAGTATTATATGTTTCATATTGACTTTCTTCATTTTCATTGAAGAATAATGGGATTCGAGTTTTATGCTTTGTTAATATGCATTTATTTTTATAGTCTATATTAGCTTCAAGGGCTAACAAAATGTTATTTCCTATGAGACCATCATATTTATCATGAAAATTAGTTTCTAGGAATTTTAACGTTTGTTTATCACCGAATTCTTTAAAACTTGGAATCTCTACCAGTTTGTCACATACGATATAATGTTTTAAAGTTTTTAGCGTAATTGGATTTGTCTTAAATATATATTTAGGATTGCAAATTTTTTCATTAATAATACTCATACAAGCGCCAGTGTCTATTATAAACTTTAAAGGCCTTGTTTTATTTTCGATTTTTATATAAGGTAATTCATTTTTTGATCTGAAGTTTCCGAGGCAATCAAGGGAAAATTTTCCACAGGCCTTGACAAATATGTTCTAGAATTCGTGGATGGATCCACATCCATAGGTTCAGGAGGGGGTAAATTATTCCGTTGATTAAAATGGTTATTATTGTACCGTGAATTTCTTGAAAAAGTTGAATCATAATTTCCCCCATTCCTATATTTATTATCAGGTTGAGGTTGATAAACATTACGTGAAAGTTGGTAACTTTGAGGGTGCGTTACATTACTTGGATACTGATTATGGTAATTTTTTTTACTTTTATATTGCATTGTTATGTTTTTTGAGTTTTGATAAAGGTAGCCACTATCACTAAGAATTCTTAGTGCTTCTTCTAAAGATTTAGGATCCCTACTTATTAATATAGATTTCATAGGTTCTGTTATTTTATTTTTAAAAATTTGGAGCCCTATTTGTATATTATTTTTAATTTTTTCTTGTGTGTCTACTTCAGATATCTTTGAATTTCTACACTCAATACTTGTTTTATTATTTAAATTTCGAAGTACACACTGAATTTCATTATAAAAACTTAAGGTGCTATTCTTAAAATTAATTCCACGTAATTCATCATATAACTGAAATGAAGTACGTTGGTCTGAGAAGCTGTTATAGAGGACTTCTTTTAAATCTGCCCACCTTTTTATATGGTTATGAATCTCTACAACAGTTCTAGCCCTACCAATAATTTTAGACTTAATTATAGTAAATAATATTTTCTGGGAATTTGTGTCATATTTTAAAAAGGTTGGCATGAGGTCATCTACTGCATCTACAAAAGTTGTTAATTCTTCGGTTCTGCCGCTAAATTCTGGCAGTTTTTCCACGAATTTAAGAGGATCTATTGATAAAGTTAACATACCTGTTGCGTTTGTTGTTGTTGGTGTTGTCATTGTAGCTTTTGTTGTTGTTGAGATAGTATTTGATGTTGTTGTGCAGGTAATTGTTGTGAGGGAAGGACTCCTTATGTCTTCACTCTTTGTTGATTTTAATTGGGACACCCACATAAAGTTCTCTCTCACTCTTTTTTTTTTTTTTTTTTTTTTCAATTTATTTTCTTATTTTTCACAGTACTCATACACATATATATATTATATATATTATATATATATGTATATATATATATATATATATATTTTTTTTTTTCAAAATAAAAAAAAAACGTTAGAATAGATTTGATACTTATAAATTTATATATATATCTCGTTTGCACATATACACAATAACATATTATTTCGCAATTGTGTGTTATATAATAATTTTAAAATACTTATTTTTAATTTGGTTTTATTTTTCACTTGTACATATATCACTTTGTTAAAAACGATTTCAAGCAAACTTATAATCATTTGCTGGAAAAAGGTTTTTTTTTTTTTTTTTTTTTTTTTTTTTTGAATTTCTTTAAAAGGGATATCTCACGATATTTTTGAGATATCCTACCGACTGCGCCAATAATGAAACTCGAATTTCAAAATAAAAAAACTAATTTATTCAGCGATATATAGTTTATATTAATATACAAGATCTTAACTTATTTAAGTCTAAAATGTATCTCAGTTCTTATTTTCTAATAAGTCCTTATTTATACTTTTCTTTTAGTAAATTTCATATGTGTGTGAAATGGGATCAAACATTAAATTTGTATTTCATGGCTTTTGTTGTATTCTATTGGTAATGTTAGTTTTACTAAAATCTAACAAATAATTTCTCCTTTTCTTAGAAAACGGATAAAAAGGTTAAGGGCTAACGGTATATAAAAATATTACTACTCCGTTACATAAACTGCAATTTATGCTTTATGATTTAATTTATAGTTTCCTTATTTCTTGGAAAAAGGGTTAAGGGATAACAACCGTTAAGGGTAAGGATATGTCATGCTATTGGCATGATTTATGATTATCTTAGCTAATGAATATGTTTTATGCAACAAAAGATGTTTGATCGCATTTCTTGGAAAAAGGGTTACACAACATGAATGAATGTACTTTTTATATTGTAATATAGATTTTATAGAAATGCTGATATAACTATACACAGAGATTGTTTGTTTGATTTACGTAATATACGAAAAGTAGCAGGTTAGTGCCACTTGTTGGGCGCCAATTTGTAACAATTTTATTTCCTCTAAATTAACTTAGAAAAAGTAATAGTATTTTCTTAGTTTTTTTTATAATTTGAGAGGTTTGTACAATATATATTCAACGGTGGTTAATTCTTATGTCTTGCTGTTCGCTAGGCTATTAAGAATAATTCCTATCGATTGTTTTTGACTTATAAAGTGACCGAATTATCTTTACGTGCGAATCATATTAAAATAAAAATTAAAGTTGAGTTGAAATATAACTTAAAGCTTAGTGTGGTGGAAAACAAACAAGTTACCATAGATGTTGCTATACATAGATAGTGGAATGCTACAATTTCCTTTAATAAGAAACAAATTCATGCCTAATTTTAATAACAAAATATAACTTACTTTTCCCTAGCTAAACTCTTATCTTGGAAAAGCGCCTCGATGAGAAACTCCCTCTGCACTCCTGTTGCATTTTTAGCTCTTTTTGGCTCCATTATAAAAAAAAACTGAGTATAATTATGAATTCGAAGTAGCTATCTAAATATAATAATTTTAATAAAATTTTTTTGATGTTTACTTGTAAATTTTATTGAACATTTAATTCATCCGCCTTTTACAAAGCATTATTAAAAAAATTTCAGTAAATGCGAATTTTGATCGCCTTCTACAGAGTTTTTATAAAAATTTCTGTAAATGCAAATTTATTTCGCCTTCTTCCTTTAAAAATCATTGAAATAAAACATCAGTTCTTTTTATACCTCCAAAAATACGAAGATTAATAGTTTATAACAGCAATATGTGTAAAAAACAATTTTTATTATATATATTTTTTATTTATAAATCAAAATTCTTAAATCAAAATACAAACACTTACTTTTTATTATTATGAAACGACTACCACTTTATAAATAACGACACAAACCTTGTTGACTTTATAATGACGTTAAAATAACGATGCAAAATAAAAATAAGGTTAACTCATAATACCACTTTATCACAATTTTAAACTCACCAAAGAAAAGAGAGAGCTTTTCTCATCATATTACGATAAAGTAACATAAAGTAAGTTCATAATACAAACTTTATTTTTCTTAACAATAACGATAGCGAAATAAAGAGTTCATAATCGCGCCCAGGTCCTTATTCTTTGTTAAAATAGGGTAAGTTACGGACTAGCTTGAATGGATCTAATTAAGTCATTATTACCTTGTATGTTGTATTAAGTGCTTCTGATGAAAATTGTGGTTGAATTCGTTGGTCTTCTTTTAGAGATGATTCTATTGGTTGAATTACGGTGTCCAAAATAGATGACCTTTCTGTTAATGGTATAGTTGAAGATGTTGCTGGATTTTGAATAGTTTCGTCTTTTGAACCAATTTCGTTATCTTCATTAAACTTTTTATATGAGTTATATCTTTTATTCATAACCAAATCGAAAATTTAAATTTATGTTCTTTTCTTTCTGAATAAATTCATTAACATGAAACGTGTTTTAACAAATCACTCAAATCACTATTAACACAAGTCACTAATAATATCTATATATATACGTATATAATCGTATATACATATATATATTTTTATATTATTAATTTAAGTATCTGTTAATATAAATTTCGATTTTCTTTCAAAATATATTTATGTGATTATAGCTATATAAAAAAAATTTTTTTTTTTTAACACTTTCAGAATCCTACCGACTGCGCCATTCTTGTTTTAATTTTTGATTTTGAAATAAAAATACCAATTTTCAATTTTCACAATTTTATTTATGAAATAATTTTATTTTGTTTTATACTTTTATTTAACACTACAACATTTTCTTCTTAACGTAAAAATATGACTAACTTATTCTTAAACTTTACTTCTACAACTAACCTCTGTAAAATTAGTTTTAATCTGAAATTATTCTTAATATGACGAGTCATATGTTTATGAGGGTTTATTTGGGCTCGATAATAAAGCGACCGGTCCTTTTTCATTATTTGATCCTTCCGAGAAGTTATTATCATTGAATTTAAAAAGATCAAAAACAAATGAGTCGTCGTAATAAAAAATATTTATATTATAATTTTATTCTTAATAGGGGATGATAACATAACAATACGAAGCCACATATACATCAAAAATTTTGACTGGCTTCTATAAAAAAAGTTCACAAAATCACACAAACAATAATTTTTCGAAAAAAAACATATTCAACATAAAGAACAATAGATATATTTATCAAAAATTATTTTTAAATGATTTGTACCCTCGTTTATACTGCCTAAAATCGAAAAATAAAATAATAAATTTTCACTGACGTCTTAACACTTAACACACGTGCAAAAAATTACTTTTAAAACCACAGTCTGCTATGTAATGCACCAACTAAAACAAGTTTGGTGTGACGGAAAGAACACATTAGAATGTGAAAACAACCGTTTTTGTTCCCGCAAGTTTTAAATTGAAAAAAAAACTAATAACTTTACAAATCTATATATGGCTTCGTATGCTGTAGAGGGTATTTATAATTTATAAAAATGTTCTTAACCAAATTTAAGTAAAAATTTCCTGTTAGTTCAACCTTACACATTGAATTAACCCCTTGTCAAGTTTAAATTGGTTTACTTATGAACCAATACGTTGCAATTTAGCCAACCTTGGAAAACAAAAAGTTTTCATCATTTATCATTATTTATTATTTGCATCTATTTGATAGTTTTTCACCTTTCTTTATTTTATTAATATCATCTTTAAAGGTTAGAAACTGAGCTTTTTTAACGAACAACAAGAAAACCATCAATTTCTTCAACCATAATATAATTTGGATACGTATAAACAGTGTCCTTGATTTCATCTAAACAGATTTTCCCAAATCTTATACACCAAGCTTCAACTTTTAATACAGTCATCAAATTTGAAAACTTGTTTGTAATTTGATCTAATGTGTCATCGTTATCATTAATGCCTTGTTGTGCAGTCAATTTTTTTCTTTCTTCCTCAATCTGATAATCCAAATTTTTCAAATGATTATCTACAGCATTCAAGTATAGAAAATTTGGCCCATTCCACCATAAATTACATGACACGAACTTTTCTGCATTTATTCCTCTCGAAGCCACATCTGCAGGATTTTCATAAATCGGACATGATTTCAGTTTTCAATAGGTAAAATATTTAATATTTTTGTTGTTCTATGTCTAACAAATGTGGACCATCATCTCTGATAATTATTCAACCATGCTAAAACTGTAGTGGAATCTGTCCACGCATAATGCATATACATACGAGTATATTAACTTGTTCTTTAAGAAGATGTATAGCAGTGATAATTTGTTTCATTAACTTTGCAAGTAATAAAGCTGCACACAATTCTAATCTGGCAATGCTCACTTGTTTCATAGGACATACTTTAGTTTTTGCTGATACTAGAGTAGCATTTATTTTATCTTCAGCATTTATACGTAAATAAATAATGGCTGCACATGCATGGTCCGAAGCATCAGCGAAACCATGTAATTGAATTTCAGAATTTTTAATTGTGTTATACCATCTTAGAATACGAATAGATTCTAGTATTGTAAGTTGCTGACAATATTCTGACCAGTAGTGGTGTAGCTTAAGCAGAAGTGGATCGTCCCAATCCATCTTTTGTAACCAAAGTTTTTGTATAAATAATTTTGCCAAAATTATACATGGAGATAACATTCCTAACGGATCGAAAATTCGGGAAATAATAGATAATACTGATCTTCTAGTAAACAGCATAGAATGTGATGTATAAACTTTGAACGTAAAAGTTTTGTTTCACGATAATACAGGATAAAAAAAAATTTAAAAAAAATTTTTTAATATTTTATTTATTAGAAAAAAAACACAAGTTATTATTTATAATATATTTTCCTTTTTTTATTTTGCACCTTTAAGTTTTACAAGTTTATTTTAGTTTCTATTTCTTTTGTTCATTACAATTAAACCTCTTATTTTACTTTTAGACTTAACTTTTCATTCTTTTGTTTTCCACAATTTAACTTTTTTTTTTTTTCTTTACAGTTACACTTCTTCAGAACTCTCAAACTTTTCCAACTTTCAAAATCGAACTTAAAAATCAAAGTCAATGATTTGCTTCTTTCACCTTTTAATGTTACTTCTGTTTTTCCAATTTTCACTTTTATTTTTGCTGACCTAATATCTGCAACACGGTGTAACGATATGAAAATTTAAATTAGTTATTGTCAAAGCTCAAGACCTCCTGTAGAGTCCTATCCGGTCTATAAAGCGGGTTCCGGCTGCTTCAGCCTGGGCAGGGTTCTTGGACTCATCCGGTCGAGATGTTTTCATACGAGTAACATAAAAGTAGACCGGTGATTTAAGTTATAATGAAGCTGAAATTTGGAAATCAGGATCTATGTAAGAAAAAATGTCAAGTAAAAGAACAGAAAAGGGAAGCAACAAGATAACTTCTCGTCCTCTGCGGACCCGAGGCATCCCCCCACGGACCCCCACCAGCTCTCTCACCGCCCTCAGGGCTCTCTCGCATCCATTAAATTAAAGTTTCATGATTATATTATCATATCAATTTTTTTTATTTTTTTTTTTTTATTTTTTTTTTTGTCTGCTAATTTGTGACAAACAGGATTACAGAGTTGATACCTTAAGTCTATGTACTCGTACATACTTCCTGTTTCGTTTTTTTTTGTTAATTTACATTGCTTATATAATTTCATCAATATCATTTCAAGACTTTCTTAAATGTTTATATTATCTGATTTAAAAAAAAAATATTTTCTTTCTTTTTTTTTCTAAATAACTAGTTTCTTATTACTAACCCTTATTATTGTTTTATTAATTTTTTTTTCTTTCTAATTTTCATTTCTTATACAAACTCATTGTAATTCATTTTTAATAATTTCTTTATTATTTATTTTTATCTAATATTTTCTTTTCTTTTCTTTTTTTTTCTTGAGTTTTTACTTTAAATTTTGAGTTATCTACTATATTCTGACTTTCAATTATTGTGATCATACATATATACGTATATTTTTTTATTTTTATTTTTTATTTTTTTTATTTATTTTTTTTTTTTAAGGAAGGAAAGAAAAAGAGAAGAAAAGAAAAAAAAATTGTTAGTACTTTTCACAAAAGATCAAAATTTACTTATCTTGATACTAAAACATCTAAGTGGATGATCGGTTGGCTGATAATCAGCTGGGGCTCCCACGCGGCGGTACCGATGATGACCCTGGCGCTTCGCTGTTCTGGATTTCCAATTTTTCTTCTTTTCTTTTCCTTTTTTTTTTGTTTTTTTTTTGATCAAGTATCAAATGAAATAAATTTAAATTCTTTGTTGTAATATCATTCATTTTTTTTTCAATGTTTTTCATTTTATTCGTAAAAAAAATTAATACCAATTTTACACTTGTACATTATAATCAAAATTAAAAAATTAGAAAAAAAAATCACTGGTTTTTTCCTTTTTGTTCCTTAAATCGGTTGTTTTTTTTTTTTTTGTTTTGTATTTTATTTTGTAAGTTTTTAATATTTTTAACCTACTACAAATTATGAAGTATTACAAACGTTTTTTTTTTTTCCTTTTTTTCTTTTCACACTGGAAGCTAATCAACATCTTAATTTTAAGGAATCTCAATTGAGAGAAAACTAAACCTTTTATTAATGGATTATGTAATTACGAATTTATTATTCTTAAAATAAAATAAAAAATATTATATTTTGAACAAGAAAAAAAAATTATATGTGATTGAAACTTATTTATTTATTTATTTTTTTTTCAAAATAAAAAGAACTTCACTTAAATATGATATTTTTTCTTCTAAATTAACCTTTTTAAGCTGGCTACACACATTTATTATATATATATATTTTTTTTTTCTTCGTCAAAAAAAAAATCATCATTAAATTTCAATAAAATCGTGTATTTCAAATGATTTCGCGATGGATAAATATACTATATATATAATATATACTTCTTATTTAAATTTTTATCAACTTTTACCAATTTTTTTTTTTTCCTTTACACTAATAACGAATAAATTCCAAGTTGTACACATTTAGCAGAAATTTTAGATTGGCCTTTCAATTCTATTAAAGGCATACCGTATATTTACGGTGACAATATTTTTGAAATCAAAATACAGAACTGAGAAAAAATAGAAATCAATTGAGCCCAGTTTTCAATATGTACTTTTTATTAATTTATAATTCTTACAAAACAATAAATAAATATTTGTTCAAAAACAAACAAAAAGTCTTCAAGTTCATAATTCATAGAGCTTTAAAATAGTCAGTTAAATATCTTCAAAACTTGTACTTAATAAAAATAAACTTCGTGACAATTAAAATAACAAAAAGCTTAAAAATAAAATAACAAAATAAAAAAACAAAAAATATAATTTTTACAAAATATCAGCTCTAATCTTCATTGCTTTTGGTATTTCGCAGAGGAATAAATTTGTTTAACTAAGTTGTCGTTTGCCATCAAATATTCTTTAAATTCCAAACAACTGAGATCATAATTACATTTCGTTATTAAAATTGATTTAAGTGTCTCAACCTTCATTTGTGTTTTTTTATTTGTCCATATATTATTAAGAATAGAAAAAATCCTTTCAGTTGGAGCATTTGATCCTGGTAAACATAAACTGAATTCAACAATTTTTAAAATATTCGTAAAAGCTATGTTGTTTTTTTCAAAATGTTTGAAAATGTCCACCCATCTCTCTTCTGCTAACTTCTGACTATCTGACCATTGTCTTATCTTAAGTGGAGTTACATAATTTTTAACGCACGCAAATTCGTCAAACACTTCGCTGTCAATAATATTTAATTCATTCCTCTTTTTCATAATAAAAATTAAACTTTTTTCAACTTCATCCCAAGAAGGTACTGTACGGAGAAGCACCGATCCTAACACTTCAACTTCTTCAAATGCATTGTCCCATTGACTCAAATAATCAACACAACCACTATAAAAATTACTTGTGTGTTCTTTTAATTGATCTAAATTAATTAGACCCACTTTATTTAACTCTGCAATCATTTTTTTAACAAGTAATGGCAAAAATATTTCATTTTTCCGTTGAATGATTTTTAATTTGAGTTCCTTTATGATCAGGGACACTTCTGTCATACATATTTTCTGGGACTCAATCTGTACAATATAATTATGGAAAAGGGTAGCCTGACAATGCACGAAAAAAAGCCAGACTTCGGAGCAAGGATCATTGAAAAATTGTTTCAAAATAGTTGGACATTTTGATTGAGATAAAAAGTATATTTTTAAGGGCTTAAAAAGTTTCAAAATTCTTTCTTTCAAAATATCTATGGGAAGACATTCTATTGATGTTTGAATACAGTTATTTAAAATGTGCGCAGCACAATTTATTCCAATAAGAATCTTCCCAGTAGATACCTGAAGTTTATGGAACAGATTGTTTTTACCCCGCCTTGATGCCCCACCAAAGTTACAGTTAGTATTATCTGCGCATATAGCGAGCAATTTAGACTTTAAATCAAATTTTGTTAACAAATCATAAATATATTTAGTTAAGATATCAGATGATTCCCCTGGCAGATCATCGACTTCCAATTTTAACTTGGACCCCCTTTTGCGGAGTAAAATACCGGACAAGTACTGGGCATACTTTTGTGCTGCCATGATTTGAACAATCCGAATATACTGTTACAAAATTTACTGCACACAAATCAGTTTTGATTTCCTGCACTGAATTCGGTGCCAGGATTTTGCGAACGATTGCTTCACACTTAGTACGAGCAGAAGAATATTTTTCATCAAAATAGTTTTTATTAAGTTTTGAAGTGCAATCGTTTAAACGGAATGAATGATTATGTTTAATAGTATGAAACGCCCAAATACCTTCGTTAATACTAGTTTTTCGTCCTGCATCATCGATTGTCTTCGTCAGAAAAAACTTTGATATTGTTTTGCTGGAAGAGGCAGCAATATCAGCACTTTTATGTTTAGAAGTTTTTAAATGCTGTTGGATATCAAGTTTGCCACCATTAGCAATAGAAAATATAGCCATGCATTTGAAACATTGTACTTCACTCTCACTGGCGTTCGTTTTTTTTATGAAGCTGTATTGTCTTTGTAGCACATTATTAAAAATGCATTTTCTCCGTGGCGGCATGATGAGGCTAAAATGAGATTAAATTTAACAATTTTATTGCAAAATGTAAATATGATAGCATTTGAAATAAAATTTACCAACTTTTACACTACCGCTTCACAAGAAAAACCACCAACAAATACGTATTTGTGTATTTTTTTTAGTGAACTTCATGTGACAGCAGATGTCAACATTATTGATTGACAGAGGGTGCGTTCAGTTTGTTCAGTTGCTTGGGGTCCGTTTGAATTAATATTTTTTGTTGTTTTATGATTTCTTCAATTGTTTGTATTATTTTTTAACTCACATTTTAGTACATATGGAATACAGTACAAATACTGAACACTTACTATAATACAGAACATATCTAGGTTTTGTATTAAAATATAAATCATACAGAACAAAGTCTTTAAATACAGTACTGTTCTGTATTATACAGAACGGATGGTCACCGTACGTATATACGTATATATATACAACCCATGCACATTTTTTTTTCTATATATGTATTATAATAAAACAAAATCTACGTTATGTAAAAAAAAAATTGTACGATTTTTGCACTTTGTTTTACTTTCTTCTTCTTTTTTTTTTTTGCATTTAAACTTATTATACAAAATTCAATTTTAATACAAATTCAGCCTTTTATTTCCTCAATTTTTTTTTTTCGAAAATTTAATGTAAAGGTAATATAGATATTTTTGTTTTAAGTTATTTCAATTAATTTAGATATAACATTGTTTTATTTTGGATAATTTTGCCAACTTAGGAATATTTTGTTAAAAAAAACTAATTAAATTTTAATATTTATTAATAAGTTCATATAAAAAAAATTCCAATATCCACTTATTAAATCCATTGTAGATATTTTATTTATGTTATTTAGAACCTCTTTTTTTTCAAAAATAATATAGATAATATTATAATCACGTAATTTGTTGTAATAATTTCAATTAGTCACGACACAATTGATTTTTGTTTCTTTTGAAAATAAATTTATTTTATTTCCGTTCATTTTAATTTTAAATTCCTTTTTTAATATCCTAAATCTGTAATTTTTTTTTTTTCATAAAATACTTTTATGTAGTCTTAAAAACACAACTCACTTTTAACACCGCCATCGCTACTCACACTCAAGACCCAAAAGAAAACTAAAAAAACCAGAAGCCAGAAGCCAGAAGAAGGTAGTCAAAATGTACCTCCTTTATATACCCATCATACTTTGTATTATCTCATTACTCGTCTCTTAATTATCTATATAGAGGTAATTAAGACGACGTTTAAGAGAATAATATTCAGCAATATGCATGAAGGTATATGAACCATCATCGAATATTCTGGTATGTTCCATATATTACTTGATGAGTAATATATAGCGAATAGGCAATATCAGCATATTGGGAACTTGATGGTGTGTGTGAACTTGAAATTACTATACTATATCATTATGCTATTTACATTAGTAAATAGGCCATAATGAATTTATGTGGGTCAATTACTATGTAATGAATTTTATATGGGACAATTTATATGGGTATTAAATGGTGTATGAAATATAACGTATTACCGTCGGTAATTACCATTGCATACATTTTTAATTGTAAGAGATTTTAAAATTTGGGATTTTAATAAAAAAATGAAGGTAAGTAGAAAATAAGAGAGTTTGGATGAAGAAAAAGACAAAAAAAAATTAAGTTGATTAATTCTCTTATGTTTTCTAGAAATTGAGTGATTTTAAAATATAAAAGAAAATCACACCATTTCTAGAATAATGAAATGGATTAAAAATCTTGTTGCGCGTGTGAAACGGATATTAAATTACAGTTCATTTATTGGAATTTTAAGTTGCAAAAATTGGAACTGCATACCTAATTTCCAATATGAACTAAATTTAGAGATTTTTTAATGTACAGCCAACTGAATATGTACAGTGGTGTACAAAAAAAATTGACCTAATACAAAAAAAAATTGATATGGCTGTCGCAACAACGGGAAACGCATTCCGATTGCGGATTGTTGAAAAAAAAAAAGAAAGTAAAAAGGATAAGATGTGTGTGAGATGAGTGTTTATTTTTTTTTTTTTTGACTACAAAAAGAAAATTAGGACAAAAGAAAAAAAGAAAATATACATAAATGTAACATACGGAAAATTTCTGTGAAATTTTTGAAATATACCAAAATTTACTTAGAAAGTCAACAAGACTCCCGGGTGAACCCCAGCCGCTTCATTTCTAGCTGCTTCAGCCTGGGGGTGGGTTCTTGGGGTTACCTTCGCGGAGGTTTCCGTCCGGTTACATAAAATTGACCGGCAAACATACCAATTTCATCTTTTGAGGACAAAGATTCTTCCTACTTTTTTAATGGGATAGAAGCAATAATTAGCTAAGCGATCTGAAAAATCTATTTTATTAAAAAAGGACTATATTGAAAAATAAAAAAGAAGTTTTTTAATTTTGGTTTTCCCTAATAGGTTAGGTCGCGAATACCTGGAACGCACTACGTACATATTTGATCCATATATATACAACCTATGTATATAATTATTACAAAAAAAATATTAAAAAACTATAAACTACTTATCTATACTGCATAAAAGTTGGCCGGTGCATCGAGGATGGGTCAGGAACGTTGGTCTGGCCAGACATTGAAACGTAAATATTCTGCTTGATTCATTGACTTCTATATGGAACAAACTGAATTGTTGGAAATTCCATTTTTCGACACCTTTTAGTTTTTTTTTTGTTAAATTTAAAAAAAAATGTAATTCATAACATGAACAATTTTGACCATTCAATAAACGTTTATTTCATTCTAGATTGATATTTAGATATATTCAATATATTTATTAAGTTTCTTTGAATTAGATACAATTCAAAAACAAAATGTTTTTTTTTTTATTTTCTTTTTTTTGTCTTTGATTTTTTTTTTCTTTGACTTTACAATAAGCACAAAAATTAAATAAAATTAACTTAAAAAATTTTTTTTTTTTTGTGGTTATTTGTTATGAATAAACAAATTTTTTAAATATTTTTTTTTTCATTTTTCATATTGAACTATAACACAACAATCAGAATCAATAAGACCATATCTGTGGTTTTATGGAAAAGTATCTTATGTGTAAATTGTTAGTTTTGAGATATTCACATTTGAAATTTTAAAAAAATCCCTGAAAAATTTTATTGAATGTAACGTATCTGGACGATTCTCTGGGAAGTGAAACCTCATAGTGAAAATTTGAAAATTGAAAGAAGTTATAACTGACTTGAACAAATCGTAAAAATAAAATTGATTACCAATTAAAGAATATACCTGCTACCATAAAACTATATACATTTAAAAATATTTGTTGTATTCAATTCGCAGAAAATTTCAATTGAAAATAAAAATGTTTATTTTTTGTTTTCGTGCGATGTAGCCTGCGTAACATCTGTTAGAGTTAATAACACAAAAGCAGTGAAATAAACATTCAATTTTATTTTATGTATGATCTATTAAGACATTAAGGTATTGATTTAAAACATTTAAAAATAATCTTTTCTCAGTACATGTTTATGAAATACACGTTAAAACGTCGTACGATGTAGTCTGCGTTACATAGAGAATCGCCAATTTACGTTACCAAAATTTCGAACATAGATTCTTTGACCTTATTTATTATGAAATTCCATAGTAATATTTTTTTAAAAATACAATAAATCACTATTATTCTTAAAACTTATACTTTGTATATTTTTCCAAAAATAAAAATTGAAATTTCAAATCAACTTAAATTAACATAAGCTATTTTACCAGATAAGTAGTAAAAAATATGTTGGACCTATGCAACACCTATGTGGTCTTTGTACATTATTACTAAAACAAAATAAAAAAAAATAAGCATCTTTTACCAAATGATTTATTTTCAGTTTTAAAAAATACTAAAATTTCTTTGCAAAGAGTTTTGTGTTCTAGTCTTCATTTTCTTCATCTGAGCTGCGGAAAAACCTGCAACATTGATTGCATAATCTTGTGTTCTCAACTCCAAATAAAATGAATGATAACACTGATCAATTAATGGAAGCAAATCAAGGAGGTCTTTTTTTTCTCACGGCTTATATACTTAAAGGTTGCGAGAAACATTTTGGCAAATTGGAAAATTTTACATTGTTAATTCCACGACGGCGTACATTTAAAATTTTGAACGATTCATTATCATTAAAAGAATTCTTATATTGTATGAGTGCATTTTCTTTCGTGTATCTTAACCACCTAATATTTTTCCAGAAAATTCGCATCCACTTTCTGCCATGTAAATTTTTCTTTTGAAATAGTAGCGAAATCAATAAATAGTTCTTGCGATATTTCCTCTACAATAAAAGGCCTTTTCACTCCCACTGTTCTTACAAATTGATACCAGTCACGGGGATGATGTATGCTAACGGTTGTTCTCTTTTTTTTCTCTCTATAACAGAGTGGTCCACGTCGCACTCCATATGTGTGTGCCCTGGTATAAGAAATTTATGGTCAATAATTTCTACATTTCTATTAGTTTGAAGAAATGTCAAAAACATAGTTGCTATAATCGAATTTCTATTTTGTTCCCCGCAGCAATCACTGTGGAAAACGATGTGTTTGGCCGTTGTTTCTAATAATTTAAAATGTTGGAAAATGCAAGATGCAATTTCATTTCCACCTTTATTTGCCAAAGCTTCATGCCACATGTAACAATGTTGTTGAGATGAAATACGGTCATGTATTGTTAAATTGAACGTCCATAACTGTCGCTTATAAAATGAGATTGACGTTTGAAGAAATGGTGTTGGGAGACACTGCTGTAAATCGAAAGTGAAGACTTTAAAATTCGGATTGACTACTTCTTCTTTTTTGTCATCTTCTTTGCACTTATATGCTAAGTCAACTTCTGCATGATGCTCTTCTTTTATTTCTTCTTCTTATTTTTCGTTATATAACTTGTACATTAGTGAAACAGATAAATCGGATGCCAAATATTTTTTTTCCGTATGTCTTCTACTGTAGTAGCTTATATAAGATGGAAAACTCAAAATATGTTCTCGGACTTCCTGCGTTTTACTTTCACTCAACTTGTTAGCATGAATATTTTTTCCGCGCTGATCTACTGGTACTATATGATTTTTAGATAAACATAATTTCTTTTTGACAACGGTTTTAATAAATTGTTCTGTTTCACAAAACATAGCAAGAAAACATTTTTGACATACCAGTATACGTTGTCCCTTAATTTCTAAGTGGTAGTAATTAGTGTGGGTACGATTTCTGGGCGCTGTTTTGCTCTTTAATTTCCTTTCTGTTTTCTTTTCTTGAACTTCTATTAGACCACTTATATATGCTGACCGTAAATTGTAACTTCCTATTTCCCAGTACTTTTCAAAGATTTCTTTTTGATCTGCGGTCGATATTTTTGTTTTACACATTGTTTTACAGTCACCAAGGCTCTTAACTCTTCTTGCAGGGATAACCTTATTTTTCATTGTTTGGTAGCTCTGACCAGTGTTTCGTTTTATTTTTCTAGATGTTATATTTTCTTTGTCTTCACTTTCTTCATTTCCTTCATTTAAACTATGTTCGTTCTGGTTTATTTCAGACTCTATCAAATTTTTTTCTATTTGTTGAGCTGCATCATGTATAAAATTGTAAGTTTCAGACTCAGAAGTAGTACTACTTGGAAAATAGGTGGGATCGCAAATGCTGTCATCATCGTCATCAATATCGAACATTAAAAAATATTTTCCAAGGTTTTGCACATCAAAAGTAAATCCATTGACAAAAGAGGAAAAAGTCTCATTTTTAACTACAAGTTCAAAAAAGTGGTGAGCATTTTTCCGAGGAATTTCATCATCTGTGGAATAATTAAAGCTACAACGTAATTGTATATATGAAGAAAATTTCCAATAAATTTCTAAATAAAAAATGTACCCGAGCTTTCAAAAAATTAATATAATTATTTTAAAACTATAATGATCCCTTTTTCATATAATATTTAAAAAAATTACTTTTAGCTGTTGAGAAGTCTTTCAAAAAATTAAGTACATATTAGTACATATCTATCATATTATTTTGTTTATTATAAAGAGGAAAAAACAGCACTGAGTGCTTATTTCAGTTGTCAAGAGCTATAGCATATCATTTTTTAAGAAATTATAAATTTTTCTTTGTTTTACCATTTTTTTTTCCTTTAATCGAGATTTTTTTTGGTTGGATATAACCATGTTAACCATTTTTTTTACCTCGTAACATAACGAATTTTATCACACACACAATATAAAATAAAATATAATAATATAAAAAAAAATAGCTATACAGGTTTTGCTAGCTTGTGCACTATGCGAACATTTCAGCTTAAGTGCTTTCACCAACTGACATACAGTATGGTACATTGTGTTTTTGAGAGAGAAACTTATGTACTCTTTAAAAATCAATTTAATAAATTCCTTTTTTGGTAAAATAGCTTATGTAAGATTAGGTTGGTTTACTAGAAAAGAAGTTATCGATGTTTGGTATGAAATATTTTTAGGTAGAATAACTTATGTAGTTTTAATTTTTAAATACATTTGGCCTTGTAAAAGAACTTAAGTGCAAATAAGCTGTTTAACCGAAGTAGTAAAATACATAGTTTTGACCGTTAATGTGCAATTATAATAATATACATAAGCTACTGTACACTATTGAGATTTCGACAATTATTTTTGACGAAAACGCTTAATGTAGCATAAGATGTTTTTCTAAAAAGGTGCACTTCATGATGCGATTTAAGCTAAAAAGTTCTTATAGAATATTGAGAATTTTTTAAAAAAAAAGAGATAATGAATATGTTGTAACCGCCAAAATTCATATTTTAGTTTATAGGTATCACACAAAAGAATTTTTATACATTGCATTAAACTAGTAACAGAAGAGAATTTTTTCTTCTAGCTGATAATTATAATGTAGCAATGTATAATGGTAAAATATGGTATATGGCGTGATCATGAACAACGGGTATTAATACAAATTAATTGTGTTGATCAAAATTGTTCGAGAAGCTTCCATATATTTTATAGGTAGAATATATGTATGTTAAGCTGGGGATTTGTTACATATATATATTTACAAAAGAACAATTAATTGAAGATTAAATGTTGTTTTAATTCTAATGCATGGAATTAAAATTGAACAAAGATGGATCACGCCACTTGGGTACATAAATATGAACAAAGGGGGTCTTTGTTACGCGTGTATTACTGTTTTTAGATGTACAGTCCATTTATTGGAACTTTAATTATACAGGAGTGTACAAAAAAAATTACCTATAAAATAAAATTGAAATTTTGCTGTCGCAACAATAAATATAAAAGTTTTTTGTTAAACAGAAAATTTTTTTTCTTTCTTGTAAAGAAAATATTTTTTACGGATAATTTCCCCTCCAATGAGTATACATTATTTTTTGTATAATAACTTAAGTGCAGCAATGTATAATTAAATAAAATAATTATTACAGAAGAAATATATCTGTATGTAACTTATCAATTATATTCTTACATAAGTGAATTCAATTAATGTAAATTACTAATGTAAATTACTATTCTATAAAATATGAAAAAAGAAAAAAAAAAAGAAAAAACATGCTTATGATTATGCAAATGATTCCTCATTTAGTGATTCAAATTTTTTTTAAATTTATTGTGTGTAAAACGAAATTTTATAAGAACAATTCATAAAATTTGTTGGATCTGGTGGAAGATATCAACTGCAACATCAGCCTTTATGCATCATATAATGGAGAAAACTTCATCGACGAAAGTTGTAGTATAAGAAATTATCTTTGTAGTATTACATAAAGTATTTTATAAAAAAAAAAAAAAAAATTTCTTTCAAAAAAAAAAAAAAAAATTTTCATAATTGATTAATGAAACATACATATTAAGGTTATCATATACATATATGTATTTTTTTTTTCATTAAATTTCAATAGTAATACATAGTTAATATAAATATGTATAATTTTTTTTTTAAAAAAAACTTAAGAATCGGTGGAATTTATATATTCAAGTTCAGATTCAGAAGTTATCTCACGATATTTCATGTACTCCTCAATGAAATGGTCTTCAAGCGAACTCATTCAAAAATTTTAGTTTATTACAAGTTTATTTTTTAATTATTAAGCTTTTTCACTTTTTTTATTTATTTATTTTTTTTCGTCCTTTATCCTGGGTTCCTTTTATTGGAATCCTACCGACTGCGCCATTCAAGTTGTCAGACGAAAAATTTAATAAAAAAAAAATAAAACTGTTTTTTATTTAATTAAACTTTATTTACTCTTAATTCACTGAGAACTTACAATTTAATTTATTATTATTAAACAAAATTTTTAGTTACAAAACTGATTATAATTACTTTAAAATTTACTAAGTCTCTAATTATAATTAACTTGAGAGAAATTAGGACTTTTACGTTTTCTACCTTTTCACGACGAGACGTTACCAATAACTAACAAGAGCCCAATTTAGTAAAATGGCTTGCAAAAGGACCGCCTACAGCCTACATTTTTCAACCGATTTTCATGAAATTTCGAATATAGATAGGTGTAAGGGAATTGTGGTCCTTAAGTGGAACACATTTTTGAAAAAGTCCTTTATTTCAAAAATACAAGAATTCAAAGTGTGGCTGTTTAGCGATTTTGGTCCTGCAAAGTGACCACCTACAGCTTACAATTTTTAACCGATTTTCATGAAATTTTGAATATAGATAGGTGGAAGGGAATTGTGGTCCTTAAGTGGAACACATTTTTAAATTTTGGTCCTTAAATTTTTTTATATTCGATTTACGAAGGTACAGAAAAAAAAAATTCACTAAACTTTTCACACTTTTTTCATGTATTAAAACGTTTAGATACTGTGATTTCTTCTTATAGGATTGAAATATAACCTTTTCCAAAAAGTTTAAAAAAAAATTCAGGAAAATTGGCCACGTAGTTTAATTATTATAAATAAAACAAATTGTTAATTTTTCATAAAATTTTATTACTAATTTTTCATTTCACATAAATTTTTTTGCATATTTATGGGCTTAAATAAGAATCACACAGATAGTATAAACTCTATAAACTCGATGCAAATAAAATTGCAATTTTTGTAGTATGTGTGATGATTAAGTAACGTAAACAGCATATAAAAGTTATGTATAGTTAAGCTGCACATAGCTAGGTATATAGATATATTAGCAACACATTTTGTATGGGAATGGTGATCGGTGATGATGAATATGAAATAATAGAATTAGCATGATATGTACATTCATATCAGTGGCGTCTCGTCCAGATGTTCAAGGTGTTCACAGAACACCCATATAATCTAAAGCAAATTAAAAAAAAAAAATTGAGAACGCCAAAGTAATTTTCATAACTTCAATAGTAATGTTAGTATAAAGCTAGAGCGTTCTATTATAATGTAGAACCCAACCTCACATTCAGTGATGTGCATTTGAAGCCGTCCTCGTTTCCTACTGTAACTGTAACAATATAAATAATATACAACCAGGGTGTGAAGCTCTGATGTAGAACCCAACCTCATTTAGTATTATTTCTATCAAAATGTATTGAAGTTCTACTCAAGAAGAACTTTAATACTTTTCAATCCTATGCATTGAAATTTGAGGCTTTGCTCTCGTAATGTAACAATACAGTTGTTATATAATGAAGGTGTTCAATTCTGAAGCAGAACCCAAGTTACAATTAGACTCAATGTTATTTTTAACAACCTTGCAACTTTAAAAAATATACGCTTTTATATTATAAAGTTGGTTCTATAAAAAGTTTGAACAAACTTCAAAATCAAAGTCACACCTATAGACAAAGCCAAGCCAAGTGAAATATTGAATTAAAAAATTGTTTGTATGAAACGTCACATATTTTTCACATATTAAATTATTTTATTTTATTTTTGCCAACTTTAAACTTTAACTACTCGTGCTGTATTGCACCGATTTGAGTCAAATAAAATGCAATAGGTCAGAAAATAGTTCAAGAATTGAAATGTACACTTTTTTTAAGGGTCAGGATATTAATTAGGAGAAAAAAATAGAGAGAAGAAAAAGGGTATTTGTCTAAAACATGACTTTTATTGTGTTTTATTTACCCTAGTAAACGGATTTTTACCGTTCAAAGTTCTTATAATATTAGACCCTTCAAGAAATATCTTGGCCAAATTTCAGCTTTCTAGTCCTACGAAAACATACATGTCTAAGGAATCAAAAAATATAACATTTTGATACTAACAATTGATGCGTGGGTGTAAAATTTAAAATATAACGAAGGGTTAAAGCTTGTTGAATAGACTCAAAGAAGTTAAAAAAACATAAAGGAGGTTCAACAAAGTACTGACTTTGACAAAAAGCACCTTATTTTTAAAAAATGTTCATACTGCCCGAATATTTTATTGGAATAAAAATTGAAGCTGAAATTTTTAACTGTTTGTTTTGTAATTTTTTTGATATTAATGTTGACTGTTTGTTTCATAAATATGTTGTTATAAGAATAAAGAATTATTTTTAGTATTTTGTTTCATACTTTTATTGTAAAAATTTTTTTTTATTTAGGATAAATTAAAAATATTTGTACTGCCCGAATACTTTGTTGAGCTACTATATAACTACATATATGTATATTTAATTTCTTAAATTTTCTCCATTACCCTGTAGCACACCCAGGTGAATAAGTCACGAGACGCCACTGATTCATATGTACATATATACTACGCATAAAAGCATATTTTACTAATTGTTGTTGGATTGAAGCAAGTGTATTTTGGGTTTTGGGTGCTAATTTTTTATATTCTGAATATTAGAATAATTATAGTGTTACGTAGAATTTAAAAATCATATTTCAGTGCATTTTGGGTTTTAGTGCTAATTTGTTTTACTCTAAATATTAGAAAAATTATAGTGTTACATAGAATTTAAAAATCATATTTCAGTGCATTTTGGGTTTTAGTGCTAATTTGTTTTACTCTAAATATTAGAAAAATTATAGTGTTACATAGAATTTCAGTGATTATTTAGTGATAAATCTAATATTTTATTAAAAATCATATTTCAGTATTTTTGAATACTACTTTTTCTTATTTTGAATGAATGTTCATTCCTTGAGCCTGTACACATTATTATACCAAGTTAGAAAAAAATTATACCATATTGTTTCTTTTGCATGACTTTATTTTATAGTATATAGTATAATTTTTATTGCATGTTAAATTCCTAAATAATAAATTAATTTACACTTTTTTCGTACGTTTTATTTTTTATAATGGGTAGAGTAAGAAAAACGAAAAATTTGAAATACGGCGTAAAAAAACGCGTGAAACGTTACTGTGGCGGTACGCAAACTTCTTCAGAAAGCTTACAAATTGAACGTGAAACAACACCGGAAAAAAAATTTGAAATAAAAGGACGGCGGATAATCGATATCAGCCTTTTTTATCGTGGTTTACAAGAATTCAAACATCTCGGAAGTTTTGAATGTACGTTGAAAAGTGTTGATATTGTCGGAGAGAAATGTAACGGCTTAAATTCGAAAATTTATTTTAAATGTAATATGTGTAATAGCAAATTTTCGGTTCAAACGAACGGAGATGAATATTCAATATCGGACGTAAATTACGGTGCGGTTTTGGCTGTTACGTCAACTGGAGGTGGCTACAGTAACTTAGAGGAATTGACCGGTGTTTTGAATATACCTTGTATGTCATCTGCTACATACAACAATATTCGGAAAACCATTGGTCAAGACTGGATGCTTACTGCTCGCTCAAGCATGCTAGCTTCTGCTGAAAAAGAAAAGCAAGCAGCTATTGAAAGAGGTGACGTAGATGCAGACGGTTTTCCTTTTATTACTGTGGTAACCGATGGTTGTTGGTCAAAACGATCGTACAGAACTAATTATTCGGCATTGTCGGGCGCAGCTGCAATAATTGGTTATCATACCCAACAAATCATTTTCCTTGGCGTGAAAAATAAATTTTGATTAATTTGCGAACGTGAAAAAAATAAAGGTAAAGAACCGCGTGATCATTCTTGTACCTTAAATTATAGCGGTTCATCAACAGGAATGGAAGCCGCCATAATCGTCGAAGGCTTCCAAAATAGCGAAAGTATGTACGGGTTGCGTTATAAAAGGTTTATAGCGGATGGTGATAGCGCGGTGTACAAAAAGATTTTCGACGCAAAACCGTACGGAAATAGTGTAATTCAAAATTCCTACATTCAAAAAATCGAGTGCCGAAACCATCTTTACCGCAATTTAAGAAATAAATTACGTGATATGTCAAAGAACACAAAGTATTCAGTAAAACTACGAAATTTTATTTTTTCTAAAAACGCACGAATTGAAATCGGCATAAAAAAAGCTGTACTTCATTGGAATTCGGAGCAAAATCTAAATTTACATGATAAAGTTACATTTTTGTCGAAAGATATAAAAAATATTCCTTATCATGTTTTCGGGAGTCATGAAAATTGTGCTGAATACTTTTGTTCAAGAAAAATCGAGCCGGAAAACAGAATCGAGGAAATGAAGATGAACGGTATTTTTAATGATCTTACAACAATTTTCAATAATCTTAGTTGTCACGCGAACAGTTTAATTTATAATGTTGATTCAAATGTTGTTAAACATTTTCATTCGTTAGTAAGTAAATTTGTCGGTGGAAAACGAATTAATTTATCAGGATCGGATTCATATACAACGAGGTGTAATGCTGCTCTTGTTCAACATAACACCAAAGCAGCATACGATCAACTAAGTCGAACGGTATTTATAAAAAGTCCTACAACGAATTAAAAATAATTCCACGAATTTATTACGTTCTAAAAAATTAAATTTTAATAAACGTAAAACGATTACGACTCGAGATGAAAGTTACGGTACGGAAACTTGCCAAAAACCTGACATGTCTGAGGAAAATCAAATTTTAATACAGAAAGAAATAATAAAATCTTTGAAATCGAACCAAAATAATCGTGTTGCAATTGAAAAAAAAACTCGTAACCAAGCTAATTCGGATGAATGGTATCAGTATCGTCGTAATTTACCGACTGCATCGAATTTTGGAAAAGTTTGCAAGCGTAAAGTGAAAAATTTCGGTAATTTGGTCAAACAAATTTTATATTCTAATTTAACTTCTATTCGCGCTATACGATACGGGAAAGACAATGAAGAACGCGCTATGAATCAATTGGCAAAGCAATTAAATATTGAAATTGAAAAGTGTGGTTTATTTATCGATGAAAATTTCGAATTCCTAGGCGCTTCACCAGACGGTATCGTGGGTAAAACGGGAATAGTTGAGATCAAATGTCCATTTTCAGCTACTGAAATGGATATTGATCAAGCGATTCGAGATAAAAAAATCACATTTTGGAAATGTAATAAGAACACAAATGAAATAACAGTTGATAAAAATCATTTGCATTATTACCAAGTTCAAGGCCAATTGAATATAACGCGGCGTGATTTCTGCTATTTCGCGGTTTGGACGTCTTCTAACAAACCTTTGAAGGTTGAAAAAATTTATCGCGACGAATCCTTTTGGACAACTAACTTGCCCAAGCTTAAAGATTTTTATTTTAAATGTTTGCTACCGGAAATTATAGATCCCCGAAATACAAGAAATATGCCCATTCGTGAACCTGTGTCTTAATTTACCTTTTCATATAATTGAATTTCCGTTTTTATTGCATGAGTATGATTTTTTGAATTTTTTTTGAAGTACATATTTAGATTTAGAATGACAAAGAGGAATAGGCCTCCTGGGGAAACCTCTCTATAAAAAAAAACGCGTCAATCATTCTACCTCCAAGGTGACGCGGAAAGAATGAATTGAATTGAAAAATAAAATGTACAATATTTAAAATTTCTACAAATTCTTGATATTTTGAAAAGAATATACCTATATATTATATTGTATTATTTATTATTTTAACACTCCATTCAATTTTTGACCGCTTTTGTTTTTAAAGTTGAATATCTCAGGACTCTAAAAAACGATTGAATTGAAATTTCTGTACAGTATTAGGCTTGTGATTCTCTATAAAACTCTTTCTAGCACCAAAAAGATCCCTGAATTAGGACGCGAGTTACAGGGCGCTTAACATAAAACTCACACGAATCAATTTTAAGTATCAAAATGTTATATTCTTTGACTCCTTATAAAAGTATGTTGCCGTGAGACTAAGGAGCTGAAATTTGGTCAGGATATTTCTTGAAGGGTCTAGTATTATATGAAATTTGAACTGTGAATATCCGTTAACTAGGGCAAAAGGTATAGGGTAAAATACAAAATAAGTCATTTTTTCAACATACAACTTTTTTTTTCTTTCTATAAGGCTCTCCTTAGTTCATACCCCGATCCTTCAGAAAAGGATGCATTTCAATTTAAGAACTATTTTCTGACCTAGTGCATTTTATTTGAATCAAATCGGTAGAACAAAGCCCGAGATATAAGAGTTCAAAGTTGAAAAGCCACGTATCCTTCCATATAAAAATTTAAAAAATAAAATAATTCTGTATTTTTGAATTTTTAGCTACATAAAAAATTTGTTGTACATATGAAAAATTTGTAAATCGTGCAATGAACCATCAACTGTAATAATTTCAGCTATAACAGCTGTATGCTAGCTGTAGCCTATAGAACAAAAAGAAAACAGGTGTACATACACATTTTACAAACGTACATCCATGCAGTATGATCGCTATATATAGCTATAGCTATAGCTATGAAAATTTTTCAAATCATATACACCAACACTTAGAAGAAATTTATTTGCTTGTGTTGGTGCAGACACAAATACATTTCAGACGATGTTATTGTTGTTTTCGAAAAAATTTTTTACTAAATTTGGCTCTTAATTAACTTTTACTTTCATTACAATTTTGGTGTTGTGGTGTAAAAACGTGACTTAATAGCTATACTCTGTTCACAAAGTTTTTTCAGTACAGGTCTTATGGACATATTTTGTCTTGTTTCTTCTTTGAGTAATTACATAAATGTGTTCCTTATTTTCATCACCGACAGTGTTACCCTTTAGTTGATATTTTGTATCTAAAATCAGATGAATTTTTTGATAAGTGTTCCCGATTATACATTTGTTTTCAAATTTTATAAAATTTGATACTTTGTAAAAATTGCTTTCCAATAAAGCAAAATTATAATACATATTTATTTTTTAAATTTAATTATTATGTATTAAAAATTAATAATTTTAATTATTTAAAAATTTGAAAATAGAAGGGTTTTGTAAATTGTTACACCGTTTTTACGGATTTTCCTCGAAACGTGTGCCAAACTAAACAGGGTGGTAGGACTTGGTGAAAAATTTTAAAAATTCTGCTTTTTATGTTCAAGGTCGAATATTTGAAAAACAAAAAAACTTTTTTCTATAGAGTGAGTATTTATTACAAAATGTATTTCTATTGCAAAGGAATATGTGTATATAATTGTATAAATTTATAATAACATGTAAACAAATATGTAAAAAACATTTTTTCAAACAAAACATAATTTATTCTAATTACATGTTACATCATACCATATGCATACTTGTAAATGTATAAATAAATGCAGCAAATTATAATAATAAAATTTAATTTTTTATTATTAAGAACGGTACTACTATTAAGTAATATAATTATTACACAGCAAACTAATTTGCGATTATTTATTATTCATTCTACTTTTTATACACACATCTCGATTATCAATCAACCAATTTTTAGCTCATCAGCGTGTGTGCGCATGAATTTTTTCATCATTTTTGTTTTTCTTTATAATTCATTTTGTTAATTTTTGTTCATCCAGAGAATTGAAATACAAGAAAAATAATCAGTCGCAGTACAACTGTGTTACTGGCGACAACAAAGGGATGATTGTTTATTGTTTTTTTCTGTTTTCCAGCGTCTCGTTGCACATTTAATAGATTAGGGTATGAGTAGCTTAGTATACTCTTATTAAATGTAACGACACTGGATAAAAATGAACTCTTCCATAAGACCTGTACAGAGTATAGTCGCTATCATTGCATTCAAAAAGATGGAAAAACAGACTTTTAAGTTTCACACGCAAAATTTGCAAATTTTGCAGATTTTGTATTTTCATAATTTTTATGATGAGCAAATAATTTTTTTAAATTTATGAAAGATATAATTTATGTTAAGTTTATGAGAAAATAAATTTTGTTAAATTTACGAGGAAATGATTTTTAAATGCAATGTTAGCGTTTTGTAACATAACGGATAATTTATTATTGTGATAAATTGTCTAGATCAACCTGGCTACCAGGTGAACCCCAGCCGGTCGAATCCAGCTGCTTCAGTCCTGGGTGGGTTCTTGGGGTCACCATCTCGGAAGTTTTACCGCACGGTTACATAGTTTGACCGGCTAAATAACGAACATCAGCAAGATACAAGAAATACACTAGATCCAGAAGGGAAAAGGGGAAAACATACCGTCTTGAGGTTACATCCTGGATAAGAAGAACTGCAGTGAAAGGAAAAAAAAACAATTTACTCTACCGAAAAATCAGCGACCTTTATCTGCCATCGCTGACATCCACCACTCACGACTCCTCAGCTTCCTATCTTAGCATGGAGCATGATCGTGCCTATACCACATGGACCAAATATTCTAATAATTTTTCTTTAATCATCATTTCCTTTTCATTTTTTTTTCTAAACATAGCTATATATATGTATACAGAGATGATTTTGATAGTATTATGATTTGTAATAATTCATAATCAAAAATCCTTTTTTTTTCTAAATTTGAATGGAAACTGTTTATTTTGTAATGTTTTTTTTTTTTTTTTTTTTTTTATTTACATAAACAATAATATTGATAATTGTACTTGAACTTAGTATTAATTTAATGATTGTTCTTTTTCTTCATTTACTTCATTTTTATTTTGATATAGATTTTATGAGCGAATAATTGCATATATTTAGAATATAATTTTTTTTATTTTGTTATGAATGTATGATATATTCTATTCTATCTTACTTCCACAATTAAGTAGTAAAATCTTCAAATACTCGAGATTTTGCACACTCTAAATGAAACCCTATACCAGACAAAAAAATTAAACAAGGTGTTTAATTAAGACAAATTCTTCTTCTTCTTCTTTTTTTTTTTTGATTTTTTTTTATTTCACTTTACACGGACAAAATGTAATTGTTTCACAAAAACAAAGTTATAAGATACACCCTTTTATCATAATTATCATTATTTCTTTTCACAAAAGGAAAAATTATAAGATACACTTTTCATTATAAGGTTATTATTTTCTACCTAGTATAAAACTCAGCACAATATTAAACGTAGTATAAAACTCAGCACAATATTATACATCGTATAAAACTCAGCACAATGTTATACGTAGTATAAAACTCAGCGAATATTATTACATTAGTTAAGATATCCTTTTTTTTTTTGTTTTTTTTTCTTTGAATTTCTGGAATATATATGTATATATGTATATTTATTATTTTTTTTGTATTGTAAAATAAGTATAAAATTTTTTTTTTTTTTTTATTTAATAATTTTCTTTTTCTTCATTATTTTTAATTTAAATTATCATTTTATTTATATATTTACTTATTTTCTTTTTACAAAAATTCATTTTTTTTTTTTTTGTTTTATTTTAATTTTATGAAATTTTTTTTTCTCTTTCTGCATTATTTCTAATTTAAATTATTTATCTATTTTCGTTTTATATAAACTTTTAATTTCTTTTAATTTTATAACTTTTTTTATTCATCAATTTTGATTATCATTTTATTTATATATTTATTTATTTATGTCATATTTAAATTTTTTTAATTTCTTTAAATTTTATAAATTTTTATTCCTCAACAATTTTAATTATCATTTTATTTATATATTTATTTATTTTATTCTTATTTAAATTTTAAATTTCTTTACCTTTATAATTTTTTTATTATTCATTAATTTTAATTATCATTTTATATATATATTTATTTATTTTTTCAAACTTAAACTCAAAAAAAAAAATTATTATAACAAGAAAAAAAAACGGCCGCTACTACGGCAAAAAGCAACTGACCGCCACTACATTTTGAACAAAAAATTAAATTGAACTCCGAACACAAAAAAGCCCCTGAGGTAAATTTGACTTCCCTTATATACCTATATAGTGAGTAGGCAATATTGACATGTTGGGAACTTGATTGTGTGTGTGTGTTGTAATTAATGTATCATTATGCTATATCAACGATTACTTAAGTACAAAGACTGATTGCTCAATTTTATTTTACTGTTTATATGTGTTGGGCGTACCAAACTAATATGACAACTTATTGTTTATAATCACTTATAACTAATTTGTGACTAAAGTTACATAAAAATTATGTTCTAATGAAATATAGAGAAGAATCTAAGCTTTATTTTTACCGAATATATTAAATACATATCTATGAGCAACGTAAATCACAGAAAAAACGTGATAAATATTAAGTAACATAAAACTGAGAATCAATGTTTCCTGATATCTCCCGAAGTACTAAAAACATCAAATTATAATGTTCTACAAATTTGTAGATTTTTATCAAATCAACATTTTTCCCAAAGATTATTATATCATAAAATTAATAGAAATTTGGTTATTAAGGAAAGATGATAATTTTTAAATCATATCACAATTATCTCTCTCATGCTCAGTTTATGTAAGTTTTTACAGTCACCTCTAAAAATATAGTACCACTTTATGGTACATTATAAAATATTGCAATAAACTGATAATTTTTTGTATTGTTATTTATTATTAATACATATATTAAAAATAATCAAAACCTATGAAAAATTTTTTTAAAACTTCATAAAAAAATCCTATTATAAAATTATATATTTGAAATAATAGTAATAATTACTATATGTACTCATATACAGACTTCAGTTCTCTTTAACGAAAAATTTCACTTCTTTTTATTTACAAATAATATACTAAAATAAAAATAAAAACTTTATTACATATATGTAGAATTCAAATTCTAATTCATACAATACTCAATAAAAAATTCTAAGTATTATTTCTTCGAAAACAAATAATAATAATAATAACAAGAAAAGGAAAATAACTAAATACTTCATGTAAAAGTTCTTTTGTTTTAAAATTTTTTTTATATATGTATGTATTGATACTAAATAACAATACAAAAAATTATCAGTTTATTGCAATATTTTATAATGTACCATAAAGTGGTACTATATTTTTAGAGATGACTGTAAAAAAATGACAGCCACTGAGACATGAGAGAGATAATTGTTGTATTAATTAAAAAATTATCATTTTTCCTTAATAACTAAATTTCTATTAATTTAATAATATAATAATGTTTGGGAAAAAAGTTTATTTGATAAAAATCTACAAATTTGTAGAACATTACAATTTGATATTTTTAGTACTTCGGGAGATATCAGGAAACATTGATTCTCAGTTTTATGTTACTTAATATTTATCACGTTTTTTCTGTGATTTACGTTGCTCATAGATATTTAATATATTCGGTGAAAATAAAGCTTAGATTCTTCTCTATATTTCATTAGAACATAATTTTTATGTAACTTTAGTCACAAATTATTTATAAGCGATTATAAACAATAAGTTGTCATATGAGTTTGGTACGCCCAACACATACACAAAATGAGCAATCAGTCTTTGTACTTAAGTAGTCGTTGGCTATATCATAACTTTATATGGGATAATTTCTATGGGTAGTAAATGCTATATGCAGTATGATGCATTTGCCGACGGCAAACACCATTACATGTATTTTAGGTTAAAAGAGATTTTAAAAATTGAATTTTAATAAAAAAAAAGGTAAGTTGAAAATAAGAGAATTTTGATGAAAAAGAAGAAGAAATTTAAGTTGAATAATTCTCTTATGTTTTCTATAAATCGCGTGATTTTTATAATATAAAAGAAAATCACGCCATTTACAGAACAATGTGATGGATTATAAATTTTGTTGCGCGTGTGCAACGAATATTAAATTACAGTTCATTTATTGGAATTTTAAGTTGCAATTCCAATGAATTGCAGACTTTATTTTTCCATTATGAACTGAATTTAAATATTTTTAATGTACAGCCAACTGAATTTGTACAGTGGCGAACAAAAAAATATGCCCATCAAACTAAATTAATATAGCTGTGGCAACAGTTTTTTTTGAGAATGGCATTTTTTCGTTTACAGAATTAACAGAGGATGTAACCCCTTCCTCCGTAGTTATCGACTCCGTTCGGTAATCTTTTAATTGAATATTAACCTGCGTTTGGTTCTTTTTGTCGTGTAGGCGTATGTACAACAAAACACCGATTACGATTATGGTTGAGATGATTGCAAAATCTGTTATCAAATTCATCTGCCATCTCTTGGTTGTTTTAATTTCGATTTCATTAATTTGTTTTGTATTATTAATGTTTTTGTAATAGATGTGTTCTAAATGGATTTTATTTACGACTTGGTCAATTGTGATATTGCGTTCAACAAATGGTAATATCATAATACGGTCTTCGCTTATCGTATTTTCAAAATAAAAATCTCTAATTGAGATACTGCAATTTTCAAATTCAATTATGTTATTGCCTTCTATTTTGATTCCCATTTGTTGTCCGCAGTTTTTAATTAACAAAGTCTCCTTTAAATTTTTTTTATTATTAAATTGTCTGATAAAATTTCTATGCTTTCTGTTACATTTTTATGATATTTGCATTTTATTTCTTAATTTTTTAACAATCCTGAAATACACTGGTCTTTATTTAGAACAAGTTCTTTTTTTAAAATGTTATGTTTTTCCATGTTTACAAAAATGCTTTGATTACATACAATAATCTTTTCTATTTGAGTGTCTAATTCTAATGAATTATTTTTATTAGGGATTTTCTTTACTGATATTCTAAAGTAGTTATCTTTTACAAAATTTGGTATTGAGATTACAAATACTATTACATTTTCTTTCAAAAACACGTTATTTCTTATATAGGGTAGCGTCTCAATCGTAATATTGTTATTTTTAATTTCTTCTTGTGTTAAGATATCTCTAGTTAAAATTGTCAACTTACTTGCTAGAATTATTTCTTTAATAGTTGAAATTTGTCTTAGTAAAATGTTTATGTTCTCATTTATCTCTGTTAAAATCTTAAAAATTTTTAATTCGTTATCTACTTTGCTAATGTGGTTATTAAATTCATTCAACTTAGTACTTATTTCATCTTGAATTACGTTAATATGATTTGTTATGTTTTTTATCTGATCTGAAATTTGTTTGTTTATTAAAATTTGATCGTTTAGATTTTTAATAATTTGTCTATTATTTTTTTCTATTGTGTTAAAATGTTTTTCAATTTCTTCGCGCTAGTCATCATCCATTACACCAGTTAGAAGTCGAAGGCCTTTATCTGCAATGTTGAACAATCATCGCTTGTTTACATGGTGGGGAATGATGCTATTGAAACTTTCTTTTAAATGTTTGAGATTGTGTAGCAAGGTTACTGGAATTTCAGTTTTGTTATGAAGTTGGATGATATTTGATTCTATTTTATTGATACTTTCTTCGTATTGAAGTAACTCTATGATGTGAAAGATTCTTTTGTAATTTTGAATTATTTCGAGTCTTGATTCTTGAAGGAGGATATAACTATTTCCAGAATGCAATCTGTTTATTTCGATTGATGACTGTGTCATAATAAAACTGGGTGTTAATAGGATTAAGAGGATCGTAACACCTAAAATAAGGAATGTTTGTTTTTCAATTTTGGTATTTTTTGTTTTCTTCTTTTTGTTCTTGTTGAATTACGTTAAGAATTCTGAGGTGTTCGTTGAGTGTGTTGTGAAACCGTTCAATATCTGCATTGCTTGTATGATTATTTGGGGTTGTGAAGTGAATCTGTATGCCTTCGGATTTTACATAATTAATAAAATTTAAACTATTAAATCCTTTCTCTTGATCTGTAATGATCTTCTCAGGTTTACCGAAAGAGGAAATGTTTTGCATGAGACCATTTTTGAGATCTATCCAATTTCGAGATTTTAATGGAATAATTTGTGCGTGTATGGTAAATTTGTCGATTATTGTCAAATAGGGGTTACTTTTGAACCAAATGTCCATATGAATTATTTCTAGGGGCCTATTAGGAGTTTCAGTTAATTTGTATGGGAGTTTAAGGGGGTGTCTATCGTATTTAGCTGTATTGCAGATATGACAATTATTTATCACTTTTTGAATTTCTACTTTAAGTTTTGGATAATAAATTTTGTCTTTTAATTCTAAGTACACCTCATTAACACCTCTTTGATTTGCTTTATTGTGTTTTTCTAAAATTACTTCTTAGAGTTCATCACGACTTTTTATGTCCTTTAGCAAAAATGAGCACTTATTAAGTTTCAACGATTTGTTTTTTGAAAAATGCTTTAAATAAATATTTTGAAAAACATTGTAGATACTTATATCTTCTATCATGACACCTACTATCCCTTTACATGGAAAGTGTGCTTTCAATAAGTTAATAAAATATTATTCATCAGGATTTGGGTGTCTAAATTTGTTTTCCTAGTTCTATCGAAAATCTGTTCAAAGCTTTCTTTCAAAGGTGACCCTTTTTCTATTACGATTTGTGTTTTATAGAAATTCAAAGGTGATTAAGATACTGGTATATGTTCAGTACTGTCTTCGTCAGCTGAGTGTATTGTTGCGTCTGTTGATCTAATGTCGTCTAATTCTAGTTCATTAGTATTGATTTCCATTCTGGATAATGCATCAGCAACTTTATTTTCTCGGCCTTGCAAGTACTCGATATCAAAGTTGAACTCTTCCAACTTTGTTTTCCATCGTTGCAGTTTTGTATTTGGTTCTTTCAAATTATGTAGCCATTGCAGGGGTTTATGGTCTGTTTTGATTATAAATTTCCTACCGTAAAGGTATGGGCGAAAATATTTCGTTACCCAGACTATCGCGAGTAATTCTTTCTCGAAAGTCGAATATCTGCGTTCATGTTCATTGAGTGTTCGAGATGCGTAGCTCACTGGGTGGCCGTTTTGAGACAAAACAGCGCCAATGGCAAAATTACTGGCATCAGTGGTTAGAGTAAAAGACTTAGAAAAGTCAGGATAAACAAGAATTGGGTCAGTAGTAATTAGTAATTTCAATTTATTGTATGCCTCTCTATATTCTGGGTTGTTGATATCTATTCGTTTATCCTTTTTTAAACAAATAGTCATTGGCTTTGCAATTTTGGCGAAGTCCTTAATGAACTTTCCATAATACCCTACAAGGCCTAGAAATGATTTTATTTGTTTCGGTGTTTTAGGAATAGGGAATTTACATATTTATTGCTTCTATTTAATCAGGATTCGGCTTGACGGCTTCTGTTGTTATAATGTGACCGAGAAATTCAGTTTCTTGTTTCATGAATTCGCTTTTATCTAACTGAATTTTTAAGTTAGCATCTTGTAATTTTTTTAGTATTTTCTTCAATGAATCAAAATGTTCCTCTTTACTGGTACTAAAGATGACTATGTCATCGAGATATACGTAGCAGATTTTTCCGATAAATTCTTTTAGTACAGAATTCATCAAGCGTTGGAAAGTGGTAGGAGCATTCTTCAGCCCGAATTCATCCTGACAAATTCTAAATGACCACTGTCCGTGCTAAAGGCGGTTTTTTAATATCTTCTTTTGCTATTTCAATCTGGTAAAAACCTTTAGCAAGGTCTAGTGTGGTGAAGTACATCGCTCTGCCTAATTTGTCCAGAATACTGTCAATATTTGGGATGGGATATTTATCATCTATTGTTACGTTATTCAACTTTTGGTAGTCGATGACAATGCGCCATTTCTTCTCGCCTGACGCGTCAAGTTTTTTGGGTACAACCCAAATAGGGGCAGATTAAGGGGAGTCACTAGGCCTTATGATGCCTTGTTTCAACATTTCTTCGATTTGTGTACTAACTTCTTGGCGATGGACTTCTGGGTAACGATAGAGTTTTGTATAAATGGGGATTTCGTTCACTGTATTGATTTTATGCGTTATTTCGTGGGTAAATGTCAAGTCGTCACCTTTATGATAAAAGGCTTTGTTAAAAGTTTTTATTATTTTTAGTAATTCGTTTTTTGTGGGTTGGTCGAGATGAACACATCTTATTTCATTATTGTCTATCAATATTTAATTTTGAAATGCTTCAAGTTCTTTATATGGGACGGGAATTTTGTATTTATTCTCGTCATTCGCACTAAAGTAGAGCGGAATTTCGTTACCCGACTTTAATTTTAGAGTTTCACTTTTATAGCTTATTTCTGCCTGCAAGGGACTCAATATGTTGTTACCTATCAATCCATCAAATTTATCATGAAATTTAAATTCAAGAAACTCCATTTTATCTTGAGAATCAAATTCAAGAAAAGAGTCAATAGTGATGTTGGTATCACATGGGATAACATTTGTTAGTGTTTTAATATTTGTAGGAATTATTTTAGTTGCGTATTTCGGTTGTCTAGTCGTTTTGTTCTTCGAACTAATTTATCCAGTCTTGTTATTGGTACTTCTTTTCTTTAAGTTGTATCTTCTATTGAAGCTTTTAATTTTTGTTTAAATTCTCTATAATCTTCGAAGTCCCAAGTGTCTTCAGATTCAGAAGTTATCTCACGATATTTCTTGTACTCCTCAATGAAATGGTCTTCAAGCGAACTCATTCAAAAATTTTAGTTTATTACAAGTTTATTTTTTAATTATTAAACTCTTTCACTTTTTTTATTTATTTTTTTTTTCGTCCTTTATCCTGGATTCCTTTTATTGGAATCCTACCGACTGCGCCATTCAAGTTGTCAGACGAAAAATTTAATAAAAAAAAAATAAAACTGTTTTTTATTTAATTAAACTTTATTTACTCTTAATTCACTGAGAACTTACAATTTAATTTATTATTATTAAACAAAATTTTTAGTTAAAAAACTGATTATAATTACTTTAAAATTTACTAAGTCTCTAATTAGAATTAACTTGAGAGAAATTAGGACGACGAGACGTTACCAATAACTAACTTACTTAATTAACTTTTACTTTCATTACAATTTTAGTGTTGTGGTGTAAAAACGTGACTTAATAGCTAGTCGCTATCATTGCATTCAAAAAGATGAAAAAACAGAATTTCATATTGTCTCAATTTTTATCATTATATTATTTTTGATAAAACTTTTCTGTTAAACGATGTTCAATAAATTCAAAGAAAAGAATTTAAGGAGAAATAAAAATTGTTAGAAAACATAAAGCATTTGGAACCAAATTATAAATAAAATAGCAAAAGAAAAAAAAAAAAGAAAACAAATTGCGTTTTGAGGTTTTTGGTTTTGGTTTTCTTTTTGAAATAGAAAATATGAGTCTACCACTATGTTACGGTTTTGATCGCCACCTCGACATGGTGAGTCCGAAGATCCCAAGCCAGGCTGAAGCAGCCGGAATCCTTTAGTAGACCGGTTTGGGCTCATCAGGAGATCAGGAGCTTTGGATTTCGGTTTTCTTTTGAATATAAGAATGTAAGCTGCTCCTAATTTTTCAATGCAAATAAATTTTTTTTTTAAATTTTCATTATCGTAACACTCTCAATTTTTTCCAAATTTCAAAATCGAACTCCAATATAAAACTCAACAATTTGCTTTTTCAACCTTTTAATGTTACTTCTGTTTTTCCAATTTTTACTCTTAATTTTGCTGACCTAATGTCTACAAAACGGGAAACTTATGCATTTATTTAATGTGACATAGTTGTGATGTACGTAATCGAAAATTTTGTAATTTCTTGGAATTATTGAAATTTGTAAAATTTGCAGAAAAATATGAATTAATAAATGAATTAATTTTTGAATTTTTAATAATTTTTAAGAGAAAAAAAAAATGGGTAAAATACAATGAAAAAAACAAATATATTTAAAATTACATATTATTTATGATTTCATGTTCAATTATTACGATTTTTATGATTCTACATTATGTTTTTAGGTATATGGGTTTTATAATATTTATAACACGTAAACTCATCAGATTTGATCATCAAATAATGCCTAATTTTTTCACTAAATTTTTATTTTCGTTTTTGAATTCTTTACTGTCTTCTGGTAATTGATCAGGTATGTTTTTTAAAACTTCTTGGAAATTGGATGTAACTCAAATTTACCTGTTTCTAAAATATTTATAACTTGTTGTATATTCACCTGTTCTTTTTGACAGTGTCATCGGATCTAATTTAATCATCAAAATAAAAACTTTTCTTTATTAATCTAGAGCCTTGAGGAAACCGATGACCTTGTAATAACAGTTAGAAGCATAGGTGATGATACAATATCTATGCAAATACAAAAAGCTCTAAACCTCATTAACAAATGGTGTTATAAGAAAAATTTATCCATAAATCCTCACAAAACTACCATTGTACCCTTCACTAGAAGAAGGAAAACACAATTAAAGAAACCATCCCTAAAAGGAACACAAATAAAGTTCTCTAGCGAGGTCAAATATCTGGAAATCATTTTAGACATCAAACTCACTTGGAACAAACAAATCAACAATTCTATCTAAAGAGCCACTTTGACAGACTCTTTGGCAAAACATGGAGACTAAAACCAAAAATGGTTTATTGGTCATACACGGCCATCATAACACTCATACTCACATACGCTTTAGCCATATGGTGGCTAAAGACAAAACAAAAAACGGTTCAAGATAGACTCAACAAAGTACAGAGACTAGCGTGTCTCAGTATTACAGGAGCTCTAAGAACTACCTCAACGGCAGCAATAAAAGTCATACTCAATCTGCCTCCTCTTAATTTACAAATTAAGAAAGAGGCACTTAACTGGGCTTGAAATTTCAAAGAAAGAGAGAACTCAAACCGTGTAATCTCACACATAATCTTGAAATTCTTGAAGAATTCAAGAACTAACAAATCAGTCAAGTGACTGACGAGATAGAAACAACAATAAACTTTGGGAAACCGTTCAAAGTACTGTTTCCAGATCGTGAAATATGGCGTGAAACTAAAATAACCCTTGAAAAAGGTGCCTCTATATAGTACACAGTACGGCTCAAAAACCGAGAAAGAAGTGAGAGCAGGGGTAACAGACCCAAAAAAAGACTGTTTAAATCCCTAGGTAAACACGCATCGGTTTTACAAGCTGAAATACACGCTATAGACATGTGCGCCACTAAGTGTCTAAAAAAAGGATTCAACAAAGACACAATTTACATGATCTCAGACAGTCAGGCAGCACTCAAAGCTCTCAATCTAAACAAAGTTGTATCGAGGCTAGTATGAAATTGCCTAGAGACTGTTAAAAAACTTACCAGGACCAACAAAGTCTATCTTACGTGGGTCCCGAGACATGAAGGTATCAGAGGTAACGAACTGACAGACTCTTTGGCTAAGAAAGGTGCCAACTCAAATTTCCTCGGACCAGAATCCTTCTGTGGACTGCCAATAAGCCACACGAAGCACATGTTACATGGCTGCTAGCTTAGTTGGATAACTTGTTTTATTGAAAATAACTATGGACAAAGCAGCCTATTTGTCGATTTTGAAAAATAATTTTAAAAAAAGTCCACAAAAATTGGGTTTTGAAGGTCATTATTTGTTTCAACGAGATGACGACCCAAAACACACTGCTCATGATGTTAAGATGTGGCTTCTGTTTAATACTCCTGGTCAATTAAAAACACCTACGCAATCCCCAGACCTAAATCCCATCGAGTATCTTTGGGAATTACTGGATAGAAAAATAAGAAACCATCATATAACCAGTAAAAATCAACTCCAAACAGTGTTATTGGAAAAGTGGAAAAAAATTACCTCGGACGACACCATTAAGTTGGTTGAATCTATGCCTAAGCGGTTAACGGAGGTAAAAAGACCAAAAGCGTACGCAACCAGATATTAAAAATGTAAATAGCTTAAAAAATTTTCAAAATGTACTAAAATTAGGTGTCCGATCACTTTTGTCCACTTAAAATGCTATGAATTAAAATAAAATTTCATTTTTTCAATAAAATAACGGTTATTATTGTTATGTTATTTATGTATTTTTTTCAGAATCAATATAATTTCTATAAAATAAAAATACTTTCGTTTTATTTCATAGTGTATAGAAATAAGGATAATTTATTTCATGTTTTTTGTACTGTCCGAACACTTTTGGCCATCTCTGTATATAATATGAATAGTATATATTATATTGTTACAATGTTGGAGAAAACCTAAAATAGACAAAATAAAAAAAATTGCATTAGTAAACGTAATTAAAATTATATTGAAAATAAATTACTTTTGATCAGTTCCAACGCAGCATCCCATCGTCCTATTTGCCTGAAAAGAAAGGATAATTAACCCACAAATAATAAAAATTAAATAATAAATTTAAACTTGATGACAACGGGCTGTAAATAAAAGGAGCTTCCAATTGAACACCAAATTTTAATAAAATCGGTGCCCAAACCAGAAGCCCCTATTAAACACAACCTAATCCTGAAAAAACAAGAAGAAATAAATGATTAAAATAATTAAATTAAATAAAAAGAAAGAAGGAAAAGGACAATAAACGGAAACACAGAACAAAAACAACAAAGCACACACGTAAATTCTTTCGCACAACAACAAACAGCACAACAGAAAAATCTACACAAAAACAACACTACACGTACACAACAAAAACGATGAAAAATCAATAAATTCGCGAATTTTCTGTAAAGAAAGTTGAAGATTTTCCAGTGAGAGTAAAAGAATTTTCTCACCTCACTGGAAATCTAACAAAGAATTTCCACAGAAAATTCGCGAATTTTGAAAAACACTATAAAAGGAAGGTCACTAAAACACCCACGATATAGTTAATTTTACCAGTGCACAGTGCGGAAGTTATAGCGAGTTCGTTTTGCAAAATTTTATCCACAAAATAAAGTTTTCTTTTCAAAAAGTTTTTTTTTCAAATTGAATAGTTTTCTATTAGTTTAATTTTTTTTGTTGTTAAACCATTTTTTTTTCTTTTTCACAAATTTTTTTTTTACACCACGTAATTTTACACAAAGGTACGTAATTTTTTTTATTTATTTTTTTCTTTTCCTTCACTACCTTTTAAATTCTACACACTACTTTCACTCTTACTTACCCCTTTTTCTTTTAAAGACATTTTCCTAACACATTTTTTTTCTATTTTGTTTTTACACTTTCACTTTAATCTTTTATTTTTACTTTTTTTTCTTTTTTACATTCCACGCACTTTCTTCCCGTCTTTTCCCTTTTACCACTTTCTTTTATATACACTTTCACATATCACTCTATTTCTAACACACATTTTTGTCCCTATTCACATCACTATTTTCTTTTCCTTTTTCCTTTCTTTATTTTCGCCACTTCTTTTCCCGATTATTATTATTATTATTATTTTTTAGTTTTTTTATTATTCTTTTTACTTTTAAATTATTATTATCCTTTTTTTAGATACTTTATTTTACCCGCGACACGATTGTATTTGAAAACTGAATTACAGGTTAAGTTCGCGAAGTAAATTTGTTGTTTACATTTTCCCCGGCCATATATTAAAAAATTTATCCGTCAAAATCCCAGGGTTGTCACAGCGTTTAAATTTGTGATTAACTTGATTTAAAAATTTATCAGGGTTGCCTTCTCATAAATTCAATATTCTCCACATCTGCACACGTTTTTTTTGTCGCCTATTTTCCCTACTGAGCTCACTTCATTCACTTTCTCACAATTTCATTTTATAATTAGAATTTGTTTAACTTTTTTACTCAGTTCCATTTTCAGCCCCATTTTCTTCTTCTTCTTCTTTTTTTCTTTTATAATTATTAGTTTTGTACTCAGTTCCATTTTCTTCTCCTTTTTTTTTGATAAGCTCTATTTTCTTCTTCTGTTTTTTTTCTTGCCTTTATAGTTATTAAATTTTTGTACTTAGTTCCATCTTCTTCTTCTTTGGTTATCATTTTTTTACATTAAATTTTTCCCTTTTGCCGCCATATATTTTTTTTTTCATAGTTACGCAATTTTTTTCCTTTTTTGTTTATTCGATTACATTTTTTTAATTTGCTATTGTAAGATTGTAAATTCTTTCTTTTTTTTTTTTTTAATAAACAATAGAAAATTTTGTTAAATTATAAATTGTGTTTTATTTCATTTTATTACAGCTTTGCCCCTTCACAAAAAATCCCTCTCGGACGCCTTATTTTTCTTTTCTTTTGATTTTTTTTTTTGGTAAAAGTTTTGTTTTCTCTCTCTTGAGGAAGATTTTTTCCTTTTCCTTTTTTTTTCTTTTGCTCGAAAGGCCAAATTTGTAACAATATACTTAAATCTCGAATAATCACCCACGACGTCGACGGCCGAGACATTTTACCACATGCCGTAAGAGGTCCGGAATAGCTTCACCCTGCTAGACAGCGCTCTGGAAGAGCGGCTTAGCGGTCAATACCAGCGCTCGGTAGCCCACACGCAATTCTGTCACCGGTCCCAAAACGACAGAGAATCGGCGGTAGAATTCGCCACCCACCTCGAGCGGCTGGTGTGCCTGGCATTCCCAGAATGCCCTGAGACCGCGAAAAGCCGCATCGCGTTGTGGCAGTTCGTAAATGGCTTGGCAGACGCGGAAATACAAACTAGGCTAAGGGAAGCCGATCCGGGTACCCTGCAAGCTGTTCTAGCACTGGCGACTCGCCTGGAGGCCAGTAGGGACGCCACCCGGGCCAGCAGAAGACAGATCATACCCCTCCTACCTCTCCTAATCCGAAAGAGTTCAAACAATCTACGGAACCTGAGAGCGAACCTTTTCCAGCCTACTCCTGCTTTCCTTTCACCAGACCGAAAAGGTCCCAACTTACATTTTCATTGATCAGAATTAGGTGTGGAAAGTTCAGATACCTCTCGAGCCAAGTTCGCCTTCACTACGATGGGCTCAAATTCATTCGAACTTTTTCCTACTTCTTCCAAGTGCCTTCGACAGCTGTCCCTCAGTTAACCTACCACTTTCAACGTCGCTACCAACCTCTACAGATGTCCATTTCTAATATACATAAGTGAGCTACCAGACGAAATGCAAAACCTATTCGATTCTTCTAGCAACGGTTTCTTTCCAGGTCAAAGAAAAGTCCTTTTAGCAAACTTTTCCGATGTGTTCTCCACTTCCAGCACCGATGGTCGTACCACAATTCTTCAACATCGAATCGACACTGGTGCTGCGAAACCCATTAAATAACAACCGCGGAGAATACCCCTGTTTCGCCGTATGGAAGCAGAGAGCTTGATTGCAGAAATGCTGGAACAAGGAGATATTCGACCGTTTCTAGCCCCTGGAGCTCTCCGGTGGTGTTAGTGGCCAAAAAGGATGAATCGCTTCGGTTCTGTGTGGATTATCGAAAGCTCAACGACGTCACTAAAAAAGACTCTTATCCCCTACCCCGAATCGATCTTACCTTGGAAGCACTTGGTAGTTCCTCTTGGTTTGCCTCTTTAGATTTGGTGTTTGGATACTTCCAAGTGGAAATGCACCCAGAAGATCGAGAAAGAGCTGCTTTCAGTATAGGTTCTGGCCTATACGACTTCAACGTTATGCCCTTTGGTCTAACTAACGCGCCAGCTACTTTTCCGCGCCTGATGGAAATTGTACTGAGAGATGTCCCATATATGGTCACTTTAGGGTATTTGGATGATCTTTTGCTACATCTTTTTCTGACCTTATAAAAAACTTTGCGGAGGTATTCCAGCGTCTTCGCCGTGCAGTTCTCAAGCTCTTCCCTAAAAAATGCCATCTCTGTCAGAGGGAAGTCAAGTTCCTCGGTCATACCACCTCTGAGAAAGGATTGGCAACCGATCCCGAAAAACTGGAAACTGTTAAAAGTTTGCCAGTTCCAACCTCGAAAAAGGACATCCAATCCTTTCTCGGTTTGTGTGCGTATTACCGACGGTTCGTGAAAGACTTCTCTGCAATTACCAAACCTCTGACTACCCTGACGAAGAAGAGTGCAAAGTTCCTGTGAACGGAAGAATGCCAGAATGCGTTTTGTTTAGTAGGCTATATAAATTCTACCAGAATCAGATTTAGGTTTCGTTAACTCTGATGTTGTACTAGTAGAATTATAGTCGCTAGATAATTAAAAAGAACTAGGTTACCTAATTTTGAATAAAAACACTGATTGAATGGATACCAAAACAATCAATATTCTTTATTTAAAAATCATTCTCTATTTATACAAAAATTATGCTTACTGCTAAATATACAATAATTCATTAATGGTTGATAATTACGTTGCATACAAGAAGTGAATGAACTGGACCTTGAACTTGTTATAATTACATTATATTATTGTCACATAAAATTGCGATGATCAAAGTGCTGACATGTTATATTATATTGATAAATGAAAAGAATAATGAAAATATTAATGCTGACTTATATAAAAAATAAAAACAATATAAACTACAAGCAATAATGTTATAATAATTAATTATGCATATTTAGGTAAATTTAGCGAAATTTTAATTATTTTATGTTGCTATCCAACACCTTTGATAGCTTGAAAGACAAACTGGTTCCGGCATCAATACTTTCACAACCCAACGATTCAGATCCGTTCATAGTTGACACAGCTGCAAATCACCTTGCGTGGGGAGCAGTTCTTTCATAAGTCTAAAACAGCCAAGAGCGCGTTATAGAATATTACAGGAAAGAACTGCTCGCTGTCGTCAAAGCCATTTCACATTTCCGACCATACTTGCTCGGTAAAGCTTTTCTTCTACGAACGGACCACGCTTCGCTTCGAGAGGCTACAAGAGTTCAACTTTGAAATCCAACATCGACCAGGAAAAAGCCATGGTAACGCCGATTCAATGTCCCGACGACCGTCTCCTGCAGCTACTGTCATCGCTTCGAGGAAAAGAAAAATGTTACAGTAAGTTTGCTTCAGGTTGTACGAGACATGTCACGAGTACAAGACAGAGATGCTTGCTTGGCACAGGTGAAACGTTGGTTGACGAATGGTGAGCGACCTGCTGCAGAAACCATCAGTGATTGTGAACCAACAGTTAAGAGTTACTGGGCTATGTTTTCATCTCTGGTTCTTAAAAATGACGTGGCATACCGACAACTTGAAGTGAACCGACAGCCTGTTCTACAGATTCTGGTTCCTCGAGACCTGCAGGCAGACACAGAGAGACCCTATAGATGCCGTACATCAACCAGCCTGGTGTCAGTGGACGTATTGAAACGCTGAGAGGATCAAAATGGTCGACGTCCATCTGTTGCTAAAAACGTTGTTGTAAAGAAGATGCTTGGTTGGCTATGTTGCTGTTTTCATTGTTCTTTTTTTCTTTACTCTTTCCTTTTTCATCTCTGTTCAACAACCCTCAATAGTATGAACCAAAGTTTCTTTTATTTATAGTACCCATCCATTAAGTCTAACATCAAATACCTTCTTTTCAGGAAATAGTAAAAATACACGGTAACCCTGTCCTCGCCACAAATGCCTAACTAAGTTGGTGATCCTGTAAAAAGTGTTCAATTAAAAGACACGTCTGTCAAGTGCAAAAAACCCTTATTTTGTTTCAAGATCTTTGCGATTTAGGTCTATAAGACTTTGAAAAGACTGAACGCAAGTGAAACTGAGTAAACTTGCAAGGCAAAATTAGCACCAATGGCATCGTGTCAAGACTACTAGTCCTAAGGTTGAAGAAAACTAGGAAACGAACACAATACGGACATCAACTAGGAATATTGTTGCTACATTTCGGCGGGCATGAGACTAATGCTCAGTCGGCACTTTGAGCGTTCTTCGCGGGGGGCAGTGTTACAGTGTTGGAAAAATCTAAAATAGACAAAATAAAAAATCTCATTTGTTAACTTCATTAAAATTATATTGACAAGAAATTACCTTTTGATCAGATCCAACACAGCATCCTGTCTTACTTTCCTAAAAAGAAAAGATAATTAGTACACAGATAATCAAAAAATTAGATAATAAATTTAAATTTGATAATAACAGGCTATAAATAAAAGGAACTTCCAATTGAACACCAAATTTTAATAAAATCGGTGCCCAAACCAGAAGCCCCTATTGAATACAGCCCAATCCTAAGAAATAAATAAATAAATAAAATAAATAAAATAATTAAATTAATAAAAGGAAACAAAAAGGAGGAAAAAGGACAATAAAGGAAAGCAGACACATAATAAAAACAACAAAACACACAGGCCCGCTGGCCCAATGCTTCTTTGTTCAATGGACCATTTTTGACGAAATTGAGTTTTGAGTCGATTAATACTAAATAAATGTCGCCCTTTCTATTTCTGTTTTTAAAATTGTTCTACGCCTCACTGTTTCTGAGATATAGAGTTGTAGGTTTATTCTAAACGACAAATTTATTTGTATAATTTTGTGATTCTTTGTTCAATGAAATACAAAAACGTGAGTTTGAAAATTATCCAATTACAAAAGCAAATGCTGTTCAATTATAATAAAGCCAGTCTTGGATTAAAATTAATTCCTTATCAAAAAGTCAAGCAAATCTTTTATGAATCTAATGATATTTTTCAAATTTTTTTTTCTTTTTGTTACTTTTTGTTTTTTTGTTTTTTTTTTTTTGAAAAATAAATATACATTAATTACAAATTTGAAAAATCTGACTTGTATTCTATATCCCTGATAAATTATTCCTTGCCAATACGTCTATTTTTTCAAAGAACTTTAATACTTTGTTGTTCTATATGCAGAATTTTGTTCAATAACCACATCTACGACAAATTGCATTGTGTCTCATATACCTGTGTTCAATATCCAAATTGGTATTAATTTTTATTATAATTGATAAAATTTGTTCAAAACTGTAAACCACTTCCATTAAATAGTATTTTTACAAGAAAACATATTACATTATTCGAAAAAACTATTAAAATGATTAGAACTTTTAAAATATGCAATAATTTTTTTATTTGAATTTAAAAAATCGTTTTTCTCAAAACTGTAGTAATGGTCTTTTGAACAAAGAAGCATTGGGCCAGTGAGTCACTTAAATTCTTTCTTGCAACAACAAAAAACAAGCACAATGGAAAAATCACTACACAAAAACAACACTACATGAACACAACAAAAACGATGGAAAAATCAATAAATTCGCGAATTTTCTGTAAAGAAATTGAAGATTTTCCAGTGAGAGTAAAAGAATTCTCTCACCTCACTGGAAATCGAACAAAGAATTTCCACAGAAAATTCGCGAATTCTAAAAAACACTATAAAAGAAGGTCACGCAAAACACCTAGTTTTATTTTTATTTTTCCAAGTGTTGAGTGCGACAGTTTTACCGAGTTCTTTTTGCGCTATTTTTTTCAGTTTTATTCACATAATAAATTTTTTATTTTCACCCAGTTTCCTTTTAAATTCAATAGTTTTCAGTTAAATTTTTTTTATAATCACTTTTTTTGGAAGTTTCTTTTTCCTTTTTTTTACAAATCTTTTTCACATCACTTAATTTTGCACAACACAGGTACGTCATTTATTTTAGTTCTTAACTTACCTTATTTTTTTTTCTTTTCTTTTTTTTCTTCTTCTTACTTTTTATTCTTCCACTTTGTTTTTAATCTTCTTTTGCACATTTTCTCTACCTTTATTTTATTTCACTCACTTCACTTTAAATTTTATTTTTCGCATATTCTCTTAACGAACATTTTCTTTTTCCTTACACACTTTTTTTACCTATTTTGTTTCTGCACTTTCACAGAATTTTTTTTCTCTTTTTTCACTATTCTATTATTATTATCTTTTGGAATATTTTATTATGATTTCAATTTTATCCGCGACGCGATTTTATTCGAAAATTAAATTAAAGGTTGAATTTGCGAAGTAAACTTTTTGTTTACATTTTTTCCGGCCATATATTAAAGATAACATCTGTCAAAATCCCAGGGTTGTCGCAGTGCCTGAATTCGTGATTAACCTAATTTGAAAGTTCTTAGGGTTGGCTCTCCATAAAATTTTTGTGATTTACCCGTAGGCTAAAAACCAGATTTTTCACTTCTCTTCTACACACGTTTTTTAATCGTCTATTTTTCCTATATTACTGAGGTCACTTCATTCACTTTCTCACAACTTTATTTTTTATACACGATTTCTCTTGTCTCTTGATCTACCCTATTTTTTTGCTTTCCTTAATTTCTTCTTCTTCGCTCCATTTTTAAAACTTTTAGTTTTGTACTCAGTAAATTTTTTTTTTCCTTTATTTGAATTTTTCTTTTCCCCGCCATTTTTTTTTGCATAATCTTAGTATTAAATTTTAGTTTATCCAATTATTTTTGTTGGAGTTTCATTTTTATTAATTGATTCCTTTTACTACAGAAATTGTAAATTTTGCCAATAAAATTGTAAATTCATTCTTTTTTTTTTTAATAAATAGCTAGTAGAAAATTTTGTTAAACTATAAACAGTGTGTTTCATTTCATTCTATTACAGCTCTACCCCTTCACCTACATTCCCATTTGCTTTTTGTCTTTTCGAAAATCCCTCTCGGACGCCTTATTATTTTTTTTTTTGCTCAAAAGGCCAATTTTGTAACATTATTATTATAAAATACGTAAAGCCTTTCAACTAGGTATTCTGGGGTCTGTGCCTTATTTTATTATTGGAATTAATAGCGCTTGGCGCCAATTTTGTGGGAATTCGTGTTTTTGTCATATAATATTGTAAAAATTTAAAAGGTAGGTTCTTTGAGGGTTTGTTAGTTTTTTGATCATTTCATAGTGAATGAGGTCGGGTCCTGGTAAAGAGCCTCTTAGGTCTTGTAAGGTTTGATCTAATTCTTGAATGGTGAAAGCTTTATTATATTCTTCTGTTGTGTCATTTAAGATATTTATTTTAATAGATTCAATTTTGTTTTTGTATTGGAGAAAAGGTGTTTTGTGTTTGGCTAGAATGTTGCATATTTCTTTTTTATCGGTAGTGATATTTTGGTTTGTCGTTTTAATTGCTCTTATTTATAGGTTTTTATTTTTGCCGTTAGTTTTGGATTAAGCTATAATAAAGTTGATGAAATTATCTTGTGTCATGTTATTTTTGAAAATGTTGAACATTTTTTTTTTTTTTCGCGGATGGAGTTTTTGATTTCGTTGTTCCTCCAGGGGACGTATTTTTTGCGTAGGTTTGTTTGGGATAGGGGTATCGCTGTTTTGACAGAGTTAAGAATTAAAGTGGTTTAGAGGCTCTGTGAAATTTATATTGTTTTGATGTGTCTCAGTCAGTTTTTTTAATGTTAAAAGTAGGTCTAAGTTTAGAGGTGTTTTCATTAAGGTTTATTTGTGTTATTATAGAAAAGTGGTCCCTACCGTAAATGTCATGTTCTATGAACCAATTTGTTATTTTGTAGATGAGGTGAACAGATTGTACGGTCTTTTGCGAAAATTTTTTATATGAGAAATTAAAGTGAGTTGGGTTTTTGATATTTAATACCTATGTTGACTGAATTGTTAATAATAAAATTTTCAATTTCTTTTCCTTTTTTACCTTTTTTATCTGATCCCCAAAGAGGGTTGTGGGCGTTAAAGTCTCCAACTAGTAGAAAGGGTTTCGTTGTTTGATTTGTGAGTTCTTGTAATTGTTTCTCTGTCAGTGTGTCGTCGGAATATACAGGGTGTTTCACGGTTCGTGTGCCAAACTGAACATGGTGGTAGATCTCGATGAGAAATGAAAAAAATTGTATGGGAGGTGGGGTTTATTCTCAATGGTTACCGAGATACATATTTAAGGTCAAAGGCAATTTTTTTCGAAAAGTAGCCAGTTCCACTTTTTGCAATATATTTCAGAGCTCGCGCAGTGTACAGAGCTAAATGAAAGTTATTTCTAAAGACAACCTACAGACCTTTGAAAGAATATCTTATTGTAACTCGAAGTCAAAAAATTTTGAAAAAAATTTGTTATATTGTTATATATATTATACATATATAAGATATTCTACTTTTTTTTAATTTTATTATTGATTATTTTAATTGTTTGTTTTAGACTTTGTTGCTGCTGTGGTGTTAATTTTATGTTTTCAGCTGTTTTTTGTTCTGGTTCATGTCTTTTCTCATCGTAGCTGAATGTTTCGTTGAGGTGGATGGTTGTGGATGGCAACGTTGTGATTGTATTTTTTCAGTTTGTGTTGAAGTTAATTTTAAGTTTAAAGATTTTGGTTCAACTATTGCATATGTGAGGTTTGTGTTTTTTGGGTGTCTTTCTATGCATAATTTTTTTGCGGATTTATAATCTATTTTTTCTATTGTTTTTATTTCTTGGATTTCTTTCTGTTTGATGAAAATCAAACTATCGTGGTTTTGTTTACAGTTTGTGGATTTTTCTTCTCGTTCGCATTTTTCATTATTTTTAATGTGGTATTCTTCATTGCAGTTGGTTTTTTTCATGTTGTTTTTGTGTGACCGGAATGTAAACAATTTTTACATCATAGTGGCGGTGGAAAATAGTGTTTGACTCTGACTTTTTCATAGCCAATATTAATTGTGTTTGGTAGTGAGGATGTGGCATATGTTAATATGATGAGTCCTGTTTCTATTAGATTGTTAATTAGCATTTTGAGAATTTTTTTAACTTCTATTATTTTTTGGTTTTTAAGTTCTTGAAGAATTTTGTTTTCAGGTATGTTTCTTAGTTCATTTGAGTATATTACACCTTTTGATATATTTAGTGTTTTATGTTCTTCAACTTTAACTTTTAATTGTTCATTAAGTTTATTCATTTGTATCAGTTTTTCAGCTTGTTTAACATTTTTGGTTTCTATTATGATAGTGCCATTTCTTAATTTTTTGCAATTTTGTACGGGTCCTTGAGCTTTTTCATTAATTACTTTTTTAATAAGAAATGGTGACACTTTTTCAAGAGTGTCAGATGTTCCAGTATTTGTTCGTTTCATTATTAAGTATTTCGGGCCTTCCGATATGTACATATATTAGCTTCTTTCCATTTCCATTATTGCTGAATTTATGACCTTCTAATGACCACGTGATGTCGGGAGGTTTATCTGGTGGGTTAGTTTTTGTTAAATTTAAATTTTACTTACTTTCAAAATTCAGCAAAAGGTGCTGGTCTGCAAGCTTTTGTTTCCACTATGTGAATTAAATATTTAGAAAATTTCATTATTAATTTGAATTATTTATTTTACTTAATAAGCTTTGTGCACCACTTTCACTTCTAATTTTTCTTTTTCTTCCTGAATTTCTTCTGCACACATTTTTTTTAACATACACACTTTTAACTTCACTTTCTTTTTATCTTGTAAAAGATACACACATTGCTTTTTTTTCACCCACATAATTTTCTTTTTTTGAATTTTTTTGTACACATTTTTTTTTCACACACAATTTTATTTTTATATACAGATATTCTTTATTTACACTTTTTTCTTCGCCATTTTTCCTTCGCAACAATTTTTGTCTTACTTTTATACTTTTTTATTCTATTGTTGTTTTTAGCTTTTTTTTTAAATTTTATTAATTGATTTTTTTCACTGCAGAAATTGTAAATTGTATAAATAAAATTGTAAATTCTAATTTTTTTATCAATAAATATTAGAAAATCTTATTTAGTACAAAATCGGGTTCTATTTCATTTTATTTCAGTTTTGCACCTTCACCTACATTTTTTTCCTTCGCTTTCTGTTAGGAAATTTCTCTTTACTCAAAAGACCAATTTTGTAACAATATATAGAGCTTTTTGGAAATATATTTTTGGAATTCATCCGAAAAAATCTTATAAAATAATTCAAAAGCTGTGTGAAGGTTTAAAGAGTATAAAATGGAAAAGTTATTCCTTTCAAAAAATTCATTTAATCATAGAATTTTGTTTTGGATAACCGCGTCATTTCATTTGTGGTGAATTGAAATCACCTAAAATTAAAGTCTTTGTTTTAATATCTATTTTTGAGAAAACATCTGAGATATTAGAAAATATACATTCAAAACTACTTTGTGGTCTGATATAAACACACCAAATAATGATGTGAAAATACTTGGCTTTAATTTCAACCCACAAGTCTTTAGATGTAATTTTAGATGTTTGCGATAAATTTTCACAATTTCTTCTTTTTCAATTTGCACACGGAGATAGTTATATACTTACTTTGATAATTGTTTATTGAAGATTCCCTTGTTATTATAAACTTTTGGTGTATTAGATAATTGTAAGTGAGATGAAAGACTTCAGCTTTCTAAGTTCACTACCTTATTTTTTAAAATGTCAAGTTCTGATTTCAGTGATTTGTTTTCTTCCTCTAGTTCTTTAATTCTTTTGGAATGTTCTCCAATTGTTTTTCTAATATTTTTAAATTCAGCAAAATTCGATGTCAATGAACTAACAGAATTTACAAATTCAACTTGTTTTAATTTTTAACTAACCATATCAGCTGACATTTTGTTTAATAACCTCATGTAAGGTTCGCCTTATAATTTTTATTTTATAAAAATTACCATTTGAACGAAATTAAAACACTTGTTTTATTACTTTACAAAAAAGCACGTTTACATTAACAAAATAATTAATTATGTATAGGCTGGTAATGATGGTCTGATGATAACTAACTAACAGACTATCATTTCACAATATTGAAACCTATGATGAACGGTATGTTATGTACTTACAAATAGTACATACGTACTGTACTCATTATTATAATACATAGTACATAAAATTGATAATAAAATATTGTTTAGTGTGGAATATTCTAGAGATTATAACAATTGAAATATTTCTCTTATTTAACACAGATGTTTTTAAGAATATAATATTTCATTTACCCTTCTTTTGTTTTTGTTTTAGAAAAATGCCTACAGATCGGCCAACCTGACCAGGTAATCGCCCCAATTACATTACATAATTACATAATTGAAATTAATATGTGCGTATGTTTCATACATTATTATAATATTTAGATTCTTTCCTTAAAACTTCATCTTTAATATTCCACACAAATCACATACAATATTCATTTTAAGTATTCCACAAAAATTTTTCTTACATATATATTATAGATACATGAAGTTGTCTTTTATTTATTACAGATACATAAAACTTTCTTTTATTTGTACATTTATTCATATACATAAACATAATGTAAAAATATTCTTTTTTTGTCAAAAATAAAATACATACTACGAATATATTCATATAACAAAATATTATTATTTATTTGTTTTATTTTTTATTTTTTTTTTTTGTTATTCATGTACCAAATCGACCTATTTCTTGATAGAATGGTTTCATATTACAGAGTGCACAAACACTTTTATACGGTTTACGGCTAAGTTGCAAACCTTCGATATCTTTGACGATGTACCTATCATTACTTGAAACTTTTTCCACCTCATATGGCCCTTTATATTTCGCAAATAATTTTTTATTTACCCCAGGCACATATGAAAAATTTTTCAACATAATATAATCGCCTTTTTTGTACTTTATAGGATGTTTGTGACCTTTATCGTAATTTAACTTATTGTACGCTTGACATTTCTGAATATTCTGACAAGCTTAGTTTCTGATCGTGTTCAAATCCTCCCGCTTAATATCTGCCTGTTTTAAATATTCAAAAACTTTATCACAGAATTCTCCTTTCTGATTAATACCAAATAATAACATAGATGGAGAAAATCCTGTGCTTCGATTAACAGTGTTATTTATACAATATTCAACTTTTGTCAAATATCGATCCCAATCGGAAGTTGTTTCTGCATCAAAGAATTTCGCAAGCATGGGGGTTAGTACTTTATTTACCCTTTCAACTTGACCTTTACTTTGAGGACACTGCGAAGCAATTTTCACATGTTTGACATTATTTGAACTAAGAAAATCTTTAAACTCTTCTAAAGTAAAACACGTACCTCGATCTGAAACAATTCGTATAGGACGAGAATAAGTTTGAAAATATGATTCTAAACATGAAATAATCTCTTTAGTCTTAGTTGTTTTGACTGGATAAAGTCTCAAAAATTTAATAAAGGCGTCAGTCACCAAAAATATATGTTGTTTCTTTGTCCTAGAATGAGAAAGGGGACCGAAGTGAACAGTTTCGAAGGGAAGATTGCCTTTAGGGATACAAAAAATTTTTCCTTGCGTTTTTCCTGATTCAGGAGAAAAATAAATATATTTAAGACAAGTTTTAATGTATTCTTTTATTCGATTCTTCATATGAGGAAACCAGTAAGTACGCAACAAGAATTCATGACACTTTTCAGCACCAATATGTCCCATTGCTTCATGGTGTGTTCGAATTACTTGTATAACTATGTGATTAGGATACATAAAATAAGATTTTATCATTGTATTTACGATAAATCAACCCATCAATCATTTCGTACGTTTTGTTTTCATTTTTTTCTAATTCTGAGGCAATCCCTACGATTTTAGGATCTTGTCGTTGAGCAGCAGCTAAAACAAACTTGAAGAATTCATCAACAACATATAAAATATTAACTGCTCTGTTCAGGGCATCGGCATGAGACATTCTTTCACTTTTTCTGTGTTCCAATGTATACATATGTAAATTCTTGCATTTCCAAAGCCCATTTTGAAATTTTAGCATTAACAGCCTTTTTATTAAGTGTGAGCGATAACGCTTGAAAATCTGGACACCTATTAAATAGATTTTAAACCATCTCAAAGCATACACGATTGCTAGAGCTTCGAGTTCAAAACTATGAAGACGGCTTTCAGACTCTGTCGCGCGTTTTGAAAAATAGAATATTGGATGAAATTTTATATCTTTTTACTTTTTCAGAAATATTGCACCAAATCCTACACTGCTGATGTCGCAGTGCAGTTCTGTTTCGCCTTCAGGATTATAAATAGATAAAACAGGAGAATCGATCAATTTGGATTTGAAAAGCTCAAAAGTTTTAAATTCTTGGGGATCAAAAACAAAAGGTACATCCTTACGAATTAAATCATAAAGTGGCTTTGCAATCGCGGCAAAATCTTTTATAAATTTACGAAAGTAAGATAAAAGACCAAAGAAACTATGAACGACCTTTGTAGAAGATGGAATTGGAAATTGTTTTATTGCTTTTAAATGATCTTCACTAGACCTAATTCCGTTTTCATTAATTTTGTAGCCAAGATACGTGATTTCCTCCATCAAAAAAGTACACTTATCTATTCTAAGTTCCAAAGAATTTTCACGTATGACATCACTAATTTCCTTCAAAGAACAAATATGGTCCTCAATGGTCTCTGTCTTAAGTAAAATGTCAACAAAAAAACATAGAACTTTACCAGATTGTATTAATTTGCCAAAAAAGCGTTTCATAAATCGCTCAAAGATTGAGGGTGCATTTTTTAGGCCAAAGGGCATTCTCAAATATTCATATTGGCCCAAGGGAGTTATAAACGAAGTGTATTTGACCGATTCGTCCGCTACTTTAACATGGTGAAAACCATTCTTTAAATCTAAAGTAGTGAAGTTTTTTTTCTTTCTCAACTTATCTAAATGGTCCTCGACTAGCAAAGGGTAATTATCCTTGACTGTAACCTTTTTCAACTCACAATAGTCCACGCAAAGTCCAAGTTCACCATTCTTCTTCTTTACGAGAACTACAGGTGATGTGTACGGCGAGTTACTTTCATCTAGAATTTTCTGCAAATAAACTTTATGACTAAACGGTAGCCTTCTTGGGCCACAACAAAAAGGATCATCTTTGATCAACTTTATCTGCATTTGAAAATCGTTACAATTACCGGTTACTAAATTTTTATCATGACACCAAGCTTGTCAAATAATATTTTCAATTTCCTTTTTAAGCCGAAAAGGTGAATTTTCATTTATTTTTAAACTTAATTCAGTTATATGAGAATCAGTACTTACGTTAATGTTTAAAACTTGATTGATGAAGTCATCGTCAGTGGCGGCTCGTGGGAAAATCAAGTGGTGGGGCTGCTTAAGGTTTCAAGGATATTAACACTCGAATCAAATGTTAACACGTTTTTGTGAAAAATCCGTTTTTCAATTTGAAATATCCGGACTCTCCTATCCGATTGTTTTGAAATTTTTGCAAGATATTTTTCTTATTACTCTCTACGAAACTACCTGCGACATGCAAAAGATTCTTTCAATAAGACGCGAGTTATAGAGCACCGAAAAAATAACGCGCATCAATGCTTAGGCTCCGAAAGTTGTAGAAAAAAATGCTCCAAAATATCGTTTTTTGTGAAGACAGTTTATTTGGATTTCTGCTCGGTTTTTTAAATATTCCGGTATGTATTTTCATTAGAATCCTTATATTTTTAGAAAAATATAAAAATTAAACAGTTTCTTAGGCAAAAATCCCTTTTTTAAATTTTGTTTTTCAACTTTACGGATGAAATTTTTGTTATGTATTTTTGAAAGCCTAATAAATATTTTTGACTAAAAATACATTCTTTTTTGCCTAATTTAAACAAACAAATCTAAATACTAGATAATATCATTACAAGACCCAAAATTATGTTTTTCAAAAATATATATTTAGTTACATAGGTGAAATGTTTCCTTAAATAGTGCTTCTTATTTGATTCAAATTAATACAACATAGCCCAAGATATAACATCTTAAAGTTGGCAAGTCATAATCCTTCCATATAAAAATTTAAAACAAAAAGAATGAGTGAATTTTGTGTGCAATGAATAAAATTTATACAAAAAAAAAACAATAAAATTTAAACATTATGTTGGGTTGGATTGGATTAGAAAAAAATGAGATAATGAGAACGAACATTATTTTGTATTGATAGAAAAAAAGAAATGTACTTTATTTGTATGTTTACAACATTGGGCAATCAACCAACAGCCACGAGGCATAAACGAATCATACAGTTTGTATATATGGAACGGAAGAAAAACGAGCATGTATCATTAACACATTTATGTACATAGTAAAAAATGTTCATATAAATATTAATTCATCAGAAAATTGTAACCAAATTTATTGGAAATTGATTCAAAAAGTTTATAAAATTTAACAAATTGTTTTAAATTAATATTTTCTCATTGTAAAATATGAAATGAATTTCATAAATGGTGTAAAATTGATAGTTTACAATGGAAAAAAAAGTATTAATTATAAAAAATAATAAAATTATAATAAAATAAATATCATGAATGAATAAAAATAATATGAATATCTATTGTTTTTAAAATTCATAATAATTTTTACATATATAATTTTAAGATGAAAAATTTATAATGAGATCGACATTTTTTACTATGTACATAAATCCTATGAGAAAGAAAATTAAGATACAAATTTGTGTTGTATTGTTGTTACTTGGTAAGACCAAGACGTAATATTTTCTCAATTTAAGGGCAGAACTGAAATTGCCCCATGAAGACAAATTTCTTCTGAACAAAAATGAATTTTTAGGGCTATTTGTAAACTGCCCCAAGGAGTATGATCACTATGATCTTATTGATCATACAAAAAGAATAAAATTATTCAAAGAGAATTGAACTATGTTGAACCATGTATTGTATGTATACATATATGATATATTGTATTTCGAATTCCCTTTGCACTTGCATCAGTTCGAGTCCACATGTACTTTGAAAAACAATTTACAGCAAATTATTTTTGATTTTTCTCTATGTTTTTTAGAAATAGTTTCAAATCTATTTTGATGAAATTCTGCAATTTTATGCAATTTAAGGTGAAATTCTTTGTGGGGCGCTGCCCTATTTGCCCTTAAGGTAGAGCCGCGTCTGGTCATCGTCATTATTTTCGAAAATTCCTGGTGAATCAGCTAATCGATATGGTACATGAATAGCATATGGTTCGTCATTTACAAATTGTTCCTCAATTGAATTTTTAAAGTTGCAATTTTTCTTTAAAACCATATTATTCTTTTGAATGAAATTGCGACCTAAAATTACAGAATGAAACATTGTATTATCTTTGACTACTAAAAGCTTTAAATTTAATAATGAATTTTCAAAATTTATTTTACTATCAATGGACTACCATTAATTCCTGAATATAATTTATCTGTTGTTGAAGATGATACGATGAGATGAACAGGTACGTATTGCTGCTGTACAAAGCTGACTAGGCTACCAGAGTCTAGCAGGGTTATCAGTTTTGTACTGCATTCACTGTTGCTTTTGAAAACTTAATACTTTACCATACGTTCAAAATCGTTTTTGAAATCCATGCTGTTCTTATGATCGTTGCTAGCTTAGTTAATTTCTTTTTTTCTTTTGGGACAATATTTACTATAGTGTCCAATTTCTTTACACTTGAAACATTTTATGCCATTATTGATTATTTGTTTTATGCTTTTTGCTTCTAAAAAATCAGTTTTTTTATTAAAAGATGCATTTATACTAGAGTTCGCTTTTAATTTTTCATATTTACGTATAGCAGATTTCAATTCGCTTATGCTATTAGCATTATGCATAAGCATTTTATTCGTTTCGGTATCTTGAATACCGTTAATAATATAATGCATTAAATCTTCTTCAACGATAGCAATTTCTTGCATCGCAAGCACTATACATACCGTTGAAAATTTTCTTCACGTCGTTTACGTCTATTTCTTAATTGATTATGTAAATTTGCTTTAATAACATGCTTTTTAAATTCATTTTTTAATGCAAATTTTAGTTCATTCCACGTTTACAGTTCTTAAAAATATCTTAGCAGTACCAGATACTAACCTTTTTCCAAAAATTAGTTTTGTTTTGTCATCAAACTGCATTGCCTCTGCTGATTTTTTAAAAAGCTCTAATCATCTCTCAACACAGAAGTTATCATCGCCGCTGAAACTTGGGACTGTATCTGCGATGTCTTTAAAGGCGTAACTTGCTGACCTTGACGTGACCGCTGAATTTTCTAGATCAAATTCTATGATCTGCTTTTTCAATCTGGAAATTTCCTGCTTTTTGCTGACCAGTTCTCTCAATTGGTTGATTTGTTCATCAGGATTCTTGTCTTCAGCATTTGTTCAAAGTACTGAACATAATTATGCTGTGGTTGCAAGTCAGCGACAAGTCAACAATAAACCTATCAAAACTGCTACAAAATTGTGAGGTTGTGCAGTCTTCACTTTCCTAAAATATAATATTCCTAGTTACAATTCTAACACAAGCTAAATCAAGTGTCTTGTCAAAGACATTTTTTGGTCCTTCGAGAAAGAAAAATATATCCAGCGATTATAAAGATACACCACGATGTCTACAATTACGGACATTATCGAAGAGCAAAAAGAGTTAGTGGAAAAAATACCAAGGCAAGTACGAAACATATTCAAGGATGGTAATAAGAGAAAAACTACGAACTACATATTGAAACGCAGAGAGAACCTTAAAGAATTGTAGAAACAATTTGAAGAAAATCACGAAAGAATAAAAGCAGCTGATCCAGACCATAGTTACGTAAAACAAGATTACCATGGGCAGCTAAAAACAATATATAACAAGGGGCTAAATCATTTGGATGAATGTAAAAAAAATTTAGAGATACTTGAAACGGTAAAAAAATAGCACCAGTGATGATAAACAGTTTATTATAGAAAAAAAAGGAAGATGATTACCTGGTAGAGGGACAAACACTGTGCACACTACTCAAAAGAAGGCAGATGCTACGAATTAAGGCATTAGAAAAGCAATTAAATAACGTGGAATTTGATAATAAACGATCACCTATATACTATGAACTAAAAATTAAGGAACTGAATGAATTATGGAGTAAAATTGAGACGTTACAGGAAGAAATAGAATGTATATCAAGTGAACAAGACCATGAGGGAGAAAAAAATCCAAGAATTAGAGGAACGGTACAAGGAGGTGTTAATTCAACTTTGGGAAAAACACGAAGAAAAAAAGGAAAATGGACACCATGGTGTGAAACTACCAAAAATAAATATACCTGTGTTCGAGGGTAATTACAAAGATTGGATTGCATTTTACGACATTTACGAAAAAGTTATACATACAAACCGTCAACTAAGTAATGCAGAAAAAATGTATTATCTTAAAACAACAGTCAAAGGGAAAGCGTTAAAATTGATTCAACATTTATCGAGTTCAGAGATGAACTATGAGGCAGCATGGGACTTACTAAAAGGACGCTATAACAATAAGAGAATTCTATTTTCTACTCAAGTGGACATTCTGATGAATCAACTACTACTAACGTTTGAAACAAGCAGCGGAATAAAGCAGCTACACGACACTACTAAAGAATGTATTCATGCTATAAGGAATTTAGATATGGCAGTTGATATAAACCACTGGGATCCTTTGATAGCACATATCATAATAAAAAAAATTGGACAAGGACACACACAAATTATTTGAACAGTATACGAAAGAACCAAGAGAAATACAAAAATTACAAGAAGTACTCAATTTCCTGGAAACCAGATTTCAAGTTCTGGGAGCAATTGGTGAGACAAAGAAAAAAAATGAAGGTCACTACAATTACAACGTTAAAAATAATAAAACATACGTTTTTACCACGGCTAGAGTTATGTAGTGCAGTACTACTAGCAAAACTGATGACGCAGGTAAAAAGAGCATTAGAACAGGAGAACACAAATACATATGCTTGGACTGATTCAATGATAGCATTATCATGGATAAAAGGAAACACGGATCGATGGGACAGCTTTGTACCTAGAAAAGTAAAAGAAATAAAAAACGCAATACCGCCATCGACATGGAGTCATGTAAGGTCAGAAGACAACCCTGCCAAATTAGCTTCAAGAGGAGCAGACCCGAATAAATTAAAGGAAAATCAATTATGGTGGACAGGTCCAGTGGCTAAAATTAGCAAAGCAAAATTGGCCAAAGTTGAAAAACATCGACAAAACGTCAGGAGAAGTCGAAAACAAACAAATATTGACGACGACTTTAAGAACAGAAAATAATCACGAAGAAATAATCTCTCGTTTCTCTTCATTGATGCAGTTAGTATGGGTACTGGCATACTGTAACAGGTTTTTATATAATAGCCAACAGAAAAATGCAGACCAAAGGAAGTACGGACATCTTACTGTAGCAGAGATACAAAAATCAACTTATCAATGTATTAGAGCTGCATAGGAAGCAGAATTTACGAGAGAAATAATCGACATACGTAATAAAAAAACCAGTACATGCAAAAAGTAGAATACTTTCTCTTAATCCATTTTTAGACGAAAATGGAATGTTAAGAGTTGGAGGACGTTTACAAAACTCAACCATGCCATACAACGAAAAGCATCCAATAATTTTACCACATAAAAATTATTTGACAACACTAGTAGTACGTCAAACACATCAAACAACACTACATGGAGGCAATGAAGCAACATTAGCATTTATAAGAAGAAAATACTGGATTTTGGGTGCAAAAAGCACAGTACGTAGATATATAAATAAATGTGTAAAATGCTGCCGTTTAAAAGCACAAACAATGAACCAAATTATGGGAAATTTACCAGGAAGCAGAGTAGTACCATCACGAGTATTCACACATACGGGGGTAGACTACGCAGGACCTATACTTATACGAACATCTAAGGGCAGAGGTCAAAAAGCACATAAGGGCTATAGCTATATCAGTTTTTATCTGTCTTACAACTAGGGCGATACATATTGAAGAAGTCACCGACTTGACAACTGAAGCATTTATGGCAGCGTTTAGGTTTACTTCAACACGAGGACTTCCCTCACATGTATACAGCGATAATGGCACTACGTTTGTAGGAGCGCAGAAGTTTTGGATAAAACACTTAAAGCAGTAATATCAGAATTAAGTACAACAATAGAATCAAAAATGACGTCAGTGGCATTTTATTCCCCCGGGAGCTCCTCACTTCGGAGGAATTTGGGTGGCTGGCGTTAAATCTATTAAATATCACTTGAAAAGAGTGATTGGCGAAACCACGTTAACGTTTGAGGAGATGTCCACGTTACTATACCAGATTGAAGCATGTCTAAATTCACGACCTTTGTGTCTACTTCCTTGCGAGCCATCGAATACCAGTATTTTAACACCAGGACATTTCCTAATTGGTACGTACAGCCATAAACACACCACCAGAAGAAAATATGTTGGAAATGAATTACCATATGTATGTTGACACGTTGGAAATTGGTTCAGAAAATGAAGCAAGATTTCTGGAGAGTTGGCAAAGCGAATACTTATCACGATTACAACAGCGATCAAAATGAAAGGTAAAAAATGAGAACATTAAGGACGGGCAAATCGTGTTAGTAAAAGATGAAAATTGCTCTCCAACAAGATGGCCACTGGCGAGGGTAATAGAAACACATCCTGGAAAAGATGGGCATATAAGAGTAATAACATTGCAATATAAAGGCAATGCTACTATTAAGAGGCCAATAACAAAAATTTGCCCTCTGCCTATAGACAATTCGAAAGAAAGTTCAGTAAATACAGAACAAATACTAAAATCAAATATAACCAGAATATAAGAAAAAGGTGAAAATATGTCCAATTAATGATAACTGGAACGTAAACACAGAAAGGAAAAGAAAAATTAGCAGCATAGAGTATCACGGATCAGCAAATTCAAAATTAATCAAATTAATGTGCACAACATTGGCAATACTAGGATTATTTCATACAAGCAACGGTCAATTTACAACAAAAAAATCCAAAACCAGGTTTATATATTGAACAGATTGAACAAGTTAAACAGAAACGAGGAACTTCACGAATAGACATTGAAATGCCACTAAACATTACAAATGATTACGAGAAAATTAACAATATCATGACACAAATGGAAAACATATGTAAAACAACACGATCACAACAGTTAGAAAGGCACTGTGATATCCTATTAGAACATTTACAAGAAAGGAGAAATTCTATTATACGAGAAATTGATACGATTGATTGATAGAAGTTAGAACCACACAAAAGATACATCGAACTATAACAAAATTGAATCAAGCTATATCAGAAATTACCAAAGTAGAAGGGTGGTTCGAGAAAATCGACGATAAAAAAGTACGAATTGATATCTTAACAGCATACCAGCTAAGCATAGATCTACTTGATGAAATAGAAAACCATTACCTGAGAGTGTTGGAAGCCAGAAAAGGAAAAGGAGACATCTTAACGTTTTTATCACCAAGCAAACTCAATGAAATACTACAAAATGCAACTAGCAAATTGCCTACGAACATTGAAATAACAACCGAACAAGCTGAGGAAGTAAAAATTACCAGAACTGAAACAAGTATAACCATCTATGGATTTTTATATATAGTATAACAGAACATGATACGTACGATATGATCAAAGTGCACCAGAGATTTCAACATCATTCATCGCCACCAATTACGATACACAAATTTATTTTGAAATAACAGAAGAAGAATTTCGAGCATGTAAAAAACTGGAAAATATATGCAACCCAACAGTAATAAATAATATTGAAAATAATCCCAATTGTGTAATAGATGAGATGTATTACAGGCTAGATAAAATTGAGTGTACCTACAAAGAATTCTTCGCGCCAAAACTTATTTGGAAACATCTATACATGGCCAACACATGGTTATTCATTGCAGATAAACCAACCGCTGCAGCAATAAAATGTAAGGGAATAAGAGAAGACGTTACTCTGAACGGCACCGGAATACAACTTATCAACCAAGACTGCATAGTGCAAACAAAAAAAAAACACCCTTATGGCACAAATTGAAGGTAAGGCTACTATCCGTGGTACATTCACTAAGCCAATGAATTTTAGTATAAACCATTCCGAAATAATTCAACCACAATACAACAACATTGAATTTGAGCCAGTATTAAAATCATCAGAGAGTTTTTTCAATCTTTTAACCAACGAGCAAAAAATAATATCAGAACAACCTATGGCATGGCCTCCTTTTAAACATCACTCAATTGCAATATTAAGTTCAGCTGGAATTACGATACTAATCATCATAATACTTTATATGACAAAACGGTGTGAATGGTCAACTAAGTCTTTCCAGATAACATCAACCAATAAAAACAAAAGCAAATCAACTAAGTATAACACGGAAAATCCAGAGTTTGTAATAAAACCCATATACGAGCTAATAGAAAAACAATCAAGACAATCAACAAGCAAACCGGGCGGGCAGAATGTTAAAAGTACTGAACATAATTATGCTGTGGTTGCAAGTCAGCGACAAGTCTAGAATAAAAATTGCGTCACCTAATTACAAGTTTTAATTGCAATTTAACACCTGCTAATTTATACTAAACAAAAATTGCATAACATAATTGTTTAATAAAACAAGAGCGCCAATAATTCAATGCTAGTAAGCTTTATTGGAACTGATTGATACAATCGATTTACGCTTATTTATATTGATTTAATTACATTGGTTTAAAGGGAAATTACAAATTAAGCACATTTAATTATTATAAACATAAATAATATTAAAGGTAAATTACAAATTAAGCAAGTTTATTTATTATAAAGCATAAATCATATTAAAGGTAAATGACCAAGTAATATTTGTCGAGTAAGCATATGCGAGAATATAACATTAAAAGTAAATGACCAAGTAATATTTGTATAATAAGCATATGCAAGAATATTCAAGAAAGAACAGTAAAATATTGCTGAATTTAGAAAATATTGTTAAGTTCAAGGTTAATGTAGAATATTTATATCAACTTCCGAAAAAAGGTTGTTTATGGTTCAGCTTCCGTAACATTCTCCCCGCCGGTGACTTTACCTGGAATGTCAAAGTCACTAGGTTTGATTTTTGGCGTATATTGTCCTGTTTTTCGTCTCTGTAGGATAACCAAGATGATGATAAATATAATGATAATGTAGCTGATGCTATAATGATGGATGTGGTGTGTATTGCTGGTGGTTTGCAACTTTTGTTGAGCTTTTAACTCAGTTAATGCTTTTTCTATGTCCTCGAATTCTGTATTGTCGTCCAAAATTAACTTAGGCGTTTTTATACTAGAGTTGTGAGCTGTTAGCATTACATGAAATTGTTCAGAAATATTTGTTGTTGGTACAAAAGCTGCGGAGATAACATTTGAAAAGAGGTTATGGGACTGAATAGTCATTGTTGGTTCTTTTATGATGCAATTAGCTGTAATGGATAATATTCCATCGCCTTTTAGCTTCTTTGAAATTACTTCTCTGCCGCATACTATATCGACTGTATGTTCTTCATTTAGAACAAATATCCAGCTATTGGGTGTGTGTAGTTGAGCCCAGAATTGTGTAGGAGGAAATGCTTTGATAGTACAGAACGGTGATAATGTTTTTTGATGAGTTAGCAAGTCTAGCTCACATCTGCTTACAGTTGATTGTCTATTGTATATAGGATGTTGTTGTCGACACAAATAGTATGAATTTTGAGTTACTTGACATTGATTTAGTTCTACTTCGTTCATAGGGTAATACCTATCACGGTGAACATTGATGGATAAATATTTCGTACGAGTTTGTATATATAGAAAAGTGTTGTTGTGCGGTGTTGGTACTGAAATTAAATTGAACAGTTGAAAATCTTCATTATTTAGAAGAGGTAATTTTGCACTAATGATAATTGAATTGTTTGTGATTCGACCTTGTGCTGTCATTAATATGTAGGTTAGCAAAAATGTGCCATGTTCATGTTCTCCAGGAATACGTAAATGTGCAGGAAGATTATCTTGAATGATGTGCTTTTGTGTTTCAACTTGTTGTGGTGTTAAAAGATGTGGATTCATTCTTCCATGTTGAGCATCAAAAAATACTTGTAGAATTGTGCCCTGCGTATCCAGAAAGTTAATTAGACTTAACGTTAGATGCTGTACCATCAAATTAAATGTTGTTCCTGCCGTGTCAAGAAACTGCATATGGTTGACTTTTGAGGTAAGAATTCTTATGTGATTTTCAAAATCGTTGAATTGATTATGTATTTCATGTTGACTTTTCTTTATTATATTTTTTGTAGATTCTGCTATTGAAGTTTGATTTTTGATCAAATTAAGGAGATGATTTTTGTTATCATTGAAACATTTAATTTGTTCTTCATAATGTTCTGCAAATTCTTGATCTAGGATGCCAAAAAGTTTGTTTGCAACTGTTCCGACGATATTTAATGGTGATCGTTTAGTCCTGACTTGATCATTATGCTGGTAAATCAATGAATTTTTATCCTTTTCAATAAAACTTTTTGGATTATTACACAACCGTTTTATTTCGGTTACCTGTTGTTCTAAAGATCTCATTTCTCCCCAATAATTTGTTAAATTGTAATAAATTAGTAAGTGCCATTCATTTGTTATGATATTAACATGTCCAAATTTTTCAAAGTATATTCCTGGTCTGGTTTCAAAAGCAGTTATTGTGACAGCTTCACTAATATTTTGAGCAGCGATTAACGGTAGAAATAGTAATATAATAAACAGAGCTAGAGCAGGGTTGTAGTTAGATGATGAGGTTTTTTCGTTGCTTGAAGTAGGTGATTTTTCGCGATTTAACCGTTTTTGTAATGAGGAGCATGGTGGAATAGTATATATGGTGTCCAGCCACGCTGCATTTATTGGTGCAATTCTGGTCTTCTTACGAATTGTAGAGGTTTCTGTATGCTGTCGTTTAGGCGCTTTTTTCACAACTTGATTGGTTTCCATAATTTGTTGTTGGTCATCTTTCCTTACACAGTGTATTTCTGTGTTGATATAGTTAGCTTGAATTGGTTGTTCCTTCTTAGAGGGCTTATCGGCCTCTTCGGTGCTACTTGGACTGTCGTTTTCCTTTAATTGTTCTGTTACAGGTAGAACACATAATTTGACTATAGGTCTTTTGAATAAACCTTTCTCCGTTTTAACAGTAGCAACCCGAACATTGCCATCTGATCCTGGATGTGTTTCTGTAACTCTTGCTAGCGCCCATTTGGATGTGGGTAAATGATCATCTTTGATTAGAACTAAATCTCCTTGTGTAATGTTTGGCTGCTGCTTGGTCCATTTAGGACGTTGTTGGAGCCGCGAAAGATATTCTTGTGACCACAGTTTCCAGAAATGTTGATGCAACCTTTCGACATATTGCCATCTGTTTAATAGATTGATATTTTCTTCATATACATCTCGTTCTGGTGGTGCTAATAAAGACGTGCCAATGAGAAAATGAGCTGGAGTTAATGCTGTTAAATCTTCAGGATCGCTGGACAAAGGACATAATGGCCTTGAATTGAGACAGGCTTCGATTTGTGTAAGTGTCGTGTAAAGTTCTTCAAATGTTAGGGTGGCGTTTCCTATGACTTTCTTTAGATGTGATTTTACCGATTTTATCCCTGCCTCCCATAAACCGCCGAAATGTGGTGAAGATGGGGGAATAAAATGCCATTCGACTTCTTCTTGAGCTAGAATTACTGCTGCTTTTTTCTCTAATTCCTTGACTTGTATTTGAAAATTATTTTTTAAAAGTTTATTTGCACATGAAAATTGTGTCCCGTTATCACTATACATGTGTGCTATATTTCCTCTTCTGCTCACAAATCGTTTGAAAGCCGCTAGAAAGGATTGTGTAGATAAGTCACTTACTGCTTCTATGTGAATGGCCTTTGTGGTTAGACAAATTAATAATGAGATGTACCCTTTATAACTTTTGTGTCCTCTACCTTTTGTCGTTCTTATGTCAATTGGGCCAGCATAATCGACACCAGTGTATGTAAATGGCCTTGACGCATTAATACGTGGTGAAGGTAAATTTCCCATTAGCTGTTGTGAACATTTGCTTTGATATCTACGACACGTTACACAGGCGTGTAAAATTCTTTTTATAGTTTGGCGTCCTCTCACTATCCAGTATCTTTGTCTTATATGTGCCATTGTTAATTCAATACCACCATGCATAGTTGTTTTGTGAGACAGCAATATGATCAGTGTAGTGATATGATGGTCATGTGGTAGAATGATGGGATGCTGTTGATCATATGGACATGATGATTTTTGTAATCTGCCTCCTACTCGTAAAATTCCCTCAGGATCCATGAATGGATTTAATGACAAAATTTGGCTTTTTGAGTTTATAGGTTTCTTGCCTTTTAAACATGAAATTTCAGAGCTAAAATTCTGCTCTTGTACAGCTCTAATTATGGCGAGACTTGCGTTTATTCTCTCTTCTACAGATAGTGATCCTGTACGTTTTTGTGGCGTTTTGATGTTGGAGATAAATCGTTTACAATAAGCTACTACATTAACTAATGTTGTAAATGAAGAGTACCGTTCAAAGAAACTTGTATCTGGAATTTTTACTGCCATGAGGTTGTTGAAGATTGTCTGTTTTTTCTCCATATGAGTATTAAAGGTTTGATTTTCTGGTAATTCGAGTTGAAGTTTGTGTAGAAAGCATGGTCCTAACCACCATAATTTATGATTTATTAACTCCGATGGATAGATACCTCTTGAGGCACAATCAGCTGGATTATTTTCTGAGGATATATGATGCCAGTGTTTTGTTTGTACGTTCCGATGAATTTCGGCGATTCGATTTGCCACGAACGTTTTCCAGGTTGATGGATGTCCTTTTAACCATCCTAAAACAATAGTTGAATCTGTCCAACAATATATCTCAACTTCATTTGCAAGTGATAATTTATGTACGATTTGTTTTAAGAGTTTCGAAAGCAGAGTTGCTCCGCATAACTCCAGTCTGGGCAACGTCACTTTATTCCTTATTGGGGCAACTTTTGTTTTTGCACTAAGAAGTGTGACGATGGGTTTGTCGTTGTCAACTATTCTGCTATACACGACTGCTGCGTAGGCTTTTTCTGATGCGTCGCAGAAGCCATGGAGTTCTATTTTCTTCACCTTGGATGTATAATGGTTCCATCTTGGTATTTCGAGATTTTCCAGGACAACCAGCTCTCTGTGAAAACGTTTCCATTTTGAGGACAAGGATGGTGGTAAAGTTTCATCCCATGTAACTTGTTGGATCCACAAATCTTGTAACATGATTTTGGCTTTAATTGTTGTAGGAGATAACCAGCCTAATGGGTCAAAAATTCTTGATGTTTCTGATAATATGTTCCGTTTAGTGTTGTGTTCTATATTCGATATATGAACTTTGAATCTAAAAACATCGTCCTTTGGATGCCAATAGATTCCTAACGTTTTAATTATTTCGCCTTTTTCGATTTGGTACGCCTCTTCTTCAGAAGTATCTGTTGTTATTTTTAGTAATAACTCAGGTAAGTTGCTTGCCCATTTTCGAAGTTTAAAACCTCCTTTCTGCATAATTCTTGATAATTGTTGATAGATATTGAGCGCTTGTTGTATTGTTTCAGTGCCCGTTATTAGGTCATTGACGTAAAAATCATCTAAAATTATTTTGGAGCCGATAGGATAATTTGTTTGCTCATCATATGCCAGTTGATGAAGGGTACGAATTGCTAAGTATGGAGCTGCAGTTGTTCCATATGTTACAGTGGTGAGCTTGTATTCTTCAATGTTTTTAGTTTTTGGATTCCTCCATAATACTCTTTGTAGGTCTTGATCAATATCAGCGACTTTGATCTGCCGATACATTTTTTCTATATCTGCAGTAATTACAATTTTATGAAATCTCCATCTTAATATGATGTCAAATAGTTCATTTTGTAATTTAGGTCCTTTTAGCATTACATCATTGAGGCTAACTCCTGTTGTTGTTTTTGATGATGCGTCAAATACAACTCTTAGCTTTGTAGTCGTACTCTCTTCTTTTACAACTGCGTGATGAGGTAAATAGTAAGTTGTGAAGCTTTTTGAGTCCATGAAGGATGGTGCTGATGTCATATGACCTAACTGTTTATATTCACTCATAAATTTTTTGTATTCATATTCATAGGCTTTGTTTATTTTGAATTTTCGTTCTGTATGTAATAATCTCACTAGTGCTTTATTTCTTGATTCTCCTAACAGATGTTCTTTTAATTTGTTTTGGTTTAACGGTAATCTGACTATATATCTTCCTGTATCATCTCTTGTTACAGTTTCCTTATAAAATTTTTCACATTCTTCTTCTTCTTGCGTCAAGTGTTGTTCTTTTGGTATTTCCTCTATAGCCCAGAATTTTTCTAATTGTTCATCGATATTTACTTCTGAAATTAAACTTATGATATTATTGCCCGTATTGTATGTTTCTTTGGTTAGTTTTCCAGAGATAATCCATCCAAATTCAGTGTTTTGTGCCATCAGTGTTCCTTCTGGATTTTTTATGATGCCTTCTAATAGGATTTCACTTAATATATCTACACCAAGAATGATGTCAATAGGACCTGGTTTGTAGTATAAAGGATCAGCTAACATTACGTTATCAAAGTGCTTCCAGTTGAATGGTGTATGTTCTTCATTTGGTAAACTTCGAGTGAGTTTGTTTAAAATTATAGCCGTAACAGATGTTTTGAAATGAGATGGATGTCTAGGATGGATAGTGAATGTTGCGGCGTAGCTTGCAGTTTGTGGATGCTTGCTTCCTAAGCCGAAAATTGTGGCATTAATTTTTTGTTTTGTTAATTGTAAACGTTGTGCTGCTTTTTCTGTTATAAATGACGACTGTGACCCTTGATCAAGTAGGGCTCTTAACAATATTTCGTGCCCTTTGTGACAAGTTTTGAACACTGCTGTTGCTAATAAGGCTTGACCCTTGTTTCCTGCAAAGTGGTTGTGTAAATGTGTTTCTTTCGTTGTTATTTGAGAATTTTGATGGTCTTGATTTTGGATATTTTGTAACTTCGCCGCATTGTCTTTGTTTTCAATGTGTAATGATGTATGGTGTCTTTTTTTGCATAATTTGCATGACGAAGTACTTGGACATTTTATCTTGACGTGACCAGCACCCAGGCAGTTTGTGCATAATTGTAATTTTTGAGTAGTTTCTTTTCGTTGCACTGGATTTAACTTTTTGTATTTTTCACACATATAGATTCTATGCTTTGATTTGCACATTGGACATAGAGTTTCAACAGTGTTATGAAATGATTTATATGTTTGATTTGTTGATGTATTTTTTGGTTTAGTGCTATTGATATCTGGTTTCTTGAAACTGATTGATGCTTCTAATGCATGAAATCTTGTTTCTAGAAAATTGAAAAATTCAGTTAAACTTGGAATGTCTTTAGGATTTTTTAATGATTCTTCAAAGCATTTTCTAGTTTCTTTGTCTAGCTTTTGCGATACTATATGTATTATGATAGGACCCCAATTTTCAATATTGATGTCCAAATTTTTAATGGCATGTAAACATTCTTTCGTGGTGTCGTGAAGTTTTCTTAGGCTATATGCGTTTTCATTATAAAGTATGGGTTGTGTTAGTATTGTTTGTAATGGAGTTGATAAAAGTAATCTCTTGTTTTCGTACCGATCTTTGAGAATTTGCCATGCCGTAATGTAGTTTTCACTTGTAATGGATAGATGTTTAATTAATTGATTTGCCTCTCCTGCTAAATTAGTTTTGAGATACTGTAATTTAACTGCGTTTCCAATTTGTGCATTTTTATGCACAAGTTCATAAAATAAGTAAATCATGAAATGATCGCCATTGTTTGTAGTCGCCATTGAAAGAGGGTATTTCAATTGGTTTTAGTTTTATTTTTTGTTGTTGAATTTGTTCTGTTTGATCGATGTCATTTTGTTCATAACCCTTTTCACGACTTTTTATCATTAATTCACTGAGTCTTATAGCGATGGTGTTATACCTGTATTCTAATTCTTCATACGCTGTTGGTGTGTTATATATATCATCTGAGATTTTAATACCAGAAGCAACTATGGTAGCATGGCTGCTTGATATATCTTCCCAATACTTCTTGATTGTCGTTAGATTTTGTTTGTAGTAAACTTCAGGGTGATCTTCGTCACTTTTTTCAACATCTCCAATTAAATGCAAAAAGTGTATAATTTTTTCCTTTTGTGTTTCAAATATTTTTGAAATATTTGCACTAATAATGTTGTTCAATTTTCCTGTAATTTCTGTTCTAGCACTTGTATAAATGACGTTGATTTTTTCAAAGTAGTTTTTTGTAAAATATGGACTACTTTTTTCTGAATCTATTGATTCCATTTCCTCATGATTTTCTTCAAACTCCTCCCATGCTACGTCTAATTTTTGCAGTTTCTTTTCTACGTAGCTTTTAGACTTGCGTTCTTCGCTTTCCTTTTGGAAACTCTTTTGTACTCGGATTATAGTTTCTCCAAGTTTTTTTTGTTTCATAGCTAATTCGTCTAAACTTGACATGATTTTTGATGTTTTTGACTTAATAGAGTAATTGATTTTAAAGTTTCAGAAGTTTGAAACTTAATTTATGTATGTTTTTTAGAAAAATTAAGTATAATTTTTCTTCAAGTGAATAAGTTTGTTTTTTTTTTTTTTTTTTTTTTTTGACTGTAGTCTCAATTGACTGCTTCTTTATAGTCGAAGGACCAAAATGTTTAATAAAACAAGAGCGCCAATAATTCAATGCTAGTAAGCTTTATTGGAACTGATTGATACAATCGATTTACGCTTATTTATATTGATTTAATTACATTGGTTTAAAGGGAAATTACAAATTAAGCACATTTAATTATTATAAACATAAATAATATTAAAGGTAAATTACAAATTAAGCAAGTTTATTTATTATAAAGCATAAATCATATTAAAGGTAAATGACCAAGTAATATTTGTATAATAAGCATATGCAAGAATATTCAAGAAAGAATAGTAAAATATTGCTGAATTTAGAAAATATTGTTAAATTCAAGGTTAATGTAGAATATTTATATCAACTTCCGAAAAAAGGTTGTTTATGGTTCAGCTTCCGTAACAATAATTACGAGTGAATTGTTAAAAATGCAAGCACATCAGATTACATATATAGGTCAATTAATATATTCTAGTTTAATATAGAATATTATATTGAGTAATCAAAATATAAACAAAAGCTTATTTCTTTATTATCTAATAATGAAATTAAAATATAGGTAATTTATTAAGACAAAAATTTGTACATAAGGTCATGAAAATAAATGGACAATTTAGTATCAACAGAATACTCCAAATTTTATACACAAAAAAAAAACTACTATCAAAACTGCTACGAAATTGTGAGGTTGTGAAGTCCTCACTTTCCTAAAATATAATATTCCTAGTTACAATTCTAACCCAAGCTAAATCAAGTGTCTTGTCAAAGACAGCATTGTTCATTTCTATTTCAGTTTCAGAACCATCAAGATTTTCACCATTTTCTTCTTCCTCACTTACACCATGTGCACCATCATTTTCTTGCTGGGGGATCAATTTAATTTTTTCAGAAAGATTTTGAACTGCTTTCTGAATACGAAGCTTCAAAACCCCCTTATTTACAGAGGTTGTTAAATTTAATTTTGTAGGGTACTTTTTGTTTGCACTATTTGTTTTAATTTTAAACTAACCATATCAGCTGACATTTTGCTTAATAACCTCATGTAAGGTTCGCCTTATAATTTTTATTTTATAAAAATTACCATTTGAACGAAATTAAAACACTTGTTTTATTACTTTACAAAAAAGCACGTTTACATTAACAAAATAATTAATTATGTATAGGCTGGTAATGATGGTCTAATGATAACTAACTAATAGACTATCATTTTACAATATTGAAACCTATGATGAACGGTATGTTATGTACTTACAAATAGTACATACGTACCGTATTCATTATTATAATACATATAGTACATAAAGTTGATAATAAATTATTGCTTAGTGTGGAATATTCTAGAGATTATAACAATTGAAATATTTCTCTTATTTAACACAGATGTTTTTAAGAATATAATATTTCATTTACTCTTCTTTTTTTTTTTTTTTTTAGAAAAATGCCTACACCTAATAAAGTTGTCAAGGACAATATCATCTTCTGAACTATAAATCACTGATTCTTCAAAGTCATAATCATTCGATGCACATACATGTTCTACATTTCCAATAAATATTCTTTTTTTTCAACTTCATCAATAGTTTCATTTGTAATATTTCCACATTTTTGATGAAAGTAATAATTGCACTTAGCACAACGAATACTGTTGAAGGTCATCTGAAAATAAAAATAATAAAATTATAGGTTATGTTTTGTATAAAGACATACCTGACTTATCGATGACTTCAACATACCATACCTTGGTTTTTGTGGTGAATCTAAATGTGAAAACATTAATTAATTTGATTTGAATTAATATTTTTTCTTCTCAAACCTTTAAACTTTTATTTCAAATTTATTTTTTTGAATTTAATCAATAATTTCTTTTTATTTTTCATTTCCATTTTTTTATTTTTGTATATAATCTTGTATAAAATAATAATTTTTTATTCATTTATAATTGATTTTGTTCAAATTAATAATTTTTTTTATCATAATTTGTTTAATATTTTAGTTGATTTAAATTTTGGATTGTTAGTTGTAAGTTGTTGAAAAGAAAAATAAATAAAGGAAAAAATATTTTTGAACTTTAAGCTTTGCGTTTTTCTTTCAAAAGCCCTAATTCTTTTATTCATATCCACATATTTCACTGCAACACACATACCAAATTCATTGTGAGTTATTTAAAAGATTCGTTTGAACATTAAATAACTTACAGTATTTTCAAATACCTTTATTGCTTCTTGTTGTTTTTTGTCTACAAATATTACAATTCACCATTTTGTTATCATGTAATTTTAATAGTTTAGTAGGAAATCGCTTGTTGTGTTTTTTTCAAATTTATAATTTAGTCCCAAAATTACTTCACAAAGTTAAATAAAAAATTAAGTTTGCCACTTTTATTTTCGTAATTAGTTAATAAATTACAAGTAAGGTCTGTATTATATGTAAGTAGTAAATTATTAAATTATCTAACAGCACTCACAAAACGTGGTTATTCTCTTGACAGATTGTTCGTACATTGTCTAAAAAGTGAGTGAATCGTATTATTGACAACACCAATTGGAAAAGCTTCAACTTCTTCTATAGTACAGTCACTTTTTATTACTTGTTTTTTTTTTCGTTTCCCGTATATAATTCTTCTTATTAATCTTTGATTTTGATAAACTGTACCTTTAGTCAAAGATGCATAAGTACTAGATAATCGCGTTACAAATTCTAAAACGGATGAATTATCTAGTGTTACTAAAATTTTACATCCTACATATTCAGTTTTTAGAATATTACTTTGAATTGGCGGAGCAGTAAAAATATCAAGTTCTGATTTCATATATTCTTTATACGACGACATTATGTTTATTTACCAAAAACATATGTCTAATATACGTGATTTGGAATAAATGAACTAATTAATTACACTTGATATATTTTAAATTACGTTACAAATTTATTCAATTTATACAACAAAAAAAAATTTATCATCAACCTCACTCGAGCACTGTCGATATCAAAAAAAACGAATAAATACAAAATTTAGGTTTGGTAGGTAAAAGGTGATATTGATACAATAAACGAGATAAAGGCATTGATGCAACGGGAGATAATGATGCAATTGATAATGTATTGGTAATAACCGAATAAATTGAGTTATGATTATGATGTGTTCATCGAGTGAGATTGACTTTACAGTAATGGTAATAACAATTGTACAATTGTATAAAAAAAATTAATGATAATTAATGTGATAATAATGTGCATGAATTAATAGTTTTACTGGTGTATGTAACAACGAGATAGATTAAGAGCATTAGTCGAGTTCATTTTATAACAATACGTTTAAGTAATTTAAGTTTACTTTTTACACGTTTTCTGGATGATAATTTCCTAGTTGATTTCTTCACTCTTGAACGTTTTCTTCGCTGTGAATGGATTAGCTCTTTTTATAGCCATTCTATTTTTATTCTCCAATATTTGCCAAATTTCCGTCACTTTGAATTGAATAGTATTGTGTATAATACGAATTCATTTTATAGATGTAATACAAGAACCTATTAGATAGATAATATAAGAAAAACTTGTTGATGTATTAGTATTTATAACTTATCATCTTTTGAAATGGAGCATTACATAGGTTGGGATATAACTTGGTTCAAAGTTATTTTATTCACCCTTATGATCTGTTATTTTTATAGAAATACTTTCAATAAAAGTTTTTTTTTCGATTTGGTAGTATTCTATAATACTCATATTTATGTTCAAATCTTAATGTATTTTTGCATTCTTTCAAAGGTATTATACGTAAGTATCTTACTAATTTATCACCTATAACTCGGGGTTGAATAATATCAGTGTAGACATGAAATATGTTGTTTTTGTAGTATCATTCTGTTGTTAGTTTTTGAGACTCTCGTGGTATTCTCCTCGATACCTCATCAACCAGTCCTTCTAAACTATCAGTTTTATCTATTATGGTGATAAGTTGCTGGCGTAATCCAGAAGCATCGAAGGAGTCCTTTATTTCTGAGAGTAAAACATCAATATTACGTTTGTCCTAGGGTATTTGAAGAAATATATCAGTAAGAAAGCTAGATAGATTGTCTACGTTTTTTATCACGAGGCGAGGTACTGGCGTGGTTAGGTATTGACCTGAATTTTCTCTTTTATATGGAATATTTGAAATATTACTACTTGGAGTAATTGTTCTTTAACCACGTGGTTTATCCGTAGAATCAATTGAATTTTTGTTTAACTTATTCAAAACCATTAAAATCGTATCTCTAATTTGAATAATCTTTTCCTGCTTTTCTTGTTCAGAAAATGTTTTATCATCAAAATGCACGTTTCTTATGAGAAATGTAATGAGATCTTTAACATTCAAATGCGAATGTAATAGTTTTTTTATTTTTATTGTTATACTCCTAATTCTTCTAAACGAAGTACAAACATATCATGTATAATACTTTACCAGTTAAAAATTTTGCTCTACTCTTAAATCTTAGTGCAGGATGTACGAATTATTTATCCATATAAGTTTATTTTTAAAGAACTTTATTTAAAATTGACTTTAACTTGTTGTTACAAGATTGGTCTTGAGACTAAAGTTTTGGATTTTTATTAATCTTGGTGTTAACTCGGTTTTTATAAAAAATTATAATATATTCCCAGACAGTTATTTGATACTTAAATTTTGAATTTTAATTAATTTACAAAAATTATTGTAGTAACTAAAAAACATGAAAAACGACATTCGATTCGGTCGGGAATCGAACCACGGAACCTTTACTTTGCCGGATTAATGCTCTTAAACCATTGAGCTACCGAATGCCATGTCGCTTGCTGTTCTCAGTTACCACTTAATCATTGATGAAGACTACTTAAACCTCCTCCAGACAGTTATTTGATATTTGAATTTGTTCTATTTTCATTTTGCTTTTATTAAAATTATTCTCATAATTTTAGTTTCTGTTTAGGAGTTCACAGATAAATTTTGCCATGATATGCTTTTTTGGGTAATCACGGTATTGAAAGTTATGTTTTTACAGGGTGACATAACTCCTCCCTCCTTGGTTTTTGGATTCTCCTGAATCTTATTAATAACTCTAATATTTTTTTTTTTCGTTTGAAATAAAAGAATGTTAAATAAAGAACAAATGCAAATACATATAAGGAAAATTGTAAAAGAACTTAATCCATAATTTACTTATTCAACTCAAATTTTCCAAAAATGTTAGATAGAACCTGGTTGTTCTAAGGTCACGATTAAATGGTTTAACTTTAAAGTTCCTGTATCATAAAATGAAAGATGTTTTCTATATCATAAGTGCAATGAGAGTATGTTTTTGGTTTTTTTCAATATTGAAATCTAAAACATGAAATAAATTAAGGGCAGGAGCACAAGTAGAGAGAATTTTTTTAAAAATACAAAAAAAAAAAAAAAGATAGAAATATATGTATGGTATGTGTAATCATAAACTATGTATATGAATAATATCCCAGTCGGAATTTTTCTGATGACTCTTTCGATTACATATTATTTACTTGGTAGTGAGGTAGCGATTACCAACTTATTTACCAACTCTGTTTACTTTTATACAAACATTTCATTGGAGGTAACTAGTTCCTTTTTTCGATGACAATGTAATGTGCAATTTATGCAGTAGATTCATATAATAGATAGATTGCATTGTATGTATTGTATATAATAACATATGTTATTCCTTAGAAATTTTGAACATTGTTACCTTATAATCTTTATGTATTACGAATTTTAAACATATATATAAACATAGATAAAAACTTAGATTCATTTATAACGAAGTACATTAATTTATTGATTGTAAAAAACATAAGAATTCATATATATTCGATAAAAAATTAAAAATAAAAAGGAATTGATTTTAACACATAGTCATAACACAAAATATCAGTAAAAATAATTCCAAATATTATTTAGTTTTTCATTTCAGTTTCAGTTCGTTAAAAATAAAATGAAAAGACATGTATGAATCATAAACTGTAATTAATAAATTTAAACTTTATGTGTTTGTTTATGTTTGATGCATATTTTTTTAAAGTGTCTATTTTTGTGTTTCCTGAAAGTCTTCCTGATATCTTTGATGTAATCCTTTTCAGTATAGCCATCTTTTTTAAGAGCAGCTGGAAATATAAAAACAAATTTTTATTATTTAATTATTTATTTAAATAGAAAGCAAATGAAATGTTCATATATACTTACTTAAAATAGCACCATTTATTGTTTTAAATGAGCTAAAATTTTTTTCTCATTCAAACCGTAATAGCTAGTTGTAGTTGGTTATAATGTCTAAACCGAAAAGACGATTGAAGTTTTTTTGGATACCTTCTGGTTGTATTATATTTTTAATGATTGCAACCTACATAAATAAAATTCATAAACAAAACATGTATATTTAATATGTATGAAAAACAAAATTTCATTATTTTTTAACTTACATATTTATACTTATCATCTTTGATATTTTGTTCTAATTGCTTTAAATTTTCCGCACTGTTAATTGGAAAATAAGCATCACTGTCAACACTTGTAATTTCTAAATGTTCACTTTGTTCTAAAAAATCATTTTCAGACGGATGGAAAATCTTCATTAATAAAGTTGATTTTGAATTCTACTATTAAGTTTTTGGAACAGAGTTTCCTTTTCTTTATCTGCTAAACGTTTTAAATACTTTTTGCTAAAACCCATTTTCCGCATTGTCTACTAAGAAATTTTTTCTTCTTTTTACGAATTTTATTAAATATATAAATAAAATCATACTTACCTATTTAGTTTATGAACTTTTTACACTTTCTTTAAAAATATTAATTTTATATTACTTTTTTTCACTTTTAATTATTATTTATTTAAATAAAACACAACTTATTTACTGGAAATATTACTCACAAATGATTTACGTGAAAAAATGACGCCAGTTTTGGATAGTTGGCTGAATGAAATGCGCATTTTGTAAAGCAAGCGAAAAAAATGTCTGCATTACTCATTCACCTTACTTCTCATTACATTTTTAATATGCTAAATATTATCCAGATTACTAGGTAATCGAGAACAACACGTCCTCATTTTCTCAATTCTTTACTAGTTCAAAGGTAATATGTGAATTTTTCACGACCTTGTCATAGAGGAATTCATATATGAATTTCTAAAAGCCACTAAAAAGTCCAACTGGGACATGAATAAAATATTGATGAAGCACATTCCGGAATACGTACATGTGTCATGTACATTGTATGTATACATAAATACATAAATGCTTGAAGTACATTTAAAATGATAAATGAAAGGATAAATAGATATTTTAAGAGTGTTGTCATCTAAAGGACATTTACATACATACATATAAGGGATTTCTGTTTTTTTTAGATTGTAATTTTTTTATGTTTTTTTTTTTATAATATACATAATTTCATCTGTTGTTTAAATATATTTTAGTTCTTTTTTTCCTTTTTACTTTTTTTATTTTATAAAATATAATAAAAATAATGTTTACGAAACACAACAATGTTGTTGATGTTTGTTCCATTTCTGAAATTGAATGGAACAAAAGTATCGCGATGTTTATTATTATGTATGTATTTGTTTTTTTTTTTCTTTTGAACCAATAATGAAAAAAAAAATTAAAAAAGTAAAGAAAAAAAATTAACATATACATTATACATATGTATATACTAAACAAAAATATAAAATTTAGGTTAACATATTATCATTCTTAAAATAACCTAATTGTTTCTTATTTTTACATATTATGATAACTATCATACTTGTTCACATTTTTAAACATCCCATTTGGAAAAAGAGGTCTCCGACAGACATTTGTGAGTGTTTTTCAGGGGAGCGTTAGATTTTCTTCTTTGTTGTTATGTATGTACGTTGTTTTTTTCTATATAGTAAAATTTGTTTAATTCGGAATTTAAAAAAAGGAAAATTATTGATTTAATAAAACTATGAAACTGTATGAAACTTGTATGGTTGTAAGTTGAAAATCTTTATTAGATGTCAAAACAAGAAAATGGCGTCATTGACGCGGTGTGACAGTAACTAGATTCACAGCTAGCGCCACGTATAGGCAAATTCCGGTTTCATATTTACATACCTGTTAAATGAGTTTTTTCCCTACGGTAGTATAAAAATCATCATGATTTTCATCGAGACATTCATGATGATCTCATCGATGCAATCATGATGAGTTGGTAACTAGGGTGATGTAGGCACATACATATGTAAATATGTAGGTAGGTAGGTAGGTATATAATATTTTATTTTCACAAACAATTGAAATCAAATCATAATTTCAATTTAAAATTGACATAAAACGGAAATACATACAATAAAATTTAAAAACAATCTTGTCTGATAATTTAAAATTTAATTCGTCGTCTGTTTCGTGAGTTTCATTCAAACATCATCTATTCTCTATTATATGGACATATGGATAGAACAGGACAGGAACTAATTCCTCAACAGATGTAACAAACAATGCAAATGGGTTATATAGTCTGAATTTTAAAAGTTGAGGTTTCGTATTATACTAGAAAAACATGCACAGAAAAAAAGATACTTACACACATGTATTTTTGTTGTTGTAACACGTTTCTTTTTTCGTATATCTACACAAAAAAGATCACTACGACATGTAAAACATGCGCAAAAAAACCTCAACTCTTAAAATTCAGACTATAAAAAATTATTAAATGTTTCCTACTTTAACTAGCTATTTCTAGTCAACTGTTTACAGTATTTGTATTAGCATGTTATTTTCAAATGTTATTTAATGTTTATATGTGCTCAGTATATATTAATTAGAATTGTATGTACATATATACATACATATGTATGTAATATAAACAAAATATTCTTTTTTATGTAAAAACAAATTTGACGGTGGATGGAAATTTTGAAAATTTTTTTCCAAAAAACGATATCTCAGCATCCCATAGACCAAAAACTAATATGTTTATACTAAAAGATTTTTCAAAGTGTTCTCTTTAGTTTTGTTTCTACAGTGTTGTTGTACTTTTTTTGTTTTCAAGATAAAATACAAAACAACATCAAAAACATGAATGTTTCATACATTTTTCTACGTTAATAAAGGCAAACATCTACTTTTGACTTTGAAGATCCATATCTCAGCATCCTCTGAACCAAAAACTAATATTTTTGGAATATTTCAACAATATTTGTTGAAGTGTTTCTATTGAGCTATCTTAAACAGTAATTCTGTAAGTACTATTATTTTCAACCAAAAGGACAAAATACGCGAAAAATCATGAAGATTTTTAACATTTTTAACCTTATTTTCCATTTTATTTCGAAAAATAGAAAAAATATAGGACATTAATAGAAAGAACACTTCAATAAAGATTTTAATATAAAAATATTAGTTGTTGGTTCACCGGATACTGAGATACATCTTTTTGAAAATAAAATTTCGAAAGTTTTACATTTGTATACGCACGGCTAAAACTTCGACAATTTTGATCAGGCAATCCTAGGTTAAACTCGTCAATCATTCTACCTCCAAGGTGACGCCGGATGAATGAATTGAACTGAAAAATAAAATGTACAATATTTAAAATTTCTACAAATTCTTCATATTTTGAAAACCTTATACCTATATTATACCGTATTATTTATTATTTTAACACTCCATTCAATTATTGACCGTTTTCGTTTTTAAAGTTGAATATCTCAGGACTCTAAAAACCGATTGAATTGAAATTTCTGCACAATATTAGTTTTGTCATTCTCTATAAAACTCTCTTTAGCACCAAAACGATCCCTGAACTGAGACGCGAGTTACAGGGCGCTAAACATAAAACTCACACGAATCAATTTTAAGTATCAAAATTTTACATTTTTTGACTCCTTATAAAAGTATGTTGCCGTGAGACTACGGAGCTGAAATTTTGTCAGGATATTTTTTGAAGGGTCTAATATTATATGAAATTTTAACGGTGAATATCCGTTAACTAGTGCAAAAGGTATAAGGTAAAATACAAAAAAAGTAATTTTTTCAACATACAATTTTTTTCTTCTTTCTATAAGGCCCTCCTTAGTTCATACCGTGATCCTTCAGAAAAGTATGCATTTCAATTAAGAACTGTTTTCTGACCTAGTGCATTTTATTTGACTCAAATCGGTGCAACAAAGCCCGAGATATAAGAGTTCAAAGTTGAAAAGCCACATATCCTTCCATATAAAAATTTAAAAAATAAAATAATTCAGTATTTTTGAATTTTTACATAAAAAATTTGTTGTATGAAAAATTTGTGACCTTCAACTGAAATAATTTCAGCTATAACAGCTGCATGCTAGCTGTAGCCTGTACCTACATACACATTTTACAAACGTACATCCATGCAGTATGATCGCCTATAGCTATAACTATGAAAATTTTTCAAATCATATACACCAACACTTAGACGAAATTTATTTGCTTATGTTGTTTTCGAAATTTTTTTTTACTAAATTTGGCTCATAAGTTACGCATAGTACAAAAAATTTAAACGTGCGAATTGAGATTTACTTAATTTTCGTAAAAAATACTGATGATTGCGTTTGAATTTTTCGTGTGAACGGAAACTTGAAATATTATGAAATTTTGCTTAGTTTTACATAACTCCTTTACCCATAGGACAATTTGCAGTCCCTGCAAATGAATTAACCTTTGGTTCGTTGTTTACTTCAACCCTTGTAACATTTGTAGTTTTTCTCCTACCTTTACAAATATTTAATTTTAAAGTAATTATATACATACATCAGTGGCGTCTCGTGACTTATTCACCTGGGTGTGCTACAGGGTAATTGAGAAAATTTAAGAAATTAAATATACATATATGTAGTTATATAGTAGCTCAACAAAGTATTCGGGCAGTACAAATATTTTTAATTTATCCTAATTAAAAAAAAATTTTTACAATAAAAGTATGAAACAAAATACTAAAAATAATTCTTTATTCTTATAACAACATATTTACGAAACAAACAGTCAACATTAATATCAAAAAAATTACAAAACAAACAAATAAAAATTTCAGCTTCAATTTTTATTCCTATAAAATATTCGGGCAGTATGAACATTTTTTAAAAATAAGGTGCTTTTTGTCAAAGTCAGTACTTTGTTGAACCTCCTTTATGTTTTTTTAACTTCTTTGAGTCTATTCAACAAGCTAGCTTTAACCCTTCGTTATAATTTAAATTATACACCCACTCATCCATTTTTAATATCAAAATGTTACATTTTTTAATTCCTTAGACATGTATGTTTTCGTAGGACTAGAAAGCTGAAATTTGGCTAGGATATTTCTTGAAGGGTCTAATATTATAAAAACTTTAAATGATGAAAATTCGTTTACTAGGGTAAAAGTTATAGGGTAAAACACAATAAAAGTCATAATTTAGACAAATACCCTTTTTCTTCTCTCTATTTTTTTCTCCTAATTAATATCCTGATCCTTAAAAAAAGTGTACATTTCAATTCTTGAACTATTTTCTGAGCTATTGCATTTTATTTGACTCAAATCGGTGCAATACAGCACGAGTAGTTAAAGTTTAAAGTTGGCAAAAAAAAATAAAATACTTAGTTCAATATGTGAAAAATATGTGACGTTTCATACAAACAATTTTTTAATTCAATATTTCACTTGGCTTGGCTTTGTCTATAGGTGTGACTTTGATTTTGAAGTTTGTTCGAACTTCTTACAGAACCAACTTTATAATATAAAAGTGTACATTTTTTAAAGTTGCAAGGTTGTTAAAAATAACATTGAGTCTAATTGTAACTTGGGTTCTGCTTCAGAATTGAACACCTTGATTATATAACAACTGTATTGTTACAGTACGAGAGCAAAGCCTCAAATTTCAATGCATAGGATTGAAAAGTATTAAAGTTCTTCTTGAGTAGAACTTCAATACATTTTGATAGAAATAATACTAAATGAGGTTGGGTTCTACATCAGAGCTTCACACTTCACACCCTGGTTGTATATTATTTATATTGTTTATATTATTTACGAAACGAGGACGGCTTCAAATGCACATCACTGAATGTGAGGCTGGGTTCTACATTATAATAGAACACTCTAGCTTTATATGGACATTACTATTGAAGTTATGAAAATTACTTTGGCGTTCTCAATTTTTTTTTTTTTAATTTGCTTTAGATTATATGGGTGTTCTGTGAACACCTTGAACACCTGGACGAGACGCCACTGACATACATACTAAAATCAAAACAATTATACTATATGTACTCTGTTCATAAAGTTTTTTCAGTACAGGTCTTATGGACATACTTTATCTTGTTTCTTCTTTGAGTAATTACATAAATGTGTTTCTGATTTTCTTCACCGACAGTGTAGCCTTTCAGTTTAAATTGTGTATCTAAAATCAGATGAACTTTGTGATAAGTATGGCCGACTATACCTTTGTTCTAAAATTTTATAAGATTTCATACTTTGTCAAAATTGTTTCCTAATAAAGGAAAATTATAATATTTATTTTTTTTAAATTTAATTATTATTAAAATTTAATAATTTTAATTATTTGAAGGTTCAAGGTCGAGTATCTAAAAAATTTTCATATTATTCATTTTGTATGTAGGTACATATGTATGTATGTTTATTGCTTAAATTAAAATACGATTATCTTGATCGAATTTTTGTTGTTGTTTGTGTCTTTATATTGATTTTCTTCCTTCTTAGTATCATCACTTTGATTGCTGGGAAAGTCTCTTACCCGTATGATTTTCTACTTTTTCTTTAAAAATCTTGAGTTTTTCGTTCTTTATAAAATACACAAATATTTTTCGCGAATTTATAAATAACAGAAAGTATCTCCCGCCACTGTTAGAGAGATTTTTCATCGGCCCACAAATGTCGGTGTGAATAAGGTCTAACACGTTCTTGCTACGAATTTCGTTATCGATTGAAAAGGTTTCTCACTTATTTTTCCCTTAATACTGGTTTTACACGTAATCGATTTTAAAATTTCTTCTGTCTTTACTCCGCGCACCATATTGTTTTTATGTAACATTTCTAAACTTTTCTTTTTCAAATATCCATAGCGTTCGTGTCATTTTATTGACTCACTCATTGTATTATTAACACACGAAAATAATGCATTTTTGTACACAAATATTTAAGTCATTAATCTTTTCAGCGCACATTAATAATTTTCTATTTTTCCTGATCGTTACATTTTTGTTGCTAAAACAATCACTACACTCATTTGTTACTGCCTTACTTACGGATATGAAATTGGATTGTAGTTTAAGTACAAACATTAAATCACGTAATGTTATGATTGCGTTTTCTGTTTCAATTATTGCATTTCTAATACCTTCGGAAAAAATAAAATTATCACCAGTGTAGTAACTGAAAAACATGAAAAAACGACATTCGACTCGGCCGGGAATCGAACCACGGAACCTTTTCTTTGCCGGAGAAATGCTATAACCACTGAGCTACCGAATGCCATGTCGTTTGCTGTTCTCAGTTACCACCTAAATCATTGATGAAGAATACTCAAACCTCCTACACCAGCTAGCTCAATTTTTTTTTATGGCTATCAAACGAAGTACAGCTAGCGACATAGAAAAGTGCGGTCTGATAATTTTTATACATTTTCAAAAACAAATGTCCTTTGTGTTTATTTTATGACTCCTAATGTTGGGTTTTTCTGCATTTATAATAGGATCTGTCCCTCTGCACCCTATATAAAGTCCCGCAAGATTTATTTTTTATTATTTAGCTAGTGAAATTTGAAGAGTAAATTTTAATATCAAAAAAAGTAAAGTAAAATGAGTGGAAAAAAACAAATGTCAGTGGCGGTAAAAAGTTCGGTTCTCACTTTGTATAAGGAAAATATTTCTATAAAAGAAATATCAGGATAGGTAGGGTACGCAGAATCTTCCGTAATGAAATTTTTGAAAAATTTTTAAAATTTAGGGAATTTGGAGAGGAAAAAAGGTACTGGTGCTAAAAGAAAAACCACAGAAAAAGAGGACCGGGAATTAAAATTTAAGGTATTATAAACCCCTTTTTTTTGCTACAAAGTTGAAGAGGGATTAAAAAACCACAAAATACTCGTATACTAACTTAAGTGTTCGTACTATTGAAAAAAAATAAAATAAACATGGTTTCAGGTGTAAGAGGCCCGAAGAAAAACCACTCTAAAGTGAGAAAATGAAGGCTAATCGGCTTCAATAGGCTGAAATCCATTAGGAATGGACATTTGATAATTTGGCCGAGAGTGACTCTCTCCGACAAACACAACTTTAATTTATTTGGACAAGAAGGAAATCAGAGCGCTCGTCGAAAACAAAAAAAATAATTGGGCCTCATGAATTAAGAAAAATATGAGAAAATCATCGCAAATTATGTTTTTCCAACATTTGAGGACATGGCTCAATATATAGAGGATTCGATATTTCAGGATGATTCGGTTCCATGTTACAGAACAAAGCTCGTAGGTATTCCTTTGAACTAGAATTCTGAATTATTTTTAAAATTGTTATTTCTACTGCAGATAACAAATTAAAAAGAAAATTCGTGGTTATATTCATTGTCCTGGCCAGAAAATATTCCTGACATGAACATAATGCAGAATTTTTAGGGTTCCAATGACATGAGACTCAATGAAAATAAACCGAAAACAGTGGAAGAATTGAAAAATTCTATATTAAATATTTGATATACTGCTCATCCTTATTAAATTATATCATCATTATAAAAATCGATGCCTCGGAGAGTTGATGTGGTCATTAAGGCAATAGGAGGAGCTATAAAATGTTAACTTTAATTAAAAAGTTTAAAAAAAATGTGAATAATTATAAATATAAAGTTAAAGTTGACTAAAGTAGTTATTCGATTTATAACGATGTTTAAAAAAACAATTCCAAACCAATTAAATTTTTTTATGTTATTACAATTATTAACTATTTTAGGGATAGGGTTCAGAAAGCAAAAAAAAAAATATTTGCAGGTAGACTAGCCTTCTTTTTATTATAAGTTTAACCTCTTACAGTCTTATCATAGAAATAAAAATCCCAACATTTAGAGTCATAATATGAACACAAAAAATATTTGTTTTTGAAAATGTATGAAAATTAGCAGAGCGCACTTTTCTATGTCGCTAGCTGTAAGTAAATTTCTTTCACAACAAATGTTGATCCGCTATCGATAATCCAAGTATTTTTCAATGACATTACTGGTGTTTAACATAGCAAACGAAGAATTTGAAGCTGATGTCTTTTCTTTCTTATCACTTTCCTTTTGTTTGCTGCATAATGCCTCTCTTATACATTTGTAACATTTTCCACTAAATGGTTTTGTATTTGGATCACCAAATTGTCTTTTTGTTTCAGAATAAAACGATAATTCATTTTTAACCACTACAACCAAAATTCAAATTTTATCGCCTTTGACCTTCTTCGAGAATTTTCGTTTCTAGTATAGCTATACCTGGCAATGTGTTGATTGATTCGATTGCAACTACAAAACTTTCATATGGTTCCGATAAACTGGACAAAAGAATGATACTTAATAATTCATCGTCAAAGAATGATCCAATTTCTATTAGCAGAAAACTCCTTTAAATGTTCTTTATCCTTCCATTAGTTTAGTTTGCAGGAGTTTCCAGAAAAGCGTTACTTTTCTTGCCGGCCCAAGTGGTTGATGAACAGTCTCTAGCTTGTCCCACATTTCCTTAAAAGTTATGCACCTTTTAATATGGATTAGTTGCGAAGACTTCATGCATAGTGATATTGTAGCCTGAGTTTTATCATCTAGTTTTTACCACTCAGGGGTCTTTGTATTATCTGTTGGCTTTTCAAAACCAAAGGTTAGCAGTACTAATATACACTTCATTTCGATTTTCCACGTGCTTCTTTTTTTTTTAATTCACTTCAAAGATTGTTTTTTGCTTTTACTTTTATAATAATATTTCACTAGTACTCTTTTCATATATTACTATAATTATTCTCTATAAAAGTTTATTTGGCACTACACGACACATGTGTTAATCTGTACCCACAACCTTTTGTTGGTTTTTAAGAGATATATAATTTTGTTGCCGCTCACTTTGACTTTATTTCAACTACTGAATAATTTACAATTTATTTGATTTACATGTAATAAGCTACAATTTACAAATCACGTTTTTATTTTACTGTTTTTTCTGATTGTTGTTATCACAATTCATTAATTCATAATAATAGTGTTGCATTGAATTAATAAGTTCTTCTAATCTCTACAATTCTCCATAAATCTGATCTGAAGATTCGTTTGTATCATTTTGTTTGTCAATATTGATTGTATTATTATTATTCATAAAAATTATAAAAAGTTTCTGCATTTACGTGTTTTGGTGTTTGTTAGAAGGGATGTGATACATACACATATGAGAAATGAGAAATATATACGTGTAATATATGTATGTATTGTTGCATTTTGTTCCCTTGTGTTTCCTTGTTTAAATTGCTTAAAAATATTTTTAGAACTAGCAATTAGCATTATATATTTTATAATGTAAAAGAAAATAAAATAACACGCCTTTTGATTCTGATCTCCTGATCCATTGCAGATAAAATTTTCATATTTCCAAATGAAGAAGAACACACAACGAACAAATTTTTGGATATGGAAATTTAGGAAGATAAAATGGTATGTTGACTTTAAAATCAGGTACACAGACTTCTCAAGAAAAATCGGATTATGGCCAAAAAAATGGATTTTCCACCTAAGTGCAACGGTGAAAAATTTGATGTATGTGGGTAACGAATGTACATAATGTAACAGCAAGAAAAATGTGAGATGATGCTGTAGAGTCGAAAGTCCAGCTGATGATAACGTCGTTGACTTTCTATTATCACGATTGTTAGCTGATGATGATGTGGTGAAATTTCCGCTTAACTTCATGTTGTTGTAATTTTTGTTGAAGTATATATTTTTTATTACGTGTTAATCGCTCACTATTTGACTATTAACACTATTAGAACTAATAAACTTTGAATTAATTTTAATCATTATGAAAATGTTATTATTAAAGATGAATTAATTAAAAACAATAACAAAAAAAAAGTGAGAAACTTGACTCCCTCGTTGAATGATTTTACGTATATTTATGTATTATAAATTACATTCAATATAGTGTAGGCAAATTTAATAATTGTTGTTATATTTCGGTATTGTATAAATTGTTTAATGCTTTTACTGTTGGTATTGTAATTTGCAATAATGTGCAAATCTTAGGCACGTGAATAACTGTTTGAGTATATAACATTGTAAAGAGCAGTCATTAAATAGCCGATGAAGAGTAAAATTCTTTTTTAATGTTGTAGAAAACTGGATTAGAATAGAACTCCTATAATTCTTCAGAAGTGGGATAAGTCCTGGGGAAATCAATTAAAGCCATTTTTTTCGAAAAATATTTTTATAAGTTAAAAGTTATTTAAAATATAAATTAAAATTTTTAGAGAATTTCTTCCTGAGATTAAAAATTTGTGAAAAGTGCCGTAGCAGAATATAATGAGGAACAGTTAGCCAACCTCGTGCCAAATGACTTTAATGAAGGACACGGGGAGAAGCAAAGTGATGAAGAAGAAAATGTTGACGATGACGATGATGATGAAGAAGTTTTAGATGAAAAATTTCTAAAACTACAAAATATTTTTAAGAAAAAAAGGAAATAGCTCAATTAAAAAAGGAGTTGAAAGAGTTACAAATGGTTGAAAACGATTTCAGGTCAACTCAAGGTCATCCTCTCACCATTTTAAAGACTTCGAGAATTCGATTTCAGTTTTCAGCGGCGATGACCAATATACAGTACAACGATGGATTGAACAAGTAGAAGAGTCAGCAGAAATATTACATCTGGATGAAAAAACAAAATTCTTATATTCTAAAATATGCTTATCAGGTACGGCTTAATTATTTATTAGAACAATATTGACAAAGTCTTGGAAAGATCTTAAAGAATCTTCGTTAAATGAATTTGCAAAAAATGTTACTGTAGCAGACATACATAACTGTCTTCGAAATAGAAAAAAGCGGCGTGAAGATTCTATGCAACAATATGTTGTAGAGATGCAAGAAATTCTCATATTAAAGTTGACTCATCTATAATCAAATTTAAAAATTCCAATAAGAAAATATTTAAGTGCTTCAAATGTAATAAAGAAGGTCATTCCAGCAAATTTTGTAATAAAAAAAGACAACAGATTCAATGTTACGTCATAATAAATCATCTGTAAATTCAAGTTCAAGTGCAAATTCATCAGAAAGACCCGTAATGACATTACAAAAAAATTGTTCAAATGATATGATTGAACGGGTATCAGGAAATAATCAACATTGTGGTAACATGATAATGGATATCAGCAATAATTTTGAACATAACATCAAATACACATTTTTAAATGGGAATTATGAATTTATAACCTCATTTAAAACATTGATCGACTCAGGGAGCCCAATAAGTTTCATCAAACAAAGATATGTACCTGCCTGTATGATAAATGAAAATTAAGATAAGTATAATTATTTTGGAATAAAATAATAGCCCATTGGTTGTACAAGGTAATGTTAATAGTAAAATAGAATTTAAAAATATTTCAATGAATTTTAAATTATTAGTAGTAAATAATGATACAATGATTCACCCTGTCAGTTTAGGTTGAAATTTTATTAAAACTAATAATCTGGTACTTCAACGGAGAGTATAAACAATGATAATGACAATGATTACATAATAAGAAAAAATGCATCTGATACAGGGGCATCAAGAAGTAATAATGAAAAGTTTTTTGAAGATGATTTCGTACGGCAGATTTTAAACATTAACGTAAGTAATAATAATGATAATAATAATAATAATAATATCGACATTTCGCTAAAGTGAAATGAAAATTTGCCGCGAAATATTAAAAGTGAAATTGAAAAAATAGTTACACCAGCTTGGATTCTTTTAAGTGAGAAAAATGTTAACTCTATTGAAACTGATTTCGAAATGGAAATAAAATTAACAAATGATAATCCTTTTCATTGTCCACCGCGTAGATTACCTTATACTCATAAGCATGAACTTCAAAAAATTTTAAATGATTATTATTATTATTATTATTATTATTATTATTATTTAGTAGTTAGTACAGCCTTTCAACACAGTCTAGGTTATTTAAGGCTTACATATCTACTTATGTATTGTATAATGCTATAATAATATGATAGTTTCTAACCTACAATGTTTGTATTATTTACAATTTTATTATTTTTCTTATTTATGTTATTTTATTTCTATTTTGTGTTCCTTTTCTTGTTTTGTGATTTTCTTCTGATTATTTTAGAGTATTAGTAATGGAGGTATATGCTTCTATGCGTACATATAGTATGTGTATTTGATTAGTTGTTTATATATTTTGATGTAAAAAGCATATATTTCCATTCTGTATCTTATCTAAACTTTGCGCTTATACATACATATGTACATATGGACAAAATATCAAGTATATATATTCTATTTATATCTTAGATATATGTATATATGTATGTCATAACCGTATATATACATATATACACACACACATGCTTACATAATATGTATGTGTACCTATAGCTACATACATATTTACAAATTTATATTTTATTATATAGTCCTATATCTTTAAAGTATTTTAAAATATTCTTGATTTTTTCAATATCTTCACTTGCTAGGTCTTTGATTCCAATGATTTTGTTTTTCCTTCTGTGTATTATGAGAGAGTTGCATTCTTCTAGTAGATGTTTAAATGTAAGGGGGCTATTGCACTTACATTTTGATTGTCAAAACTTTATATCAGTTACATTATTGATATTGCATGTAGCAAATGAGGTACAAAAACATGTAGTTTATGTATCAATTTTATACACATTGTAATAATATTGTTACAATTTTCCCACACAATGTATAACCTCAAAAAAATAAAACCAGCTAACACCAAAATTTTAACATAAATATGTTTTATTAAAAATTATTAAATAATTTATAATTTTAATAAACAAAAAAAATAATCATTAAAAAAATAATTCAAAAATTTAAATTAAAAAACAAATTTAATTCTCTTAAATTCTATCCAGATACGGGAAAACGGGTTGAAAACTGCATCCTAATACGAAACTGAAACTGAAATGAAATAAAATTTTATTAATTTAAAGATTTTATTGTGAACTGAAGAAACTTACTTTGAACTTGAAGAGTTTCAGGGCAAAGGTCCAAATTTCTCGGCGTTAGAAAAAAAATTAGAAAAGAAAATTAAAATAAATTAATAATAATTAAAATAGCTCATAACATAACAAAATAAATAAATGAAAATATAACAAAATATTTCTAAAACATATATAAAAAATGAAAATAAACTTAACACAAAACAGAACATAACAATAATCAAAAAACGATAACAATAAAATAAAAAATAAATCTTATTTAAAGAAAAAAAATTAAGGAACTTAAAAATCACAGACTATTTAAAAACCGCGAGTTTTCTTTCATTATATATTTTTATATTATTGTTTATTCCCTTAACAAAATTATTCAAAAGAATATTTGAAAATCTTAAACAAATTTTAAGATATAAATCGCGAGAAACAGTTCCGCATTGGCATTTACTATCAAAGTCAATGTAGAGATTTTCGCGGTCTAAACTGGCCAAGGTCAGAAAAGTTAAGATACTTTGATGCTCAGTGTTTGAAAAAAATATTTTTTTAAATTCATTATTGTTTAAAATAAATTGCAATATAGCTATCATGTGAAATAATAAATATTTTACGTTAGCTGTTGATTCAACGAGCCCTCCCCTTTGTAGAAAATTGAAATATTGAAACTTAGATGCACTTCCCTTGCTTTCGAAAATTAGGTTTTTGCAAAAACTACACTCTAGTTCTTTTGAGACTGAATTAGCAACATACCCTGAAACATATTCATTTGAAGATTCATCTATGATAGCTTCGCGAAGGTAATTTGAATCTAAAATATCTTCAAAGTCAGATATATTTGTTGGACTTTCATTAGATGAATTATTTTGAACTAATGACTTATAGTCCCTCGAATTGTGTGAAAATAAATTGTGAATTCGAATTTTCTTTTCACACTCCATTACTTCAATAAAGGATACCCTATAGCTACAACCTGCTAAAGAACGATACAATCTAAACCGAGCTTCGAGATCATCTGTTTGGAGTTTACCTACAAGTACAAAACGCACATCTGGTACTTTTTCTAAAGAATACTTGATGAAATCTATTATTGTTTTTGTTGTGAAAATAGCTGCTTCGGAAGTGTCATTACTAAGCGTTGAAAAATTACCACTTTCTTTTGATTCCCTCCAAACCGTTAACCAAGTGTAAAATTTCTTAAGGAAGGAGAACCTCTCATTTGAAATGTCATATATAGGTTTTTGAAATTCATTTCGCTTTCTAATCCCAACTGTATTATTTTTTGTATTTACAATGTCCCACCAATTCCGATTAATTTGACAAAATTCCGCTGTCTCATTATATTTTTCGCCAAATGATTTTAAAGCAGCTACAGTTGTACAGTGAAAAATATTATCCGCTAAAGAAACATTTTGTCTTTCTAAATTATTTGGACAAATTGTTTTCAAATTTAGCTTAAAAGCCTTCTTTACGAGTAAGTTTTTTTCAGACTCTAAGTTATAAATTTCTTGAAAATTAAGAAAAGATGCACTCTTAATTTCAAAAGTTTCGAAGTCTGGATATGTGAATGCCAAGCGCTTATTTTTTAAATTCATCCAATTATTGCGATAATTCTTATAAAGATGTACAGTGTCATACATTAAAAAAATGGGCTCACGAGGGTATTTAGGATTAGGAAAATAATTTTCTAAAGTAGGACTTAGCTTTTTAAAAAGAGATTGATTAGTTCTATTATTGTCTGTAATAATTATTACCACCCTCAAACCTAAATTTTGAGCTGAATTGATGACATCTTGTGTCAAATGGTAAATATCATCTCCTGTAGGTGTTGAAACCGGGACAAATCTTACAATTTCTTTGTAAGATCCATACACTGATTTGACCATGAATGCCAATATTGTACGCGCTATTTCAAGTGGATTATTTTGTGACATGCCTACTAAATTTTTCGCCTTGTAATCTAATTTTTTTGTGATATAAATTTCATCAATTAAAATTTCAACAATTTTCTCGCGATCTGATGATTTTTCACAGGACTGTTTCAGATAATTAAAGTCATTATTATTTTTATAATTAGGACCTATTTGAAGAGAAGATGATAT
>OW584238.1:29894312-30001312 GCA_939192795.1 Bombylius discolor | reverse complement strand
ATTAAGTTTTTTCCAAATATCTCGGCACCCGCGAGACCTAGGAGGTTCAAACGAATGTCAGGTTGTTCGCCGCGTCACGAGACGTCGTATGGTGTAAGCGGCCCTTCGATACGCCCAGTGGTTCAAAAGTAATGCGAAAATTATTCAGTTTTTTTCAAATATCTCGGCACCGGCGCGACCTAGGAGGTTCAAACAAATGTCAGGTTGTTCGCCGCGTCACGAGACGTCGTATGGTGTAAGCGGCCCTTCGATACGCCCAGTAGTTCAAAAGTAATGCAAAAATTATTCAGTTTTTTTCAAATATCTCGGCACCCGCGCGACCTAGGAGGTTCAAACGAATGTCAGGTTGTTCGCCGCGTCACGAGACGTCGTATGGTGTAAGCGGCCCTTCGATACGCCCAGTAGTTCAAAAGTAATGCAAAAATTATTCATTTTTTTCCAAATATCTCGGCACCCGCGCGACCTAGGAGGTTCAAACGAATGTCAGGTTGTTCGCCGCGTCACGAGACGTCGTATGGTGTAAGCGGCCCTTCGATACGCCCAGTAGTTCAAAAGTAATGCAAAAATTATTCATTTTTTTCAAATATCTCGGCACCCAAGCGACCTAGGAGGTTCAAACGAATGTCAAGTTGTTCGCCGCGTCACGAGACGTCGTATGGTGTAAGCGGCCCTTCGATACGCCCAGTAGTTCAAAAGTAATGCAAAAATTATTCAGTTTTTTCCAAATATCTCGGCACCCGCGCGACCTAGGAGGTTCAAACGAATGTCAGGTTGTTCGCCGCGTCACGAGACATCGTCTGGTGTAAGCGGCCCTTCGATACGCCCAGTAGTTCAAAAGTAATGCAAAAATTATTCATTTTTTATCAAATATCTCGGCACCCGCGCGACCTAGGAGGTTCAAACGAATGTCAGGTTGTTCGCCGCGTCACAATACGTCGTATGGTGTAAGCGGCCCTTCGATACGCCCAGTAGTTCAAAAGTAATGCAAAAATTATTCATTTTTTTTCAAATAACGAGGCACCCGCGCGACCTAGGAGGTTCAAACAAATGTCAGGTTGTTCGCCGCGTCACGAGACATCGTATGGTGTAAGCGGCCCTTCGATACGCCCAGTAGTTCAAAAGTAATGCTAAAATTATTCAGTTTTTTCCAAATATCTCGGCACCCGCGTGACCTAGGAGGTTCAAACAAATGTCAGGTTGTTCGCCGCGTCACGAGACGTCGTATGGTGTAAGCGGCCCTTCGATACGCCCAGTAGTTCAAAAGTAATGCAAAAATTATTCATTTTTTTTCAAATATCCAGGCACCCGCGCGACCTAGGAGGTTCAAACAAATGTCAGGTTGTTCGCCGCGTCACGAGACGTCGTATGGTGTAAGCGGCCCTTCGATACGCCCAGTAGTTCAAAAGTAATGCGAAAATTATTCAGTTTTTTCCAAATATCTCGGCACCCGCGCGACCTAGGAGGTTCAAACAAATGTCGGGTTGTTCGCCGCGTCACGAGACGTCGTATGGTGTAAGCGGCCCTTCGATACGCCCAGTAGTTCAAAAGTAATGCAAAAATTATCCAGTTTTTTTCAAATATCTCGGCACCCGCGCGACCTAGGAGGTTCAAACGAATGTCAGGTTGTTCGCCGCGTCACGACACGTCGTATGGTGTAAGCGGCCCTTCGATACGCCCAGTAGTTCAAAAGTAATGCAAAAATTATTCATTTTTTTCCAAATATCTCGGCACCCGCGCGACCTAGGAGGTTCAAACTAATGTCAGGTTGTTCGCCGCGTCACGAGACGTCGTATGGTGTAAGCGGCCCTTCGATAGGCCCAGTGGTTCAAAAGTAATGCGAAAATTATTCAGTTTTTTCCAAATATCTCGGCACCCGCGCGACCTAGGAGGTTCAAACAAATGTCAGGTTGTTCGCCGCGTCACGAGACGTCGTATGGTGTAAGCGGCCCTTCGATACGCCCAGTAGTTCAAAAGTAATGCAAAAATTATTCAGTTTTTTTCAAATATTTCGGCACCCGCGCGACCTAGGAGGTTCAAACGAATGTCAGGTTGTTCGCCGCGTCACGAGACGTCGTATGGTGTAAGCGGCCCTTCGATACGCCCAGTAGTTCAAAAGTAATGCAAAAATTATTCATTTTTTTCCAAATATCTCGGCACCCGCGCGACCTAGGAGGTTCAAACGAATGTCAGGTTGTTCGCCGCGTCACGAGACGTCGTATGGTGTAAGCGGCCCTTCGATAAGCCCAGTAGTTCAAAAGTAATGCAAAAATTATTCATTTTTTTCCAAATATCTCGGCACCCGCGCGACCTAGGAGGTTCAAACGAATGTCAGGTTGTTCGCCGCGTCACGAGACGTCGTATGGTGTAAGCGGCCCTTCGATACGCCCAGTAGTTCAAAAGTAATGCAAAAATTATTCAGTTTTTTCCAAATATCTCGGCACCCGCGCGACCTAGGAGGTTCAAACGAATGTCAGGTTGTTCGCCGCGTCACGAGACATCGTCTGGTGTAAGCGGCCCTTCGATACGCCCAGTAGTTCAAAAGTAATGCAAAAATTATTCATTTTTTATCAAATATCTCGGCACCCGCGCGACCTAGGAGGTTCAAACGAATGTCAGGTTGTTCGCCGCGTCACAATACGTCGTATGGTGTAAGCGGCCCTTCGATACGCCCAGTAGTTCAAAAGTAATGCAAAAATTATTCAGTTTTTTTCAAATATCTCGGCACCCGCGCGACCTAGGAGGTTCAAACGAATGTCAGGTTGTTCGCCGCGTCACGAGACGTCGTATGGTGTAAGCGGCCCTTCGATACGCCCAGTAGTTCAAAAGTAATGCAAAAATTATTCATTTTTTTCCAAATATCTCGGCACCCGCGCGACCTAGGAGGTTCAAACTAATGTCAGGTTGTTCGCCGCGTCACGAGACGTCGTATGGTGTAAGCGGCCCTTCGATACGCCCAGTAGTTCAAAAGTAATGCAAAAATTATTCATTTTTTTCCAAATATCTCGGCACCCGCGCGACCTAGGAGGTTCAAACGAATGTCAGGTTGTTCGCCGCGTCACGAGACGTCGTATGGTGTAAGCGGCCCTTCGATACGCCCAGTAGTTCAAAAGTAATGCAAAAATTATTCAGTTTTTTCCAAATATCTCGGCACCCGCGCGACCTAGGAGGTTCAAACGAATGTCAGGTTGTTCGCCGCGTCACGAGACATCGTCTGGTGTAAGCGGCCCTTCGATACGCCCAGTAGTTTAAAAGTAATGCAAAAATTATTCATTTTTTATCAAATATCTCGGCACCCGCGCGACCTAGGAGGTTCAAACGAATGTCAGGTTGTTCGCCGCGTCACGAGACGTCGTATGGTGTAAGCGGCCCTTCGATACGCCCAGTAGTTCAAAAGTAATGCAAAAATTATTAATTTTTTTCCAAATATCTCGGCACCCGCGCGACCTAGGAGGTTCAAACGAATGTCAGGTTGTTCGCCGCGTCACGAGACGTCGTATGGTGTAAGCGGCCCTTCGATACGCCCAGTGGTTCAAAAGTAATGCAAAAATTATTACGTTTTTTCCAAATATCTCGGCACCCGCGCGACCTAGGAGGTTCAAACAAATGTCAGGTTGTTCGCCGCGTCACGAGACGTCGTATGGTGTAAGCGGCCCTTCGATACGCCCAGTAGTTCAAAAGTAATGCAAAAATTATTAATTTTTTTCCAAATATCTCGGCACCCGCGCGACCTAGGAGGTTCAAACGAATGTCAGGTTGTTCGCTTGTCACGAGACGTCGTATGGTGTAAGCGGCCCTTCGATACGCCCAGTAGTTCAAAAGTAATGCAAAAATTATTCAGTTTTTTCCAAATATCTCGGCACCCGCGCGACCTAGGAGGTTCAAACGAATGTCAGGTTGTTCGCCGCGTCACGAGACGTCGTATGGTGTAAGCGGCCCTTCGATACGCCCAGTAGTTCAAAAGTAATGCAAAAATTATTAATTTTTTTCCAAATATCTCGGCACCCGCGCGACCTAGGAGGTTCAAACGAATGTCAGGTTGTTCGCCGCGTCACGAGACGTCGTATGGTGTAAGCGGCCCTTCGATACGCCCAGTAGTTCAAAAGTAATGCAAAAATTATTCAGTTTTTTCCAAATATCTCGGCACCCGCGCGACCTAGGAGGTTCAAACGAATGTCAGGTTGTTCGCCGCGTCACGAGACATCGTCTGGTGTAAGCGGCCCTTCGATACGCCCAGTAGTTTAAAAGTAATGCAAAAATTATTCATTTTTTATCAAATATCTCGGCACCCGCGCGACCTAGGAGGTTCAAACGAATGTCAGGTTGTTCGCCGCGTCACGAGACGTCGTATGGTGTAAGCGGCCCTTCGATACGCCCAGTAGTTCAAAAGTAATGCAAAAATTATTCAGTTTTTTTCAAATATCTCGGCACCCGCGCGACCTAGGAGGTTCAAACAAATGTCAGGTTGTTCGCCGCGTCACGAGACGTCGTATGGTGTAAGCGGCCCTTCGATACGCCCAGTGGTTCAAAAGTAATGCGAAAATTATTCATTTTTTTCCAAATATCTCGGCACCCGGAGCGACCTAGGAGGTTCAAACAAATGTCAGGTTGTTCGCCGCGTCACGAGACGTCGTATGGTGTAAGCGGCCCTTCGATACGCCCAGTAGTTCAAAAGTAATGCAAAAATTATTCAGTTTTTTTCAAATATCTCGGCACCCGCGCGACCTAGGAGGTTCAAACGAATGTCAGGTTGTTCGCCGCGTCATGAGACGTCGTATGGTGTAAGCGGCCCTTCGATACGCCCAGTAGTTCAAAAGTAATGCAAAAATTATTCATTTTTTTCCAAATATCTCGGCACCCGCGCGACCTAGGAGGTTCAAACGAATGTCAGGTTGTTCGCCGCGTCACGAGACGTCGTATGGTGTAAGCGGCCCTTCGATACGCCCAGTAGTTCAAAAGTAATGCAAAAATTATTCATTTTTTTCCAAATATCTCGGCACCCGCGCGACCTAGGAGGTTCAAACAAATGTCAGGTTGTTCGCCGCGTCACGAGACGTCGTATGGTGTAAGCGGCCCTTCGATACGCCCAGTAGTTCAAAAGTAATGCAAAAATTATTAAGTTTTTTCCAAATATCTCGGCACCGCGCGACCTAGGAGATTCAAACAAATGTCAGGTTGTTCGCCGCGTCACGAGACGTCGTATGGTGTAAGCGGCCCTTCGATACGCCCAGTAGTTCAAAAGTAATGCAAAAATTATTCATTTTTTTTCAAATATCCAGGCACCCGCGCGACCTAGGAGGTTCAAACAAATGTCAGGTTGTTCGCCGCGTCACGAGACGTCGTATGGTGTAAGCGGCCCTTCGATACGCCCAGTGGTTCAAAAGTAATGCGAAAATTATTCAGTTTTTTCCAAATATCCAGGCACCCGCGCGACCTAGGAGGTTCAAACAAATGTCAGGTTGTTCGCCGCGTCACGAGACATCGTATGGTGTAAGCGGCCCTTCGATACGCCCAGTAGTTCAAAAGTAATGCTAAAATTATTCAGTTTTTTTCAAATATCTCGGCACCCGCGCGACCTAGGAGGTTCAAACAAATGTCAGGTTGTTCGCCGCGTCACGAGACATCGTATGGTGTAAGCGGCCCTTCGATACGCCCAGTAGTTCAAAAGTAATGCAAAAATTATTCATTTTTTTCCAAATATCTCGGCACCCGCGCGACCTAGGAGGTTCAAACGAATGTCAGGTTGTTCGCCGCGTCACGAGACGTCGTATGGTGTAAGCGGCCCTTCGATACGCCCAGTAGTTCAAAAGTAATGCAAAAATTATTCATTTTTTTCCAAATATCTCGGCACCCGCGCGACCTAGGAGGTTCAAACGAATGTCAGGTTGTTCGCCGCGTCACGAGACGTCGTATGGTGTAACCGGCCCTTCGATACGCCCAGTAGTTCAAAAGTAATGCAAAAATTATTAAGTTTTTTCCAAATATCTCGGCACCCGCGCGACCTAGGAGGTCCAAACAAATGTCAGGTTGTTCGCCGCGTCACGAGACGTCGTATGGTGTAAGCGGCCCTTCGATACGCCCAGTAGTTCAAAAGTAATGCAAAAATTATTCAGTTTTTTTCAAATATCTCGGCACCCGCGCGACCTAGGAGGTTCAAACAAATGTCAGGTTGTTCGCCGCGTCACGAGACGTCGTATGGTGTAAGCGGCCCTTCGATACGCCCAGTGGTTCAAAAGTAATGCGAAAATTATTCAGTTTTTTCCAAATATCTCGGCACCCGGACGACCTAGGAGGTTCAAACAAATGTCAGGTTGTTCGCCGCGTCACGAGACGTCGTATGGTGTAAGCGGCCCTTCGATACGCCCAGTAGTTCAAAAGTAATGCAAAAATTATTGAGTTTTTTTCAAATATCTCGGCACCCGCGCGACCTAGGAGGTTCAAACAAATGTCAGGTTGTTCGCCGCGTCACGAGACGTCGTATGGTGTAAGCGGCCCTTCGATACGCCCAGTAGTTCAAAAGTAATGCAAAAATTATTCAGTTTTTTTCAAATATCTCGGCACCCGCGCGACCTAGGAGGTTCAAACGAATGTCAGGTTGTTCGCCGCGTCACGAGACGTCGTATGGAGTAAGCGGCCCTTCGATACGCCCAGTAGTTCAAAAGTAATGCAAAAATTATTCATTTTTTTCCAAATATCTCGGCACCCGCGCGACCTAGGAGGTTCAAACAAATGTCAGGTTGTTCGCCGCGTCACGAGACGTCGTATGGTGTAAGCGGCCCTTCGATACGCCCAGTAGTTCAAAAGTAATGCAAAAATTATTAAGTTTTTTCCAAATATCTCGGCACCCGCGAGACCTAGGAGGTTCAAACGAATGTCAGGTTGTTCGCCGCGTCACGAGACGTCGTATGGTGTAAGCGGCCCTTCGATACGCCCAGTGGTTCAAAAGTAATGCGAAAATTATTCAGTTTTTTTCAAATATCTCGGCACCGGCGCGACCTAGGAGGTTCAAACAAATGTCAGGTTGTTCGCCGCGTCACGAGACGTCGTATGGTGTAAGCGGCCCTTCGATACGCCCAGTAGTTCAAAAGTAATGCAAAAATTATTCAGTTTTTTTCAAATATCTCGGCACCCGCGCGACCTAGGAGGTTCAAACGAATGTCAGGTTGTTCGCCGCGTCACGAGACGTCGTATGGTGTAAGCGGCCCTTCGATACGCCCAGTAGTTCAAAAGTAATGCAAAAATTATTCATTTTTTTCCAAATATCTCGGCACCCGCGCGACCTAGGAGGTTCAAACGAATGTCAGGTTGTTCGCCGCGTCACGAGACGTCGTATGGTGTAAGCGGCCCTTCGATACGCCCAGTAGTTCAAAAGTAATGCAAAAATTATTCATTTTTTTCAAATATCTCGGCACCCAAGCGACCTAGGAGGTTCAAACGAATGTCAGGTTGTTCGCCGCGTCACGAGACGTCGTATGGTGTAAGCGGCCCTTCGATACGCCCAGTAGTTCAAAAGTAATGCAAAAATTATTCAGTTTTTTCCAAATATTTTGGCACCCGCGCGACCTAGGAGGTTCAAACGAATGTCAGGTTGTTCGCCGCGTCACGAGACATCGTCTGGTGTAAGCGGCCCTTCGATACGCCCAGTAGTTCAAAAGTAATGCAAAAATTATTCATTTTTTATCAAATATCTCGGCACCCGCGCGACCTAGGAGGTTCAAACGAATGTCAGGTTGTTCGCCGCGTCACAATACGTCGTATGGTGTAAGCGGCCCTTCGATACGCCCAGTAGTTCAAAAGTAATGCAAAAATTATTCATTTTTTTTCAAATAACGAGGCACCCGCGCGACCTAGGAGGTTCAAACAAATGTCAGGTTGTTCGCCGCGTCACGAGACATCGTATGGTGTAAGCGGCCCTTCGATACGCCCAGTAGTTCAAAAGTAATGCTAAAATTATTCAGTTTTTTCCAAATATCTCGGCACCCGCGTGACCTAGGAGGTTCAAACAAATGTCAGGTTGTTCGCCGCGTCACGAGACGTCGTATGGTGTAAGCGGCCCTTCGATACGCCCAGTAGTTCAAAAGTAATGCAAAAATTATTCATTTTTTTTCAAATATCCAGGCACCCGCGCGACCTAGGAGGTTCAAACAAATGTCAGGTTGTTCGCCGCGTCACGAGACGTCGTATGGTGTAAGCGGCCCTTCGATACGCCCAGTAGTTCAAAAGTAATGCAAAAATTATTCATTTTTTTCCAAATATCTCGGCACCCGCGAGACCTAGGAGGTTCAAACGAATGTCAGGTTGTTCGCCGCGTCACGAGACGTCGTATGGTGTAAGCGGCCCTTCGATACGCCCAGTGGTTCAAAAGTAATGCGAAAATTATTCAGTTTTTTTCAAATATCTCGGCACCGGCGCGACCTAGGAGGTTCAAACAAATGTCAGGTTGTTCGCCGCGTCACGAGACGTCGTATGGTGTAAGCGGCCCTTCGATACGCCCAGTGGTTCAAAAGTAATGCGAAAATTATTCAGTTTTTTTCAAATATCTCGGCACCGGCGTGACCTAGGAGGTTCAAACAAATGTCAGGTTGTTCGCCGCGTCACGAGACGTCGTATGGTGTAAGCGGCCCTTCGATACGCCCAGTAGTTCAAAAGTAATGCAAAAATTATTCATTTTTTTTCAAATATCCAGGCACCCGCGCGACCTAGGAGGTTCAAACAAATGTCAGGTTGTTCGCCGCGTCACGAGACGTCGTATGGTGTAAGCGGCCCTTCGATACGCCCAGTAGTTCAAAAGTAATGCAAAAATTATTCATTTTTTTCCAAATATCTCGGCACCCGCGCGACCTAGGAGGTTCAAACAAATGTCAGGTTGTTCGCCGCGTCACGAGACGTCGTATGGTGTAAGCGGCCCTTCGATACGCCCAGTTGTTCAAAAGTAATGCAAAAATTATTAAGTTTTTTCCAAATATCTCGGCACCGCGCGACCTAGGAGATTCAAACAAATGTCAGGTTGTTCGCCGCGTCACGAGACGTCGTATGGTGTAAGCGGCCCTTCGATACGCCCAGTAGTTCAAAAGTAATGCAAAAATTATTCATTTTTTTTCAAATATCCAGGCACCCGCGCGACCTAGGAGGTTCAAACAAATGTCAGGTTGTTCGCCGCGTCACGAGACGTCGTATGGTGTAAGCGGCCCTTCGATACGCCCAGTGGTTCAAAAGTAATGCGAAAATTATTCAGTTTTTTCCAAATATCCAGGCACCCGCGCGACCTAGGAGGTTCAAACAAATGTCAGGTTGTTCGTCGCGTCACGAGACATCGTATGGTGTAAGCGGCCCTTCGATACGCCCAGTAGTTCAAAAGTAATGCTAAAATTATTCAGTTTTTTTCAAATATCTCGGCACCCGCGCGACCTAGGAGGTTCAAACAAATGTCAGGTTGTTCGCCGCGTCACGAGACATCGTATGGTGTAAGCGGCCCTTCGATACGCCCAGTAGTTCAAAAGTAATGCAAAAATTATTCATTTTTTTCCAAATATCTCGGCACCCGCGCGACCTAGGAGGTTCAAACGAATGTCAGGTTGTTCGCCGCGTCACGAGACGTCGTATGGTGTAAGCGGCCCTTCGATACGCCCAGTAGTTCAAAAGTAATGCAAAAATTATTCATTTTTTTCCAAATATCTCGGCACCCGCGCGACCTAGGAGGTTCAAACGAATGTCAGGTTGTTCGCCGCGTCACGAGACGTCGTATGGTGTAACCGGCCCTTCGATACGCCCAGTAGTTCAAAAGTAATGCAAAAATTATTAAGTTTTTTCCAAATATCTCGGCACCCGCGCGACCTAGGAGGTCCAAACAAATGTCAGGTTGTTCGCCGCGTCACGAGACGTCGTATGGTGTAAGCGGCCCTTCGATACGCCCAGTAGTTCAAAAGTAATGCAAAAATTATTCAGTTTTTTTCAAATATCTCGGCACCCGCGCGACCTAGAAGGTTCAAACAAATGTCAGGTTGTTCGCCGCGTCACGAGACGTCGTATGGTGTAAGCGGCCCTTCGATACGCCCAGTGGTTCAAAAGTAATGCGAAAATTATTCCGTTTTTTCCAAATATCTCGGCACCCGGACGACCTAGGAGGTTCAAACAAATGTCAGGTTGTTCGCCGCGTCACGAGACGTCGTATGGTGTAAGCGGCCCTTCGATACGCCCAGTAGTTCAAAAGTAATGCAAAAATTATTCAGTTTTTTTCAAATATCTCGGCACCCGCGCGACCTAGGAGGTTCAAACAAATGTCAGGTTGTTCGCCGCGTCACGAGACGTCGTATGGTGTAAGCGGCCCTTCGATACGCCCAGTAGTTCAAAAGTAATGCAAAAATTATTCAGTTTTTTTCAAATATCTCGGCACCCGCGCGACCTAGGAGGTTCAAACGAATGTCAGGTTGTTCGCCGCGTCACGAGACGTCGTATGGAGTAAGCGGCCCTTCGATACGCCCAGTAGTTCAAAAGTAATGCAAAAATTATTCATTTTTTTCCAAATATCTCGGCACCCGCGCGACCTAGGAGGTTCAAACAAATGTCAGGTTGTTCGCCGCGTCACGAGACGTCGTATGGTGTAAGCGGCCCTTCGATACGCCCAGTAGTTCAAAAGTAATGCAAAAATTATTAAGTTTTTTCCAAATATCTCGGCACCCGCGAGACCTAGGAGGTTCAAACGAATGTCAGGTTGTTCGCCGCGTCACGAGACGTCGTATGGTGTAAGCGGCCCTTCGATACGCCCAGTGGTTCAAAAGTAATGCGAAAATTATTCAGTTTTTTTCAAATATCTCGGCACCGGCGCGACCTAGGAGGTTCAAACAAATGTCAGGTTGTTCGCCGCGTCACGAGACGTCGTATGGTGTAAGCGGCCCTTCGATACGCCCAGTAGTTCAAAAGTAATGCAAAAATTATTCAGTTTTTTTCAAATATCTCGGCACCCGCGCGACCTAGGAGGTTCAAACGAATGTCAGGTTGTTCGCCGCGTCACGAGACGTCGTATGGTGTAAGCGGCCCTTCGATACGCCCAGTAGTTCAAAAGTAATGCAAAAATTATTCATTTTTTTCCAAATATCTCGGCACCCGCGCGACCTAGGAGGTTCAAACGAATGTCAGGTTGTTCGCCGCGTCACGAGACGTCGTATGATGTAAGCGGCCCTTCGATACGCCCAGTGGTTCAAAAGTAATGCGAAAATTATTCAGTTTTTTTCAAATATCTCGGCACCGGCGCGACCTAGGAGGTTCAAACAAATGTCAGGTTGTTCGCCGCGTCACGAGACGTCGTATGGTGTAAGCGGCCCTTCGATACGCCCAGTGGTTCAAAAGTAATGCGAAAATTATTCAGTTTTTTTCAAATATCTCGGCACCGGCGTGACCTAGGAGGTTCAAACAAATGTCAGGTTGTTCGCCGCGTCACGAGACGTCGTATGGTGTAAGCGGCCCTTCGATACGCCCAGTAGTTCAAAAGTAATGCAAAAATTATTCATTTTTTATCAAATATCTCGGCACCCGCGCGACCTAGGAGGTTCAAACGAATGTCAGGTTGTTCGCCGCGTCACAATACGTCGTATGGTGTAAGCGGCCCTTCGATACGCCCAGTAGTTCAAAAGTAATGCAAAAATTATTCATTTTTTTTCAAATAACGAGGCACCCGCGCGACCTAGGAGGTTCAAACAAATGTCAGGTTGTTCGCCGCGTCACGAGACATCGTATGGTGTAAGCGGCCCTTCGATACGCCCAGTAGTTCAAAAGTAATGCTAAAATTATTCAGTTTTTTCCAAATATCTCGGCACCCGCGTGACCTAGGAGGTTCAAACAAATGTCAGGTTGTTCGCCGCGTCACGAGACGTCGTATGGTGTAAGCGGCCCTTCGATACGCCCAGTAGTTCAAAAGTAATGCAAAAATTATTCATTTTTTTTCAAATATCCAGGCACCCGCGCGACCTAGGAGGTTCAAACAAATGTCAGGTTGTTCGCCGCGTCACGAGACGTCGTATGGTGTAAGCGGCCCTTCGATACGCCCAGTAGTTCAAAAGTAATGCAAAAATTATTCATTTTTTTCCAAATATCTCGGCACCCGCGAGACCTAGGAGGTTCAAACGAATGTCAGGTTGTTCGCCGCGTCACGAGACGTCGTATGGTGTAAGCGGCCCTTCGATACGCCCAGTGGTTCAAAAGTAATGCGAAAATTATTCAGTTTTTTTCAAATATCTCGGCACCGGCGCGACCTAGGAGGTTCAAACAAATGTCAGGTTGTTCGCCGCGTCACGAGACGTCGTATGGTGTAAGCGGCCCTTCGATACGCCCAGTGGTTCAAAAGTAATGCGAAAATTATTCAGTTTTTTTCAAATATCTCGGCACCGGCGCGACCTAGGAGGTTCAAACAAATGTCAGGTTGTTCGCCGCGTCACGAGACGTCGTATGGTGTAAGCGGCCCTTCGATACGCCCAGTAGTTCAAAAGTAATGCAAAAATTATTCAGTTTTTTTCAAATATCTCGGCACCCGCGCGACCTAGGAGGTTCAAACGAATGTCAGGTTGTTCGCCGCGTCACGAGACGTCGTATGGTGTAAGCGGCCCTTCGATACGCCCAGTAGTTCAAAAGTAATGCAAAAATTATTCATTTTTTTCCAAATATCTCGGCACCCGCGCGACCTAGGAGGTTCAAACGAATGTCAGGTTGTTCGCCGCGTCACGAGACGTCGTATGGTGTAAGCGGCCCTTCGATACGCCCAGTAGTTCAAAAGTAATGCAAAAATTATTCATTTTTTTCAAATATCTCGGCACCCAAGCGACCTAGGAGGTTCAAACGAATGTCAGGTTGTTCGCCGCGTCACGAGACGTCGTATGGTGTAAGCGGCCCTTCGATACGCCCAGTAGTTCAAAAGTAATGCAAAAATTATTCAGTTTTTTCCAAATATTTTGGCACCCGCGCGACCTAGGAGGTTCAAACGAATGTCAGGTTGTTCGCCGCGTCACGAGACATCGTCTGGTGTAAGCGGCCCTTCGATACGCCCAGTAGTTCAAAAGTAATGCAAAAATTATTCATTTTTTATCAAATATCTCGGCACCCGCGCGACCTAGGAGGTTCAAACGAATGTCAGGTTGTTCGCCGCGTCACAATACGTCGTATGGTGTAAGCGGCCCTTCGATACGCCCAGTAGTTCAAAAGTAATGCAAAAATTATTCATTTTTTTTCAAATAACGAGGCACCCGCGCGACCTAGGAGGTTCAAACAAATGTCAGGTTGTTCGCCGCGTCACGAGACATCGTATGGTGTAAGCGGCCCTTCGATACGCCCAGTAGTTCAAAAGTAATGCTAAAATTATTCAGTTTTTTCCAAATATCTCGGCACCCGCGTGACCTAGGAGGTTCAAACAAATGTCAGGTTGTTCGCCGCGTCACGAGACGTCGTATGGTGTAAGCGGCCCTTCGATACGCCCAGTAGTTCAAAAGTAATGCAAAAATTATTCATTTTTTTTCAAATATCCAGGCACCCGCGCGACCTAGGAGGTTCAAACAAATGTCAGGTTGTTCGCCGCGTCACGAGACGTCGTATGGTGTAAGCGGCCCTTCGATACGCCCAGTAGTTCAAAAGTAATGCAAAAATTATTCAGTTTTTTCCAAATATCTCGGCACACGCGCGACCTAGGAGGTTCAAACAAATGTCAGGTTGTTCGCCGCGTCACGAGACGTCGTATGGTGTAAGCGGCCCTTCGATACGCCCAGTAGTTCAAAAGTAATGCAAAAATTATCCAGTTTTTTTCAAATATCTCGCCACCCGCGCGACCTAGGAGGTTCAAACGAATGTCAGGTTGTTCGCCGCGTCACGACACGTCGTATGGTGTAAGCGGCCCTTCGATACGCCCAGTAGTTCAAAAGTAATGCAAAAATTATTCATTTTTTTCCAAATATCTCGGCACCCGCGCGACCTAGGAGGTTCAAACTAATGTCAGGTTGTTCGCCGCGTCACGAGACGTCGTATGGTGTAAGCGGCCCTTCGATAGGCCCAGTGGTTCAAAAGTAATGCGAAAATTATTCAGTTTTTACCAAATATCTCGGCACCCGCGCGACCTAGGAGGTTCAAACAAATGTCAGGTTGTTCGCCGCGTCACGAGACGTCGTATGGTGTAAGCGGCCCTTCGATACGCCCAGTAGTTCAAAAGTAATGCAAAAATTATTCAGTTTTTTTCAAATATTTCGGCACCCGCGCGACCTAGGAGGTTCAAACGAATGTCAGGTTGTTCGCCGCGTCACGAGACGTCGTATGGTGTAAGCGGCCCTTCGATACGCCCAGTAGTTCAAAAGTAATGCAAAAATTATTCATTTTTTTCCAAATATCTCGGCACCCGCGCGACCTAGGAGGTTCAAACGAATGTCAGGTTGTTCGCCGCGTCACGAGACGTCGTATGGTGTAAGCGGCCCTTCGATAAGCCCAGTAGTTCAAAAGTAATGCAAAAATTATTCATTTTTTTCCAAATATCTCGGCACCCGCGCGACCTAGGAGGTTCAAACTAATGTCAGGTTGTTCGCCGCGTCACGAGACGTCGTATGGTGTAAGCGGCCCTTCGATAGGCCCAGTGGTTCAAAAGTAATGCGAAAATTATTCAGTTTTTACCAAATATCTCGGCACCCGCGCGACCTAGGAGGTTCAAACAAATGTCAGGTTGTTCGCCGCGTCACGAGACGTCGTATGGTGTAAGCGGCCCTTCGATACGCCCAGTAGTTCAAAAGTAATGCAAAAATTATTCAGTTTTTTTCAAATATTTCGGCACCCGCGCGACCTAGGAGGTTCAAACGAATGTCAGGTTGTTCGCCGCGTCACGAGACGTCGTATGGTGTAAGCGGCCCTTCGATACGCCCAGTAGTTCAAAAGTAATGCAAAAATTATTCATTTTTTTCCAAATATCTCGGCACCCGCGCGACCTAGGAGGTTCAAACGAATGTCAGGTTGTTCGCCGCGTCACGAGACGTCGTATGGTGTAAGCGGCCCTTCGATAAGCCCAGTAGTTCAAAAGTAATGCAAAAATTATTCATTTTTTTCCAAATATCTCGGCACCCGCGCGACCTAGGAGGTTCAAACGAATGTCAGGTTGTTCGCCGCGTCACGAGACGTCGTATGGTGTAAGCGGCCCTTCGATACGCCCAGTAGTTCAAAAGTAATGCAAAAATTATTCAGTTTTTTCCAAATATCTCGGCACCCGCGCGACCTAGGAGGTTCAAACGAATGTCAGGTTGTTCGCCGCGTCACGAGACGTCGTATGGTGTAAGCGGCCATTCGATACGCCCAGTGGTTCAAAAGTAATGCAAAAATTATTCAGTTTTTTTCAAATATCTCGGCACCCGCGCGACCTAGGAGGTTCAAACAAATGTCAGGTTGTTCGCCGCGTCACGAGACGTCGTATGGTGTAAGCGGCCCTTCGATACGCCCAGTGGTTCAAAAGTAATGCGAAAATTATTCAGTTTTTTCCAAATATCTCGGCACCCGGAGCGACCTAGGAGGTTCAAACAAATGTCAGGTTGTTCGCCGCGTCACGAGACGTCGTATGGTGTAAGCGGCCCTTCGATACGCCCAGTAGTTCAAAAGTAATGCAAAAATTATTCAGTTTTTTTCAAATATCTCGGCACCCGCGCGACCTAGGAGGTTCAAACTAATGTCAGGTTGTTCGCCGCGTCACGAGACGTCGTATGGTGTAAGCGGCCCTTCGATACGCCCAGTAGTTCAAAAGTAATGCAAAAATTATTCATTTTTTTCCAAATATCTCGGCACCCGCGCGACCTAGGAGGTTCAAACGAATGTCAGGTTGTTCGCCGCGTCACGAGACGTCGTATGGTGTAAGCGGCCCTTCGATACGCCCAGTAGTTCAAAAGTAATGCAAAAATTATTCAGTTTTTTCCAAATATCTCGGCACCCGCGCGACCTAGGAGGTTCAAACGAATGTCAGGTTGTTCGCCGCGTCACGAGACATCGTCTGGTGTAAGCGGCCCTTCGATACGCCCAGTAGTTTAAAAGTAATGCAAAAATTATTCATTTTTTATCAAATATCTCGGCACCCGCGCGACCTAGGAGGTTCGAACGAATGTCAGGTTGTTCGCCGCGTCACGAGACGTCGTATGGTGTAAGCGGCCCTTCGATACGCCCAGTAGTTCAAAAGTAATGCAAAAATTATTAATTTTTTTCCAAATATCTCGGCACCCGCGCGACCTAGGAGGTTCAAACGAATGTCAGGTTGTTCGCCGCGTCACGAGACGTCGTATGGTGTAAGCGGCCCTTCGATACGCCCAGTGGTTCAAAAGTAATGCAAAAATTATTACGTTTTTTCCAAATATCTCGGCACCCGCGCGACCTAGGAGGTTCAAACAAATGTCAGGTTGTTCGCCGCGTCACGAGACGTCGTATGGTGTAAGCGGCCCTTCGATACGCCCAGTAGTTCAAAAGTAATGCAAAAATTATTAATTTTTTTCCAAATATCTCGGCACCCGCGCGACCTAGGAGGTTCAAACGAATGTCAGGTTGTTCGCCGCGTCACGAGACGTCGTATGGTGTAAGCGGCCCTTCGATACGCCCAGTAGTTCAAAAGTAATGCAAAAATTATTCAGTTTTTTCCAAATATCTCGGCACCCGCGCGACCTAGGAGGTTCAAACGAATGTCAGGTTGTTCGCCGCGTCACGAGACGTCGTATGGTGTAAGCGGCCCTTCGATACGCCCAGTAGTTCAAAAGTAATGCAAAAATTATTAATTTTTTTCCAAATATCTCGGCACCCGCGCGACCTAGGAGGTTCAAACGAATGTCAGGTTGTTCGCCGCGTCACGAGACGTCGTATGGTGTAAGCGGCCCTTCGATACGCCCAGTAGTTCAAAAGTAATGCAAAAATTATTCAGTTTTTTCCAAATATCTCGGCACCCGCGCGACCTAGGAGGTTCAAACGAATGTCAGGTTGTTCGCCGCGTCACGAGACATCGTCTGGTGTAAGCGGCCCTTCGATACGCCCAGTAGTTTAAAAGTAATGCAAAAATTATTCATTTTTTATCAAATATCTCGGCACCCGCGCGACCTAGGAGGTTCAAACGAATGTCAGGTTGTTCGCCGCGTCACGAGACGTCGTATGGTGTAAGCGGCCCTTCGATACGCCCAGTAGTTCAAAAGTAATGCAAAAATTATTAATTTTTTTCCAAATATCTCGGCACCCGCGCGACCTAGGAGGTTCAAACGAATGTCAGGTTGTTCGCCGCGTCACGAGACGTCGTATGGTGTAAGCGGCCCTTCGATACGCCCAGTGGTTCAAAAGTAATGCAAAAATTATTACGTTTTTTCCAAATATCTCGGCACCCGCGCGACCTAGGAGGTTCAAACAAATGTCAGGTTGTTCGCCGCGTCACGAGACGTCGTATGGTGTAAGCGACCCTTCGATACGCCCAGTAGTTCAAAAGTAATGCAAAAATTATTCATTTTTTTTCAAATATCCAGGCACCCGCGCGACCTAGGAGGTTCAAACAAATGTCAGGTTGTTCGCCGCGTCACGAGACATCGTATGGTGTAAGCGGCCCTTCGATACGCCCAGTAGTTCAAAAGTAATGCTAAAATTATTCAGTTTTTTTCAAATATCTCGGCACCCGCGCGACCTAGGAGGTTCAAACAAATGTCAGGTTGTTCGCCGCGTCACGAGACATCGTATGGTGTAAGCGGCCCTTCGATACGCCCAGTAGTTCAAAAGTAATGCAAAAATTATTCATTTTTTTCCAAATATCTCGGCACCCGCGCGACCTAGGAGGTTCAACCGAATGTCAGGTTGTTCGCCGCGTCACGAGACGTCGTATGGTGTTAGCGGCCCTTCGATACGCCCAGTAGTTCAAAAGTAATGCAAAAATTATTCATTTTTTTCCAAATATCTCGGCACCCGCGCGACCTAGGAGGTTCAAACGAATGTCAGGTTGTTCGTCGCGTCACGAGACGTCGTATGGTGTAACCGGCCCTTCGATACGCCCAGTAGTTCAAAAGTAATGCAAAAATTATTAAGTTTTTTCCAAATATCTCGGCACCCGCGCGACCTAGGAGGTCCAAACAAATGTCAGGTTGTTCGCCGCGTCACGAGACGTCGTATGGTGTAAGCGGCCCTTCGATACGCCCAGTAGTTCAAAAGTAATGCAAAAATTATTCAGTTTTTTTCAAATATCTCGGCACCCGCGCGACCTAGGAGGTTCAAACAAATGTCAGGTTGTTCGCCGCGTCACGAGACGTCGTATGGTGTAAGCGGCCCTTCGATACGCCCAGTGGTTCAAAAGTAATGCGAAAATTATTCATTTTTTTCCAAATATCTCGGCACCCGGAGCGACCTAGGAGGTTCAAACAAATGTCAGGTTGTTCGCCGCGTCACGAGACGTCGTATGGTGTAAGCGGCCCTTCGATACGCCCAGTAGTTCAAAAGTAATGCAAAAATTATTCAGTTTTTTTCAAATATCTCGGCACCCGCGCGACCTAGGAGGTTCAAACGAATGTCAGGTTGTTCGCCGCGTCATGAGACGTCGTATGGTGTAAGCGGCCCTTCGATACGCCCAGTAGTTCAAAAGTAATGCAAAAATTATTCATTTTTTTCCAAATATCTCGGCACCCGCGCGACCTAGGAGGTTCAAACGAATGTCAGGTTGTTCGCCGCGTCACGAGACGTCGTATGGTGTAAGCGGCCCTTCGATACGCCCAGTAGTTCAAAAGTAATGCAAAAATTATTCATTTTTTTCCAAATATCTCGGCACCCGCGCGACCTAGGAGGTTCAAACAAATGTCAGGTTGTTCGCCGCGTCACGAGACGTCGTATGGTGTAAGCGGCCCTTCGATACGCCCAGTAGTTCAAAAGTAATGCAAAAATTATTAAGTTTTTTCCAAATATCTCGGCACCGCGCGACCTAGGAGATTCAAACAAATGTCAGGTTGTTCGCCGCGTCACGAGACGTCGTATGGTGTAAGCGGCCCTTCGATACGCCCAGTAGTTCAAAAGTAATGCAAAAATTATTCATTTTTTTTCAAATATCCAGGCACCCGCGCGACCTAGGAGGTTCAAACAAATGTCAGGTTGTTCGCCGCGTCACGAGACGTCGTATGGTGTAAGCGGCCCTTCGATACGCCCAGTGGTTCAAAAGTAATGCGAAAATTATTCAGTTTTTTCCAAATATCCAGGCACCCGCGCGACCTAGGAGGTTCAAACAAATGTCAGGTTGTTCGCCGCGTCACGAGACATCGTATGGTGTAAGCGGCCCTTCGATAAGCCCAGTAGTTCAAAAGTAATGCTAAAATTATTCAGTTTTTTTCAAATATCTCGGCACCCGCGCGACCTAGGAGGTTCAAACAAATGTCAGGTTGTTCGCCGCGTCACGAGACATCGTATGGTGTAAGCGGCCCTTCGATACGCCCAGTAGTTCAAAAGTAATGCAAAAATTATTCATTTTTTTCCAAATATCTCGGCACCCGCGCGACCTAGGAGGTTCAAACGAATGTCAGGTTGTTCGCCGCGTCACGAGACGTCGTATGGTGTAAGCGGCCCTTCGATACGCCCAGTAGTTCAAAAGTAATGCAAAAATTATTCATTTTTTTCCAAATATCTCGGCACCCGCGCGACCTAGGAGGTTCAAACGAATGTCAGGTTGTTCGCCGCGTCACGAGACGTCGTATGGTGTAACCGGCCCTTCGATACGCCCAGTAGTTCAAAAGTAATGCAAAAATTATTAAGTTTTTTCCAAATATCTCGGCACCCGCGCGACCTAGGAGGTCCAAACAAATGTCAGGTTGTTCGCCGCGTCACGAGACGTCGTATGGTGTAAGCGGCCCTTCGATACGCCCAGTAGTTCAAAAGTAATGCAAAAATTATTCAGTTTTTTTCAAATATCTCGGCACCCGCGCGACCTAGGAGGTTCAAACAAATGTCAGGTTGTTCGCCGCGTCACGAGACGTCGTATGGTGTAAGAGGCCCTTCGATACGCCCAGTGGTTCAAAAGTAATGCGAAAATTATTCAGTTTTTTCCAAATATCTCGGCACCCGGAGCGACCTAGGAGGTTCAAACAAATGTCAGGTTGTTCGCCGCGTCACGAGACGTCGTATGGTGTAAGCGGCCCTTCGATACGCCCAGTAGTTCAAAAGTAATGCAAAAATTATTCAGTTTTTTTCAAATATCTCGGCACCCGCGCGACCTAGGAGGTTCAAACGAATGTCAGGTTGTTCGCCGCGTCACGAGACGTCGTATGGTGTAAGCGGCCCTTCGATACGCCCAGTAGTTCAAAAGTAATGCAAAAATTATTCAGTTTTTTCCAAATATCTCGGCACCCGCGCGACCTAGGAGGTTCAAACGAATGTCAGGTTGTTCGCCGCGTCACGAGACGTCGTATGGTGTAACCGGCCCTTCGATACGCCCAGTAGTTCAAAAGTAATGCAAAAATTATTAAGTTTTTTCCAAATATCTCGGCACCCGCGCGACCTAGGAGGTTCAAACAAATGTCAGGTTGTTCGCCGCGTCACGAGACGTCGTATGGTTTAAGCGGCCCTTCGATACGCCCAGTAGTTCAAAAGTAATGCAAAAATTATTCATTTTTTTTCAAATATCCAGGCACCCGCGCGACCTAGGAGGTTCAAACAAATGTCAGGTTGTTCGCCGCGTCACGAGACATCGTATGGTGTAAGCGGCCCTTCGATACGCCCAGTAGTTCAAAAGTAATGCAAAAATTATTCAGTTTTTTCTAAATATCTCGGCACCCGCGCGACCTAGGAGGTTCAAACGAATGTCAGGTTGTTCGCCGCGTCACGAGACGTCGAGTGGTGTAAGCGGCCCTTCGATACGCCCAGTAGTTCAAAAGTAATGCAAAAATTATTCAGTTTTTTTCAAATATCTCGGCACCCGCGCGACCTAGGAGGTTCAAACAAATGTCAGGTTGTTCGCCGCGTCACGAGACTTCGTATGGTGTAAGCGGCCCTTCGATACGCCCAGTAGTTCAAAAGTAATGCAAAAATTATTCAGTTTTTTTCAAATATCTCGGCACCCGCGCGACCTAGGAGGTTCAAACAAATGTCAGGTTGTTCGCCGCGTCACGAGACGTCGTATGGTGTAAGCGGCCCTTCGATACGCCCAGTAGTTCAAAAGTAATGCAAAAATTATTCATTTTTTTCCAAATATCTCGGCACCCGCGCGACCTAGGAGGTTCAAACAAATGTCAGGTTGTTCGCCGCGTCACGAGACGTCGTATGGTGTAAGCGGCCCTTCGATACGCCCAGTGGTTCAAAAGTAATGCAAAAATTATTCAGTTTTTTTCAAATATCTCGGCACCCGCGCGACCTAGGAGGTTCAAACAAATGTCAGGTTGTTCGCCGCGTCACGAGACGTCGTATGGTGTAAGCGGCCCTTCGATACGCCCAGTGGTTCAAAAGTAATGCGAAAATTATTCAGTTTTTTCCAAATATCTCGGCACCCGAAGCGACCTAGGAGGTTCAAACAAATGTCAGGTTGTTCGCCGCGTCACGAGACGTCGTATGGTGTAAGCGGCCCTTCGATACGCCCAGTAGTTCAAAAGTAATGCAAAAATTATTCAGTTTTTTTCAAATATCTCGGCACCCGCGCGACCTAGGAGGTTCAAACGAATGTCAGGTTGTTCGCCGCGTCACGAGACGTCGTATGGTGTAAGCGGCCCTTCGATACGCCCAGTAGTTCAAAAGTAATGCAAAAATTATTCAGTTTTTTCCAAATATCTCGGCACCCGCGCGACCTAGGAGGTTCAAACGAATGTCAGGTTGTTCGCCGCGTCACGAGACGTCGTATGGTGTAAGCGGCCCTTCGATACGCCCAGTAGTTCAAAAGTAATGCAAACATTATTCATTTTTTTCCAAATATTTCGGCACCCGCGCGACCTAGGAGGTTCAAACAAATGTCAGGTTGTTCGCCGCGTCACGAGACGTCGTATGGTGTAAGCGGCCCTTCGATACGCCCAGTAGTTCAAAAGTAATGCAAAAATTATTAAGTTTTTTCCAAATATCTCGGCACCGCGCGACCTAGGAGATTCAAACAAATGTCAGGTTGTTCGCCGCGTCACGAGACGTCGTATGGTGTAAGCGGCCCTTCGATACGCCCAGTAGTTCAAAAGTAATGCAAAAATTATTCATTTTTTTCCAAATATCCAGGCACCCGCGCGACCTAGGAGGTTCAAACAAATGTCAGGTTGTTCGCCGCGTCACGAGACATCGTATGGTGTAAGCGGCCCTTCGATACGCCCAGTAGTTCAAAAGTAATGCTAAAATTATTCAGTTTTTTTCAAATATCTCGGCACCCGCGCGACCTAGGAGGTTCAAACAAATGTCAGGTTGTTCGCCGCGTCACGAGACATCGTATGGTGTAAGCGGCCCTTCGATACGCCCAGTAGTTCAAAAGTAATGCAAAAATTATTCATTTTTTTCCAAATATCTCGGCACCCGCGCGACCTAGGAGGTTCAAACGAATGTCAGGTTGTTCGCCGCGTCACGAGACGTCGTATGGTGTAACCGGCCCTTCGATACGCCCAGTAGTTCAAAAGTAATGCAAAAATTATTAAGTTTTTTCCAAATATCTCGGCACCCGCGCGACCTAGGAGGTCCAAACAAATGTCAGGTTGTTCGCCGCGTCACGAGACGTCGTATGGTGTAAGCGGCCCTTCGATACGCCCAGTAGTTCAAAAGTAATGCAAAAATTATTCAGTTTTTTTCAAATATCTCGGCACCCGCGCGACCTAGGAGGTTCAAACAAATGTCAGGTTGTTCGCCGCGTCACGAGACATCGTATGGTGTAAGCGGCCCTTCGATACGCCCAGTAGTTCAAAAGTAATGCAAAAATTATTCATTTTTTTCCAAATATCTCGGCACCCGCGCGACCTAGGAGGTTCAAACAAATGTCAGGTTGTTCGCCGCGTCACGAGACGTCGTATGGTGTAAGCGGCCCTTCGATACGCCCAGTGGTTCAAAAGTAATGCAAAAATTATTCAGTTTTTTTCAAATATCTCGGCACCCGCGCGACCTAGGAGGTTCAAACAAATGTCAGGTTGTTCGCCGCGTCACGAGACGTCGTATGGTGTAAGCGGCCCTTCGATACGCCCAGTGGTTCAAAAGTAATGCAAAAATTATTCATTTTTTTCCAAATATCTCGGCACCCGCGCGACCTAGGAGGTTCAAACAAATGTCAGGTTGTTCGCCGCGTCACGAGACGTCGTATGGTGTAAGCGGCCCTTCGATACGCCCAGTAGTTCAAAAGTAATGCAAAAATTATTAAGTTTTTTCCAAATATCTCGGCACCCGCGAGACCTAGGAGGTTCAAACGAATGTCAGGTTGTTCGCCGCGTCACGAGACGTCGTATGGTGTAAGCGGCCCTTCGATACGCCCAGTGGTTCAAAAGTAATGCGAAAATTATTCAGTTTTTTTCAAATATCTCGGCACCGGCGCGACCTAGGAGGTTCAAACAAATGTCAGGTTGTTCGCCGCGTCACGAGACGTCGTATGGTGTAAGCGGCCCTTCGATACGCCCAGTAGTTCAAAAGTAATGCAAAAATTATTCAGTTTTTTTCAAATATCTCGGCACCCGCGCGACCTAGGAGGTTCAAACGAATGTCAGGTTGTTCGCCGCGTCACGAGACGTCGTATGGTGTAAGCGGCCCTTCGATACGCCCAGTAGTTCAAAAGTAATGCAAAAATTATTCATTTTTTTCCAAATATCTCGGCACCCGCGCGACCTAGGAGGTTCAAACGAATGTCAGGTTGTTCGCCGCGTCACGAGACGTCGTATGATGTAAGCGGCCCTTCGATACGCCCAGTGGTTCAAAAGTAATGCGAAAATTATTCAGTTTTTTTCAAATATCTCGGCACCGGCGCGACCTAGGAGGTTCAAACAAATGTCAGGTTGTTCGCCGCGTCACGAGACGTCGTATGGTGTAAGCGGCCCTTCGATACGCCCAGTGGTTCAAAAGTAATGCGAAAATTATTCAGTTTTTTTCAAATATCTCGGCACCGGCGTGACCTAGGAGGTTCAAACAAATGTCAGGTTGTTCGCCGCGTCACGAGACGTCGTATGGTGTAAGCGGCCCTTCGATACGCCCAGTAGTTCAAAAGTAATGCAAAAATTATTCATTTTTTATCAAATATCTCGGCACCCGCGCGACCTAGGAGGTTCAAACGAATGTCAGGTTGTTCGCCGCGTCACAATACGTCGTATGGTGTAAGCGGCCCTTCGATACGCCCAGTAGTTCAAAAGTAATGCAAAAATTATTCATTTTTTTTCAAATAACGAGGCACCCGCGCGACCTAGGAGGTTCAAACAAATGTCAGGTTGTTCGCCGCGTCACGAGACATCGTATGGTGTAAGCGGCCCTTCGATACGCCCAGTAGTTCAAAAGTAATGCTAAAATTATTCAGTTTTTTCCAAATATCTCGGCACCCGCGTGACCTAGGAGGTTCAAACAAATGTCAGGTTGTTCGCCGCGTCACGAGACGTCGTATGGTGTAAGCGGCCCTTCGATACGCCCAGTAGTTCAAAAGTAATGCAAAAATTATTCATTTTTTTTCAAATATCCAGGCACCCGCGCGACCTAGGAGGTTCAAACAAATGTCAGGTTGTTCGCCGCGTCACGAGACGTCGTATGGTGTAAGCGGCCCTTCGATACGCCCAGTAGTTCAAAAGTAATGCAAAAATTATTCATTTTTTTCCAAATATCTCGGCACCCGCGAGACCTAGGAGGTTCAAACGAATGTCAGGTTGTTCGCCGCGTCACGAGACGTCGTATGGTGTAAGCGGCCCTTCGATACGCCCAGTGGTTCAAAAGTAATGCGAAAATTATTCAGTTTTTTTCAAATATCTCGGCACCGGCGCGACCTAGGAGGTTCAAACAAATGTCAGGTTGTTCGCCGCGTCACGAGACGTCGTATGGTGTAAGCGGCCCTTCGATACGCCCAGTGGTTCAAAAGTAATGCGAAAATTATTCAGTTTTTTTCAAATATCTCGGCACCGGCGCGACCTAGGAGGTTCAAACAAATGTCAGGTTGTTCGCCGCGTCACGAGACGTCGTATGGTGTAAGCGGCCCTTCGATACGCCCAGTAGTTCAAAAGTAATGCAAAAATTATTCAGTTTTTTTCAAATATCTCGGCACCCGCGCGACCTAGGAGGTTCAAACGAATGTCAGGTTGTTCGCCGCGTCACGAGACGTCGTATGGTGTAAGCGGCCCTTCGATACGCCCAGTAGTTCAAAAGTAATGCAAAAATTATTCATTTTTTTCCAAATATCTCGGCACCCGCGCGACCTAGGAGGTTCAAACGAATGTCAGGTTGTTCGCCGCGTCACGAGACGTCGTATGGTGTAAGCGGCCCTTCGATACGCCCAGTAGTTCAAAAGTAATGCAAAAATTATTCATTTTTTTCAAATATCTCGGCACCCAAGCGACCTAGGAGGTTCAAACGAATGTCAGGTTGTTCGCCGCGTCACGAGACGTCGTATGGTGTAAGCGGCCCTTCGATACGCCCAGTAGTTCAAAAGTAATGCAAAAATTATTCAGTTTTTTCCAAATATTTTGGCACCCGCGCGACCTAGGAGGTTCAAACGAATGTCAGGTTGTTCGCCGCGTCACGAGACATCGTCTGGTGTAAGCGGCCCTTCGATACGCCCAGTAGTTCAAAAGTAATGCAAAAATTATTCATTTTTTATCAAATATCTCGGCACCCGCGCGACCTAGGAGGTTCAAACGAATGTCAGGTTGTTCGCCGCGTCACAATACGTCGTATGGTGTAAGCGGCCCTTCGATACGCCCAGTAGTTCAAAAGTAATGCAAAAATTATTCATTTTTTTTCAAATAACGAGGCACCCGCGCGACCTAGGAGGTTCAAACAAATGTCAGGTTGTTCGCCGCGTCACGAGACATCGTATGGTGTAAGCGGCCCTTCGATACGCCCAGTAGTTCAAAAGTAATGCTAAAATTATTCAGTTTTTTCCAAATATCTCGGCACCCGCGTGACCTAGGAGGTTCAAACAAATGTCAGGTTGTTCGCCGCGTCACGAGACGTCGTATGGTGTAAGCGGCCCTTCGATACGCCCAGTAGTTCAAAAGTAATGCAAAAATTATTCATTTTTTTTCAAATATCCAGGCACCCGCGCGACCTAGGAGGTTCAAACAAATGTCAGGTTGTTCGCCGCGTCACGAGACGTCGTATGGTGTAAGCGGCCCTTCGATACGCCCAGTAGTTCAAAAGTAGTGCAAAAATTATTCAGTTTTTTCCAAATATCTCGGCACACGCGCGACCTAGGAGGTTCAAACAAATGTCAGGTTGTTCGCCGCGTCACGAGACGTCGTATGGTGTAAGCGGCCCTTCGATACGCCCAGTAGTTCAAAAGTAATGCAAAAATTATCCAGTTTTTTTCAAATATCTCGCCACCCGCGCGACCTAGGAGGTTCAAACGAATGTCAGGTTGTTCGCCGCGTCACGACACGTCGTATGGTGTAAGCGGCCCTTCGATACGCCCAGTAGTTCAAAAGTAATGCAAAAATTATTCATTTTTTTCCAAATATCTCGGCACCCGCGCGACCTAGGAGGTTCAAACTAATGTCAGGTTGTTCGCCGCGTCACGAGACGTCGTATGGTGTAAGCGGCCCTTCGATAGGCCCAGTGGTTCAAAAGTAATGCGAAAATTATTCAGTTTTTACCAAATATCTCGGCACCCGCGCGACCTAGGAGGTTCAAACAAATGTCAGGTTGTTCGCCGCGTCACAAAACGTCGTATGGTGTAAGCGGCCCTTCGATACGCCCAGTAGTTCAAAAGTAATGCAAAAATTATTCAGTTTTTTTCAAATATTTCGGCACCCGCGCGACCTAGGAGGTTCAAACGAATGTCAGGTTGTTCGCCGCGTCACGAGACGTCGTATGGTGTAAGCGGCCCTTCGATACGCCCAGTGGTTCAAAAGTAATGCGAAAATTATTCAGTTTTTTTCAAATATCTCGGCACCGGCGCGACCTAGGAGGTTCAAACAAATGTCAGGTTGTTCGCCGCGTCACGAGACGTCGTATGGTGTAAGCGGCCCTTCGATACGCCCAGTGGTTCAAAAGTAATGCGAAAATTATTCAGTTTTTTTCAAATATCTCGGCACCGGCGCGACCTAGGAGGTTCAAACAAATGTCAGGTTGTTCGCCGCGTCACGAGACGTCGTATGGTGTAAGCGGCCCTTCGATACGCCCAGTAGTTCAAAAGTAATGCAAAAATTATTCAGTTTTTTTCAAATATCTCGGCACCCGCGCGACCTAGGAGGTTCAAACGAATGTCAGGTTGTTCGCCGCGTCACGAGACGTCGTATGGTGTAAGCGGCCCTTCGATACGCCCAGTAGTTCAAAAGTAATGCAAAAATTATTCATTTTTTTCCAAATATCTCGGCACCCGCGCGACCTAGGAGGTTCAAACGAATGTCAGGTTGTTCGCCGCGTCACGAGACGTCGTATGGTGTAAGCGGCCCTTCGATACGCCCAGTAGTTCAAAAGTAATGCAAAAATTATTCATTTTTTTCAAATATCTCGGCACCCAAGCGACCTAGGAGGTTCAAACGAATGTCAGGTTGTTCGCCGCGTCACGAGACGTCGTATGGTGTAAGCGGCCCTTCGATACGCCCAGTAGTTCAAAAGTAATGCAAAAATTATTCAGTTTTTTCCAAATATTTTGGCACCCGCGCGACCTAGGAGGTTCAAACGAATGTCAGGTTGTTCGCCGCGTCACGAGACATCGTCTGGTGTAAGCGGCCCTTCGATACGCCCAGTAGTTCAAAAGTAATGCAAAAATTATTCATTTTTTATCAAATATCTCGGCACCCGCGCGACCTAGGAGGTTCAAACGAATGTCAGGTTGTTCGCCGCGTCACAATACGTCGTATGGTGTAAGCGGCCCTTCGATACGCCCAGTAGTTCAAAAGTAATGCAAAAATTATTCATTTTTTTTCAAATAACGAGGCACCCGCGCGACCTAGGAGGTTCAAACAAATGTCAGGTTGTTCGCCGCGTCACGAGACATCGTATGGTGTAAGCGGCCCTTCGATACGCCCAGTAGTTCAAAAGTAATGCTAAAATTATTCAGTTTTTTCCAAATATCTCGGCACCCGCGTGACCTAGGAGGTTCAAACAAATGTCAGGTTGTTCGCCGCGTCACGAGACGTCGTATGGTGTAAGCGGCCCTTCGATACGCCCAGTAGTTCAAAAGTAATGCAAAAATTATTCATTTTTTTTCAAATATCCAGGCACCCGCGCGACCTAGGAGGTTCAAACAAATGTCAGGTTGTTCGCCGCGTCACGAGACGTCGTATGGTGTAAGCGGCCCTTCGATACGCCCAGTAGTTCAAAAGTAATGCAAAAATTATTCAGTTTTTTCCAAATATCTCGGCACACGCGCGACCTAGGAGGTTCAAACAAATGTCAGGTTGTTCGCCGCGTCACGAGACGTCGTATGGTGTAAGCGGCCCTTCGATACGCCCAGTAGTTCAAAAGTAATGCAAAAATTATCCAGTTTTTTTCAAATATCTCGCCACCCGCGCGACCTAGGAGGTTCAAACGAATGTCAGGTTGTTCGCCGCGTCACGACACGTCGTATGGTGTAAGCGGCCCTTCGATACGCCCAGTAGTTCAAAAGTAATGCAAAAATTATTCATTTTTTTCCAAATATCTCGGCACCCGCGCGACCTAGGAGGTTCAAACTAATGTCAGGTTGTTCGCCGCGTCACGAGACGTCGTATGGTGTAAGCGGCCCTTCGATAGGCCCAGTGGTTCAAAAGTAATGCGAAAATTATTCAGTTTTTACCAAATATCTCGGCACCCGCGCGACCTAGGAGGTTCAAACAAATGTCAGGTTGTTCGCCGCGTCACAAAACGTCGTATGGTGTAAGCGGCCCTTCGATACGCCCAGTAGTTCAAAAGTAATGCAAAAATTATTCAGTTTTTTTCAAATATTTCGGCACCCGCGCGACCTAGGAGGTTCAAACGAATGTCAGGTTGTTCGCCGCGTCACGAGACGTCGTATGGTGTAAGCGGCCCTTCGATACGCCCAGTAGTTCAAAAGTAATGCAAAAATTATTCATTTTTTTCCAAATATCTCGGCACCCGCGCAACCTAGGAGGTTCAAACGAATATCAGGTTGTTCGCCGCGTCACGAGACGTCGTATGGTGTAAGCGGCCCTTCGATAAGCCCAGTAGTTCAAAAGTAATGCAAAAATTATTCATTTTTTTCCAAATATCTCGGCACCCGCGCGACCTAGGAGGTTCAAACTAATGTCAGGTTGTTCGCCGCGTCACGAGACGTCGTATGGTGTAAGCGGCCCTTCGATAGGCCCAGTGGTTCAAAAGTAATGCGAAAATTATTCAGTTTTTACCAAATATCTCGGCACCCGCGCGACCTAGGAGGTTCAAACAAATGTCAGGTTGTTCGCCGCGTCACGAGACGTCGTATGGTGTAAGCGGCCCTTCGATACGCCCAGTAGTTCAAAAGTAATGCAAAAATTATTCAGTTTTTTTCAAATATTTCGGCACCCGCGCGACCTAGGAGGTTCAAACGAATGTCAGGTTGTTCGCCGCGTCACGAGACGTCGTATGGTGTAAGCGGCCCTTCGATACGCCCAGTAGTTCAAAAGTAATGCAAAAATTATTCATTTTTTTCCAAATATCTCGGCACCCGCGCGACCTAGGAGGTTCAAACGAATGTCAGGTTGTTCGCCGCGTCACGAGACGTCGTATGGTGTAAGCGGCCCTTCGATAAGCCCAGTAGTTCAAAAGTAATGCAAAAATTATTCATTTTTTTCCAAATATCTCGGCACCCGCGCGACCTAGGAGGTTCAAACGAATGTCAGGTTGTTCGCCGCGTCACGAGACGTCGTATGGTGTAAGCGGCCCTTCGATACGCCCAGTAGTTCAAAAGTAATGCAAAAATTATTCAGTTTTTTCCAAATATCTCGGCACCCGCGCGACCTAGGAGGTTCAAACGAATGTCAGGTTGTTCGCCGCGTCACGAGACGTCGTATGGTGTAAGCGGCCATTCGATACGCCCAGTGGTTCAAAAGTAATGCAAAAATTATTCAGTTTTTTTCAAATATCTCGGCACCCGCGCGACCTAGGAGGTTCAAACAAATGTCAGGTTGTTCGCCGCGTCACGAGACGTCGTATGGTGTAAGCGGCCCTTCGATACGCCCAGTGGTTCAAAAGTAATGCGAAAATTATTCAGTTTTTTCCAAATATCTCGGCACCCGGAGCGACCTAGGAGGTTCAAACAAATGTCAGGTTGTTCGCCGCGTCACGAGACGTCGTATGGTGTAAGCGGCCCTTCGATACGCCCAGTAGTTCAAAAGTAATGCAAAAATTATTCAGTTTTTTTCAAATATCTCGGCACCCGCGCGACCTAGGAGGTTCAAACTAATGTCAGGTTGTTCGCCGCGTCACGAGACGTCGTATGGTGTAAGCGGCCCTTCGATACGCCCAGTAGTTCAAAAGTAATGCAAAAATTATTCATTTTTTTCCAAATATCTCGGCACCCGCGCGACCTAGGAGGTTCAAACGAATGTCAGGTTGTTCGCCGCGTCACGAGACGTCGTATGGTGTAAGCGGCCCTTCGATACGCCCAGTAGTTCAAAAGTAATGCAAAAATTATTCAGTTTTTTCCAAATATCTCGGCACCCGCGCGACCTAGGAGGTTCAAACGAATGTCAGGTTGTTCGCCGCGTCACGAGACATCGTCTGGTGTAAGCGGCCCTTCGATACGCCCAGTAGTTTAAAAGTAATGCAAAAATTATTCATTTTTTATCAAATATCTCGGCACCCGCGCGACCTAGGAGGTTCGAACGAATGTCAGGTTGTTCGCCGCGTCACGAGACGTCGTATGGTGTAAGCGGCCCTTCGATACGCCCAGTAGTTCAAAAGTAATGCAAAAATTATTAATTTTTTTCCAAATATCTCGGCACCCGCGCGACCTAGGAGGTTCAAACGAATGTCAGGTTGTTCGCCGCGTCACGAGACGTCGTATGGTGTAAGCGGCCCTTCGATACGCCCAGTGGTTCAAAAGTAATGCAAAAATTATTACGTTTTTTCCAAATATCTCGGCACCCGCGCGACCTAGGAGGTTCAAACAAATGTCAGGTTGTTCGCCGCGTCACGAGACGTCGTATGGTGTAAGCGGCCCTTCGATACGCCCAGTAGTTCAAAAGTAATGCAAAAATTATTAATTTTTTTCCAAATATCTCGGCACCCGCGCGACCTAGGAGGTTCAAACGAATGTCAGGTTGTTCGCCGCGTCACGAGACGTCGTATGGTGTAAGCGGCCCTTCGATACGCCCAGTAGTTCAAAAGTAATGCAAAAATTATTCAGTTTTTTCCAAATATCTCGGCACCCGCGCGACCTAGGAGGTTCAAACGAATGTCAGGTTGTTCGCCGCGTCACGAGACGTCGTATGGTGTAAGCGGCCCTTCGATACGCCCAGTAGTTCAAAAGTAATGCAAAAATTATTAATTTTTTTCCAAATATCTCGGCACCCGCGCGACCTAGGAGGTTCAAACGAATGTCAGGTTGTTCGCCGCGTCACGAGACGTCGTATGGTGTAAGCGGCCCTTCGATACGCCCAGTAGTTCAAAAGTAATGCAAAAATTATTCAGTTTTTTCCAAATATCTCGGCACCCGCGCGACCTAGGAGGTTCAAACGAATGTCAGGTTGTTCGCCGCGTCACGAGACATCGTCTGGTGTAAGCGGCCCTTCGATACGCCCAGTAGTTTAAAAGTAATGCAAAAATTATTCATTTTTTATCAAATATCTCGGCACCCGCGCGACCTAGGAGGTTCAAACGAATGTCAGGTTGTTCGCCGCGTCACGAGACGTCGTATGGTGTAAGCGGCCCTTCGATACGCCCAGTAGTTCAAAAGTAATGCAAAAATTATTAATTTTTTTCCAAATATCTCGGCACCCGCGCGACCTAGGAGGTTCAAACGAATGTCAGGTTGTTCGCCGCGTCACGAGACGTCGTATGGTGTAAGCGGCCCTTCGATACGCCCAGTGGTTCAAAAGTAATGCAAAAATTATTACGTTTTTTCCAAATATCTCGGCACCCGCGCGACCTAGGAGGTTCAAACAAATGTCAGGTTGTTCGCCGCGTCACGAGACGTCGTATGGTGTAAGCGACCCTTCGATACGCCCAGTAGTTCAAAAGTAATGCAAAAATTATTCATTTTTTTTCAAATATCCAGGCACCCGCGCGACCTAGGAGGTTCAAACAAATGTCAGGTTGTTCGCCGCGTCACGAGACATCGTATGGTGTAAGCGGCCCTTCGATACGCCCAGTAGTTCAAAAGTAATGCTAAAATTATTCAGTTTTTTTCAAATATCTCGGCACCCGCGCGACCTAGGAGGTTCAAACAAATGTCAGGTTGTTCGCCGCGTCACGAGACATCGTATGGTGTAAGCGGCCCTTCGATACGCCCAGTAGTTCAAAAGTAATGCAAAAATTATTCATTTTTTTCCAAATATCTCGGCACCCGCGCGACCTAGGAGGTTCAACCGAATGTCAGGTTGTTCGCCGCGTCACGAGACGTCGTATGGTGTTAGCGGCCCTTCGATACGCCCAGTAGTTCAAAAGTAATGCAAAAATTATTCATTTTTTTCCAAATATCTCGGCACCCGCGCGACCTAGGAGGTTCAAACGAATGTCAGGTTGTTCGTCGCGTCACGAGACGTCGTATGGTGTAACCGGCCCTTCGATACGCCCAGTAGTTCAAAAGTAATGCAAAAATTATTAAGTTTTTTCCAAATATCTCGGCACCCGCGCGACCTAGGAGGTCCAAACAAATGTCAGGTTGTTCGCCGCGTCACGAGACGTCGTATGGTGTAAGCGGCCCTTCGATACGCCCAGTGGTTCAAAAGTAATGCGAAAATTATTCATTTTTTTCCAAATATCTCGGCACCCGGAGCGACCTAGGAGGTTCAAACAAATGTCAGGTTGTTCGCCGCGTCACGAGACGTCGTATGGTGTAAGCGGCCCTTCGATACGCCCAGTAGTTCAAAAGTAATGCAAAAATTATTCAGTTTTTTTCAAATATCTCGGCACCCGCGCGACCTAGGAGGTTCAAACGAATGTCAGGTTGTTCGCCGCGTCATGAGACGTCGTATGGTGTAAGCGGCCCTTCGATACGCCCAGTAGTTCAAAAGTAATGCAAAAATTATTCATTTTTTTCCAAATATCTCGGCACCCGCGCGACCTAGGAGGTTCAAACGAATGTCAGGTTGTTCGCCGCGTCACGAGACGTCGTATGGTGTAAGCGGCCCTTCGATACGCCCAGTAGTTCAAAAGTAATGCAAAAATTATTCATTTTTTTCCAAATATCTCGGCACCCGCGCGACCTAGGAGGTTCAAACAAATGTCAGGTTGTTCGCCGCGTCACGAGACGTCGTATGGTGTAAGCGGCCCTTCGATACGCCCAGTAGTTCAAAAGTAATGCAAAAATTATTAAGTTTTTTCCAAATATCTCGGCACCGCGCGACCTAGGAGATTCAAACAAATGTCAGGTTGTTCGCCGCGTCACGAGACGTCGTATGGTGTAAGCGGCCCTTCGATACGCCCAGTAGTTCAAAAGTAATGCAAAAATTATTCATTTTTTTTCAAATATCCAGGCACCCGCGCGACCTAGGAGGTTCAAACAAATGTCAGGTTGTTCGCCGCGTCACGAGACGTCGTATGGTGTAAGCGGCCCTTCGATACGCCCAGTGGTTCAAAAGTAATGCGAAAATTATTCAGTTTTTTCCAAATATCCAGGCACCCGCGCGACCTAGGAGGTTCAAACAAATGTCAGGTTGTTCGCCGCGTCACGAGACATCGTATGGTGTAAGCGGCCCTTCGATAAGCCCAGTAGTTCAAAAGTAATGCTAAAATTATTCAGTTTTTTTCAAATATCTCGGCACCCGCGCGACCTAGGAGGTTCAAACAAATGTCAGGTTGTTCGCCGCGTCACGAGACATCGTATGGTGTAAGCGGCCCTTCGATACGCCCAGTAGTTCAAAAGTAATGCAAAAATTATTCATTTTTTTCCAAATATCTCGGCACCCGCGCGACCTAGGAGGTTCAAACGAATGTCAGGTTGTTCGCCGCGTCACGAGACGTCGTATGGTGTAAGCGGCCCTTCGATACGCCCAGTAGTTCAAAAGTAATGCAAAAATTATTCATTTTTTTCCAAATATCTCGGCACCCGCGCGACCTAGGAGGTTCAAACGAATGTCAGGTTGTTCGCCGCGTCACGAGACGTCGTATGGTGTAACCGGCCCTTCGATACGCCCAGTAGTTCAAAAGTAATGCAAAAATTATTAAGTTTTTTCCAAATATCTCGGCACCCGCGCGACCTAGGAGGTCCAAACAAATGTCAGGTTGTTCGCCGCGTCACGAGACGTCGTATGGTGTAAGCGGCCCTTCGATACGCCCAGTAGTTCAAAAGTAATGCAAAAATTATTCAGTTTTTTTCAAATATCTCGGCACCCGCGCGACCTAGGAGGTTCAAACAAATGTCAGGTTGTTCGCCGCGTCACGAGACGTCGTATGGTGTAAGCGGCCCTTCGATACGCCCAGTGGTTCAAAAGTAATGCGAAAATTATTCAGTTTTTTCCAAATATCTCGGCACCCGGAGCGACCTAGGAGGTTCAAACAAATGTCAGGTTGTTCGCCGCGTCACGAGACGTCGTATGGTGTAAGCGGCCCTTCGATACGCCCAGTAGTTCAAAAGTAATGCAAAAATTATTCAGTTTTTTTCAAATATCTCGGCACCCGCGCGACCTAGGAGGTTCAAACGAATGTCAGGTTGTTCGCCGCGTCACGAGACGTCGTATGGTGTAAGCGGCCCTTCGATACGCCCAGTAGTTCAAAAGTAATGCAAAAATTATTCAGTTTTTTCCAAATATCTCGGCACCCGCGCGACCTAGGAGGTTCAAACGAATGTCAGGTTGTTCGCCGCGTCACGAGACGTCGTATGGTGTAACCGGCCCTTCGATACGCCCAGTAGTTCAAAAGTAATGCAAAAATTATTAAGTTTTTTCCAAATATCTCGGCACCCGCGCGACCTAGGAGGTTCAAACAAATGTCAGGTTGTTCGCCGCGTCACGAGACGTCGTATGGTTTAAGCGGCCCTTCGATACGCCCAGTAGTTCAAAAGTAATGCAAAAATTATTCATTTTTTTTCAAATATCCAGGCACCCGCGCGACCTAGGAGGTTCAAACAAATGTCAGGTTGTTCGCCGCGTCACGAGACATCGTATGGTGTAAGCGGCCCTTCGATACGCCCAGTAGTTCAAAAGTAATGCAAAAATTATTCAGTTTTTTCTAAATATCTCGGCACCCGCGCGACCTAGGAGGTTCAAACGAATGTCAGGTTGTTCGCCGCGTCACGAGACGTCGAGTGGTGTAAGCGGCCCTTCGATACGCCCAGTAGTTCAAAAGTAATGCAAAAATTATTCAGTTTTTTTCAAATATCTCGGCACCCGCGCGACCTAGGAGGTTCAAACAAATGTCAGGTTGTTCGCCGCGTCACGAGACTTCGTATGGTGTAAGCGGCCCTTCGATACGCCCAGTAGTTCAAAAGTAATGCAAAAATTATTCAGTTTTTTTCAAATATCTCGGCACCCGCGCGACCTAGGAGGTTCAAACAAATGTCAGGTTGTTCGCCGCGTCACGAGACGTCGTATGGTGTAAGCGGCCCTTCGATACGCCCAGTAGTTCAAAAGTAATGCAAAAATTATTCATTTTTTTCCAAATATCTCGGCACCCGCGCGACCTAGGAGGTTCAAACAAATGTCAGGTTGTTCGCCGCGTCACGAGACGTCGTATGGTGTAAGCGGCCCTTCGATACGCCCAGTGGTTCAAAAGTAATGCAAAAATTATTCAGTTTTTTTCAAATATCTCGGCACCCGCGCGACCTAGGAGGTTCAAACAAATGTCAGGTTGTTCGCCGCGTCACGAGACGTCGTATGGTGTAAGCGGCCCTTCGATACGCCCAGTGGTTCAAAAGTAATGCGAAAATTATTCAGTTTTTTCCAAATATCTCGGCACCCGAAGCGACCTAGGAGGTTCAAACAAATGTCAGGTTGTTCGCCGCGTCACGAGACGTCGTATGGTGTAAGCGGCCCTTCGATACGCCCAGTAGTTCAAAAGTAATGCAAAAATTATTCAGTTTTTTTCAAATATCTCGGCACCCGCGCGACCTAGGAGGTTCAAACGAATGTCAGGTTGTTCGCCGCGTCACGAGACGTCGTATGGTGTAAGCGGCCCTTCGATACGCCCAGTAGTTCAAAAGTAATGCAAAAATTATTCAGTTTTTTCCAAATATCTCGGCACCCGCGCGACCTAGGAGGTTCAAACGAATGTCAGGTTGTTCGCCGCGTCACGAGACGTCGTATGGTGTAAGCGGCCCTTCGATACGCCCAGTAGTTCAAAAGTAATGCAAACATTATTCATTTTTTTCCAAATATTTCGGCACCCGCGCGACCTAGGAGGTTCAAACAAATGTCAGGTTGTTCGCCGCGTCACGAGACGTCGTATGGTGTAAGCGGCCCTTCGATACGCCCAGTAGTTCAAAAGTAATGCAAAAATTATTAAGTTTTTTCCAAATATCTCGGCACCGCGCGACCTAGGAGATTCAAACAAATGTCAGGTTGTTCGCCGCGTCACGAGACGTCGTATGGTGTAAGCGGCCCTTCGATACGCCCAGTAGTTCAAGAGTAATGCAAAAATTATTCATTTTTTTTCAAATATCCAGGCACCCGCGCGACTTAGGAGGTTCAAACAAATGTCAGGTTGTTCGCCGCGTCACGAGACGTCGTATGGTGTAAGCGGCCCTTCGATACGCCCAGTGGTTCAAAAGTAATGCGAAAATTATTCAGTTTTTTCCAAATATCCAGGCACCCGCGCGACCTAGGAGGTTCAAACAAATGTCAGGTTGTTCGCCGCGTCACGAGACATCGTATGGTGTAAGCGGCCCTTCGATACGCCCAGTAGTTCAAAAGTAATGCTAAAATTATTCAGTTTTTTTCAAATATCTCGGCACCCGCGCGACCTAGGAGGTTCAAACAAATGTCAGGTTGTTCGCCGCGTCACGAGACATCGTATGGTGTAAGCGGCCCTTCGATACGCCCAGTAGTTCAAAAGTAATGCAAAAATTATTCATTTTTTTCCAAATATCTCGGCACCCGCGCGACCTAGGAGGTTCAAACGAATGTCAGGTTGTTCGCCGCGTCACGAGACGTCGTATGGTGTAACCGGCCCTTCGATACGCCCAGTAGTTCAAAAGTAATGCAAAAATTATTAAGTTTTTTCCAAATATCTCGGCACCCGCGCGACCTAGGAGGTCCAAACAAATGTCAGGTTGTTCGCCGCGTCACGAGACGTCGTATGGTGTAAGCGGCCCTTCGATACGCCCAGTAGTTCAAAAGTAATGCAAAAATTATTCAGTTTTTTTCAAATATCTCGGCACCCGCGCGACCTAGGAGGTTCAAACAAATGTCAGGTTGTTCGCCGCGTCACGAGACGTCGTATGGTGTAAGCGGCCCTTCGATACGCCAAGTGGTTCAAAAGTAATGCGAAAATTATTCAGTTTTTTCCAAATATCTCGGCACCCGGAGCGACCTAGGAGGTTCAAACAAATGTCAGGTTGTTCGCCGCGTCACGAGACGTCGTATGGTGTAAGCGGCCCTTCGATACGCCCAGTAGTTCAAAAGTAATGCAAAAATTATTCAGTTTTTTTCAAATATCTCGGCACCCGCGCGACCTAGGAGGTTCAAACGAATGTCAGGTTGTTCGCCGCGTCACGAGACGTCGTATGGTGTAAGCGGCCCTTCGATACGCCCAGTAGTTCAAAAGTAATGCAAAAATTATTCAGTTTTTTCCAAATATCTCGGCACCCGCGCGACCTAGGAGGTTCAAACGAATGTCAGGTTGTTCGCCGCGTCACGAGACGTCGTATGGTGTAAGCGGCCCTTCGATACGCCCAGTAGTTCAAAAGTAATGCAAAAATTATTCATTTTTTTCCAAATATCTCGGCACCCGCGCGACCTAGGAGGTCCAAACAAATGTCAGGTTGTTCGCCGCGTCACGAGACGTCGTATGGTGTAAGCGGCCCTTCGATACGCCCAGTGGTTCAAAAGTAATGCGAAAATTATTCAGTTTTTTCCAAATATCTCGGCACCCGGAGCGACCTAGGAGGTTCAAACAAATGTCAGGTTGTTCGCCGCGTCACGAGACGTCGTATGGTGTAAGTGGCCCTTCGATACGCCCAGTAGTTCAAAAGTAATGCAAAAATTATTCAGTTTTTTTCAAATATCTCGGCACCCGCGCGACCTAGGAGGTTCAAACGAATGTCAGGTTGTTCGCCGCGTCACGAGACATCGTATGGTGTAAGCGGCCCTTCGATACGCCCAGTAGTTCAAAAGTAATGCAAAAATTATTCAGTTTTTTTCAAATATCTCGGCACCCGCGCGACCTAGGAGGTTCAAACAAATGTCAGGTTGTTCGCCGCGTCACGAGACGTCGTATGGTGTAAGCGGCCCTTCGATACGCCCAGTGGTTCAAAAGTAATGCGAAAATTATTCAGTTTTTTTCAAATATCTCGGCACCCGCGCGACCTAGGAGGTTCAAACAAATGTCAGGTTGTTCGCCGCGTCACGAGACGTCGTATGGTGTAAGCGGCCCTTCGATACGCCCAGTAGTTCAAAAGTAATGCAAAAATTATTCAGTTTTTTCCAAATATCTCGGCACCCGCGCGACCTAGGAGGTTCAAACGAATGTCAGGTTGTTCGCCGCGTCACGAGACGTCGTATGGTGTAAGCGGCCCTTCGATACGCCCAGTAGTTCAAAAGTAATGCAAAAATTATTCATTTTTTTCCAAATATCTCGGCACCCGCGCGACCTAGGAGGTTCAAACAAATGTCAGGTTGTTCGCCGCGTCACGAGACGTCGTATGGTGTAAGCGGCCCTTCGATATGCCCAGTAGTTCAAAAGTAATGCAAAAATTATTCATTTTTTTCCAAATATCTCGGCACCCGCGCGACCTAGGAGGTTCAAACGAATGTCAGGTTGTTCGCCGCGTCACGAGACGTCGTATGGTGTAAGCGGCCCTTCGATACGCCCAGTAGTTCAAAAGTAATGCAAAAATTATTCATTTTTTTCCAAATATCTCGGCACCCGCGCGACCTAGGAGGTTCAAACGAAAGTCAGGTTGTTTGCCGCGTCACGAGACGTCGTATGGTGTAAGCGGCCCTTCGATACGCCCAGTAGTTCAAAAGTAATGCAAAAATTATTAAGTTTTTTCCAAATATCTCGGCACCCGCGTGACCTAGGAGGTTCAAACAAATGTCAGGTTGTTCGCCGCGTCACGAGACGTCGTATGGTGTAAGCGGCCCTTCGATACGCCCAGTAGTTTAAAAGTAATGCAAAAATTATTCAGTTTTTTTCAAATATCTCGGCACCTGCGCGACCTAGGAGGTTCAAACAAATGTCAGGTTGTTCGCCGCGTCACGAGACGTCGTATGGTGTAAGCGGCCCTTCGATACGCCCAGTGGTTCAAAAGTAATGCGAAAATTATTCAGTTTTTTTCAAATATCTCGGCACCCGCGCGACCTAGGAGGTTCAAACGAATGTCAGGTTGTTCGCCGCGTCACGAGACGTCGTATGGTGTAAGCGGCCCTTCGATACGCCCAGTAGTTCAAAAGTAATGCAAAAATTATTCAGTTTTTTCCAAATATCTCGGCACCCGCGCGACCTAGGAGGTTCAAACGAATGTCAGGTTGTTCGCCGCGTCACGAGACGTCGTATGGTGTAAGCGGCCCTTCGATACGCCCAGTAGTTCAAAAGTAATGCAAAAATTATTCATTTTTTTCCAAATATCTCGGCACCCGCGCGACCTAGGAGGTTCAAACAAATGTCAGGTTGTTCGCCGCGTCACGAGACGTCGTATGGTGTAAGCGGCCCTTCGATATGCCCAGTAGTTCAAAAGTAATGCAAAAATTATTAAGTTTTTTCCAAATATCTCGGCACCGCGCGACCTAGGAGATTCAAACAAATGTCAGGTTGTTCGCCGCGTCACGAGACGTCGTATGGTGTAAGCGGCCCTTCGATACGCCCAGTAGTTCAAAAGTAATGCAAAAATTATTCATTTTTTTCCAAATATCTCGGCACCCGCGCGACCTAGGAGGTTCAAACGAATGTCAGGTTGTTCGCCGCGTCACGAGACGTCGTATGGTGTAACCGGCCCTTCGATACGCCCAGTAGTTCAAAAGTAATGCAAAAATTATTAAGTTTTTTCCAAATATCTCGGCACCCGCGCGACCTAGGAGGTCCAAACAAATGTCAGGTTGTTCGCCGCGTCACGAGACGTCGTATGGTGTAAGCGGCCCTTCGATACGCCCAGTAGTTCAAAAGTAATGCAAAAATTATTCAGTTTTTTTCAAATATCTCGGCACCCGCGCGACCTAGGAGGTTCAAACAAATGTCAGGTTGTTCGCCGCGTCACGAGACGTCGTATGGTGTAAGCGGCCCTTCGATACGCCCAGTGGTTCAAAAGTAATGCGAAAATTATTCAGTTTTTTTCAAATATCTCGGCACCCGCGCGACCTAGGAGGTTCAAACGAATGTCAGGTTGTTCGCCGCGTCACGAGACGTCGTATGGTGTAAGCGGCCCTTCGATACGCCCAGTAGTTCAAAAGTAATGCAAAAATTATTCAGTTTTTTCCAAATATCTCGGCACCCGCGCGACCTAGGAGGTTCAAACGAATGTCAGGTTGTTCGCCGCGTCACGAGACGTCGTATGGTGTAAGCGGCCCTTCGATACGCCCAGTAGTTCAAAAGTAATGCAAAAATTATTCATTTTTTTCCAAATATCTCGGCACCCGCGCGACCTAGGAGGTTCAAACAAATGTCAGGTTGTTCGCCGCGTCACGAGACGTCGTATGGTGTAAGCGGCCCTTCGATATGCCCAGTAGTTCAAAAGTAATGCAAAAATTATTAAGTTTTTTCCAAATATCTCGGCACCGCGCGACCTAGGAGATTCAAACAAATGTCAGGTTGTTCGCCGCGTCACGAGACGTCGTATGGTGTAAGCGGCCCTTCGATACGCCCAGTAGTTCAAAAGTAATGCAAAAATTATTCATTTTTTTTCAAATATCCAGGCACCCGCGCGACCTAGGAGGTTCAAACAAATGTCAGGTTGTTCGCCGCGTCACGAGACATCGTATGGTGTAAGCGGCCCTTCGATACGCCCAGTAGTTCAAAAGTAATGCAAAAATTATTCAGTTTTTTCTAAATATCTCGGCACCCGCGCGACCTAGGAGGTTCAAACGAATGTCAGGTTGTTCGCCGCGTCACGAGACGTCGAGTGGTGTAAGCGGCCCTTCGATACGCCCAGTAGTTCAAAAGTAATGCAAAAATTATTCAGTTTTTTTCAAATATCTCGGCACCCGCGCGACCTAGGAGGTTCAAACAAATGTCAGGTTGTTCGCCGCGTCACGAGACTTCGTATGGTGTAAGCGGCCTTTCGATACGCCCAGTAGTTCAAAAGTAATGCAAAAATTATTCAGTTTTTTTCAAATATCTCGGCACCCGCGCGACCTAGGAGGTTCAAACAAATGTCAGGTTGTTCGCCGCGTCACGAGACGTCGTATGGTGTAAGCGGCCCTTCGATACGCCCAGTAGTTCAAAAGTAATGCAAAAATTATTCATTTTTTTCCAAATATCTCGGCACCCGCGCGACCTAGGAGGTTCAAACAAATGTCAGGTTGTTCGCCGCGTCACGAGACGTCGTATGGTGTAAGCGGCCATTCGATACGCCCAGTGGTTCAAAAGTAATGCAAAAATTATTCAGTTTTTTTCAAATATCTCGGCACCCGCGCGACCTAGGAGGTTCAAACAAATGTCAGGTTGTTCGCCGCGTCACGAGACGTCGTATGGTGTAAGCGGCCCTTCGATACGCCCAGTAGTTCAAAAGTAATGCAAAAATTATTCAGTTTTTTCCAAATATCTCGGCACCCGCGCGACCTAGGAGGTTCAAACGAATGTCAGGTTGTTCGCCGCGTCACGAGACGTCGTATGGTGTAAGCGGCCCTTCGATACGCCCAGTAGTTCAAAAGTAATGCAAAAATTATTCATTTTTTTTCAAATATCCAGGCACCCGCGCGACCTAGGAGGTTCAAACGAATGTCAGGTTGTTCGCCGCGTCACGAGACGTCGTATGGTGTAAGCGGCCCTTCGATACGCCCAGTAGTTCAAAAGTAATGCGAAAATTATTCAGTTTTTTCCAAATATCCAGGCACCCGCGCGACCTAGGAGGTTCAAACAAATGTCAGGTTGTTCGCCGCGTCACGAGACATCGTATGGTGTGAGCGGCCCTTCGATACGCCCAGTAGTTCAAAAGTAATGCTAAAATTATTCAGTTTTTTTCAAATATCTCGGCACCCGCGCGACCTAGGAGGTTCAAACAAATGTCAGGTTGTTCGCCGCGTCACGAGACATCGTATGGTGTAAGCGGCCCTTCGATACGCCCAGTAGTTCAAAAGTAATGCAAAAATTATTCATTTTTTTCCAAATATCTCGGCACCCGCGCGACCTAGGAGGTTCAAACGAATGTCAGGTTGTTCGCCGCGTCACGAGACGTCGTATGGTGTAACCGGCCCTTCGATACGCCCAGTAGTTCAAAAGTAATGCAAAAATTATTCAGTTTTTTTCAAATATCTCGGCACCCGCGCGACCTAGGAGGTTCAAACGAATGTCAGGTTGTTCGCCGCGTCACGAGACGTCGTATGGTGTAAGCGGCCCTTCGATACGCCCAGTAGTTCAAAAGTAATGCAAAAATTATTCATTTTTTTCCAAATATCTCGGCACCCGCGCGACCTAGGAGGTTCAAACGAAAGTCAGGTTGTTTGCCGCGTCACGAGACGTCGTATGGTGTAAGCGGCCCTTCGATACGCCCAGTAGTTCAAAAGTAATGCAAAAATTATTAAGTTTTTTCCAAATATCTCGGCACCCGCGTGACCTAGGAGGTTCAAACAAATGTCAGGTTGTTCGCCGCGTCACGAGACGTCGTATGGTGTAAGCGGCCCTTCGATACGCCCAGTAGTTTAAAAGTAATGCAAAAATTATTCAGTTTTTTTCAAATATCTCGGCACCCGCGCGACCTAGGAGGTTCAAACAAATGTCAGGTTGTTCGCCGCGTCACGAGACGTCGTATGGTGTAAGTGGCCCTTCGATACGCCCAGTAGTTCAAAAGTAATGCAAAAATTATTCAGTTTTTTTCAAATATCTCGGCACCCGCGCGACCTAGGAGGTTCAAACGAATGTCAGGTTGTTCGCCGCGTCACGAGACATCGTATGGTGTAAGCGGCCCTTCGATACGCCCAGTAGTTCAAAAGTAATGCTAAAATTATTCAGTTTTTTTCAAATATCTCGGCACCCGCGCGACCTAGGAGGTTCAAACAAATGTCAGGTTGTTCGCCGCGTCACGAAACATCGTATGGTGTAAGCGGCCCTTCGATACGCCCAGTAGTTCAAAAGTAATGCAAAAATTATTCATTTTTTTCCAAATATCTCGGCACCCGCGCGACCTAGGAGGTTCAAACGAATGTCAGGTTGTTCGCCGCGTCACGAGACGTCGTATGGTGTAACCGGCCCTTCGATACGCCCAGTAGTTCAAAAGTAATGCAAAAATTATTAAGTTTTTTCCAAATATCTCGGCACCCGCGCGACCTAGGAGGTCCAAACAAATGTCAGGTTGTTCGCCGCGTCACGAGACGTCGTATGGTGTAAGCGGCCCTTCGATACGCCCAGTAGTTCAAAAGTAATGCAAAAATTATTCAGTTTTTTTCAAATATCTCGGCACCCGCGCGACCTAGGAGGTTCAAACAAATGTCAGGTTGTTCGCCGCGTCACGAGACGTCGTATGGTGTAAGCGGCCCTTCGATACGCCAAGTGGTTCAAAAGTAATGCGAAAATTATTCAGTTTTTTCCAAATATCTCGGCACCCGGAGCGACCTAGGAGGTTCAAACAAATGTCAGGTTGTTCGCCGCGTCACGAGACGTCGTATGGTGTAAGCGGCCCTTCGATACGCCCAGTAGTTCAAAAGTAATGCAAAAATTATTCAGTTTTTTTCAAATATCTCGGCACCCGCGCGACCTAGGAGGTTCAAACGAATGTCAGGTTGTTCGCCGCGTCACGAGACGTCGTATGGTGTAAGCGGCCCTTCGATACGCCCAGTAGTTCAAAAGTAATGCAAAAATTATTCAGTTTTTTCCAAATATCTCGGCACCCGCGCGACCTAGGAGGTTCAAACGAATGTCAGGTTGTTCGCCGCGTCACGAGACGTCGTATGGTGTAAGCGGCCCTTCGATACGCCCAGTAGTTCAAAAGTAATGCAAAAATTATTCATTTTTTTCCAAATATCTCGGCACCCGCGCGACCTAAGAGGTTCAAACAAATGTCAGGTTGTTCGCCGCGTCACGAGACGTCGTATGGTGTAAGCGGCCCTTCGATATGCCCAGTAGTTCAAAAGTAATGCAAAAATTATTAAGTTTTTTCCAAATATCTCGGCACCGCGCGACCTAGGAGATTCAAACAAATGTCAGGTTGTTCGCCGCGTCACGAGACGTCGTATGGTGTAAGCGGCCCTTCGATACGCCCAGTAGTTCAAAAGTAATGCAAAAATTATTCATTTTTTTTCAAATATCCAGGCACCCGCGCGACCTAGGAGGTTCAAACAAATGTCAGGTTGTTCGCCGCGTCACGAGACATCGTATGGTGTAAGCGGCCCTTCGATACGCCCAGTAGTTCAAAAGTAATGCAAAAATTATTCAGTTTTTTCCGAATATCTCGGCACCCGCGCGACCTAGGAGGTTCAAACGAATGTCAGGTTGTTCGCCGCGTCACGAGACGTCGTATGGTGTAAGCGGCCCTTCGATACGCCCAGTAGTTCAAAAGTAATGCAAAAATTATTCATTTTTTTCCAAATATTTCGGCACCCGCGCGACCTAGGAGGTTCAAACAAATGTCAGGTTGTTCGCCGCGTCACGAGACGTCGTATGGTGTAAGCGGCCCTTCGATACGCCCAGTAGTTCAAAAGTAATGCAAAAATTATTCAGTTTTTTCCAAATATCTCGGCACCCGCGCGACCTAGGAGGTTCAAACGAATGTCAGGTTGTTCGCCGCGTCACGAGACGTCGTATGGTGTAAGCGGCCCTTCGATACGCCCAGTAGTTCAAAAGTAATGCGAAAATTATTCATTTTTTTTCAAATATCCAGGCACCCGCGCGACCTAGGAGGTTCAAACAAATGTCAGGTTGTTCGCCGCGTCACGAGACGTCGTATGGTGTAAGCGGCCCTTCGATACGCCCAGTGGTTCAAAAGTAATGCGAAAATTATTCAGTTTTTTCCAAATATCCAGGCACCCGCGCGACCTAGGAGGTTCAAACAAATGTCAGGTTGTTCGCCGCGTCACGAGACATCGTATGGTGTGAGCGGCCCTTCGATACGCCCAGTAGTTCAAAAGTAATGCTAAAATTATTCAGTTTTTTTCAAATATCTCGGCACCCGCGCGACCTAGGAGGTTCAAACAAATGTCAGGTTGTTCGCCGCGTCACGAGACATCGTATGGTGTAAGCGGCCCTTCGATACGCCCAGTAGTTCAAAAGTAATGCAAAAATTATTCATTTTTTTCCAAATATCTCGGCACCCGCGCGACCTAGGAGGTTCAAACGAATGTCAGGTTGTTCGCCGCGTCACGAGACGTCGTATGGTGTAACCGGCCCTTCGATACGCCCAGTAGTTCAAAAGTAATGCAAAAATTATTAAGTTTTTTCCAAATATCTCGGCACCCGCGCGACCTAGGAGGTCCAAACAAATGTCAGGTTGTTCGCCGCGTCACGAGACGTCGTATGGTGTAAGCGGCCCTTCGATACGCCCAGTAGTTCAAAAGTAATGCAAAAATTATTCAGTTTTTTTCAAATATCTCGGCACCCGCGCGACCTAGGAGGTTCAAACAAATGTCAGGTTGTTCGCCGCGTCACGAGACGTCGTATGGTGTAAGCGGCCCTTCGATACGCCCAGTGGTTCAAAAGTAATGCGAAAATTATTCAGTTTTTTTCAAATATCTCGGCACCCGCGCGACCTAGGAGGTTCAAACGAATGTCAGGTTGTTCGCCGCGTCACGAGACGTCGTATGGTGTAAGCGGCCCTTCGATACGCCCAGTAGTTCAAAAGTAATGCAAAAATTATTCAGTTTTTTCCAAATATCTCGGCACCCGCGCGACCTAGGAGGTTCAAACGAATGTCAGGTTGTTCGCCGCGTCACGAGACGTCGTATGGTGTAAGCGGCCCTTCGATACGCCCAGTAGTTCAAAAGTAATGCAAAAATTATTCATTTTTTTCCAAATATCTCGGCACCCGCGCGACCTAGGAGGTTCAAACAAATGTCAGGTTGTTCGCCGCGTCACGAGACGTCGTATGGTGTAAGCGGCCCTTCGATATGCCCAGTAGTTCAAAAGTAATGCAAAAATTATTAAGTTTTTTCCAAATATCTCGGCACCGCGCGACCTAGGAGATTCAAACAAATGTCAGGTTGTTCGCCGCGTCACGAGACGTCGTATGGTGTAAGCGGCCCTTCGATACGCCCAGTAGTTCAAAAGTAATGCAAAAATTATTCATTTTTTTTCAAATATCCAGGCACCCGCGCGACCTAGGAGGTTCAAACAAATGTCAGGTTGTTCGCCGCGTCACGAGACATCGTATGGTGTAAGCGGCCCTTCGATACGCCCAGTAGTTCAAAAGTAATGCAAAAATTATTCAGTTTTTTCTAAATATCTCGGCACCCGCGCGACCTAGGAGGTTCAAACGAATGTTAGGTTGTTCGCCGCGTCACGAGACGTCGAGTGGTGTAAGCGGCCCTTCGATACGCCCAGTAGTTCAAAAGTAATGCAAAAATTATTCAGTTTTTTTCAAATATCTCGGCACCCGCGCGACCTAGGAGGTTCAAACAAATGTCAGGTTGTTCGCCGCGTCACGAGACTTCGTATGGTGTAAGCGGCCCTTCGATACGCCCAGTAGTTCAAAAGTAATGCAAAAATTATTCAGTTTTTTTCAAATATCTCGGCACCCGCGCGACCTAGGAGGTTCAAACAAATGTCAGGTTGTTCGCCGCGTCACGAGACGTCGTATGGTGTAAGCGGCCCTTCGATACGCCCAGTAGTTCAAAAGTAATGCAAAAATTATTCATTTTTTTCCAAATATCTCGGCACCCGCGCGACCTAGGAGGTTCAAACAAATGTCAGGTTGTTCGCCGCGTCACGAGACGTCGTATGGTGTAAGCGGCCATTCGATACGCCCAGTGGTTCAAAAGTAATGCAAAAATTATTCAGTTTTTTTCAAATATCTCGGCACCCGCGCGACCTAGGAGGTTCAAACAAATGTCAGGTTGTTCGCCGCGTCACGAGACGTCGTATGGTGTAAGCGGCCCTTCGATACGCCCAGTGGTTCAAAAGTAATGCGAAAATTATTCAGTTTTTTCCAAATATCTCGGCACCCGGAGCGACCTAGGAGGTTCAAACAAATGTCAGGTTGTTCGCCGCGTCACGAGACGTCGTATGGTGTAAGTGGCCCTTCGATACGCCCAGTAGTTCAAAAGTAATGCAAAAATTATTCAGTTTTTTTCAAATATCTCGGCACCCGCGCGACCTAGGAGGTTCAAACGAATGTCAGGTTGTTCGCCGCGTCACGAGACATCGTATGGTGTAAGCGGCCCTTCGATACGCCCAGTAGTTCAAAAGTAATGCAAAAATTATTCAGTTTTTTCCGAATATCTCGGCACCCGCGCGACCTAGGAGGTTCAAACGAATGTCAGGTTGTTCGCCGCGTCACGAGACGTCGTATGGTGTAAGCGGCCCTTCGATACGCCCAGTAGTTCAAAAGTAATGCAAAAATTATTCATTTTTTTCCAAATATTTCGGCACCCGCGCGACCTAGGAGGTTCAAACAAATGTCAGGTTGTTCGCCGCGTCACGAGACGTCGTATGGTGTAAGCGGCCCTTCGATACGCCCAGTAGTTCAAAAGTAATGCAAAAATTATTAAGTTTTTTCCAAATATCTCGGCACCCGCGCGACCTAGGAGGTTCAAACGAATGTCAGGTTGTTCGCCGCGTCACGAGACGTCGTATGGTGTAAGCGGCCCTTCGATACGCCCAGTAGTTCAAAAGTAATGCAAAAATTATTCATTTTTTTCCAAATATCTCGGCACCCGCGCGACCTAGGAGGTTCAAACGAATGTCAGGTTGTTCGCCGCGTCACGAGACGTCGTATGGTGTAAGCGGCCCTTCGATACGCCCAGTAGCTCAAAAGTAATGCAAAAATTATTCATTTTTTTCCAAATATCTCGGCACCCGCGCGACCTAGGAGGTTCAAACGAAAGTCAGGTTGTTTGCCGCGTCACGAGACGTCGTATGGTGTAAGCGGCCCTTCGATACGCCCAGTAGTTCAAAAGTAATGCAAAAATTATTAAGTTTTTTCCAAATATCTCGGCACCCGCGTGACCTAGGAGGTTCAAACAAATGTCAGGTTGTTCGCCGCGTCACGAGACGTCGTATGGTGTAAGCGGCCCTTCGATACGCCCAGTAGTTTAAAAGTAATGCAAAAATTATTCAGTTTTTTTCAAATATCTCGGCACCCGCGCGACCTAGGAGGTTCAAACAAATGTCAGGTTGTTCGCCGCGTCACGAGACGTCGTATGGTGTAAGCGGCCCTTCGATACGCCCAGTGGTTCAAAAGTAATGCGAAAATTATTCAGTTTTTTTCAAATATCTCGGCACCCGGAGCGACCTAGGAGGTTCAAACAAATGTCAGGTTGTTCGCCGCGTCACGAGACGTCGTATGGTGTAAGTGGCCCTTCGATACGCCCAGTAGTTCAAAAGTAATGCAAAAATTATTCAGTTTTTTTCAAATATCTCGGCACCCGCGCGACCTAGGAGGTTCAAACGAATGTCAGGTTGTTCGCCGCGTCACGAGACATCGTATGGTGTAAGCGGCCCTTCGATACGCCCAGTAGTTCAAAAGTAATGCTAAAATTATTCAGTTTTTTTCAAATATCTCGGCACCCGCGCGACCTAGGAGGTTCAAACAAATGTCAGGTTGTTCGCCGCGTCACGAGACATCGTATGGTGTAAGCGGCCCTTCGAAACGCCCAGTAGTTCAAAAGTAATGCAAAAATTATTCATTTTTTTCCAAATATCTCGGCACCCGCGCGACCTAGGAGGTTCAAACGAATGTCAGGTTGTTCGCCGCGTCACGAGACGTCGTATGGTGTAACCGGCCCTTCGATACGCCCAGTAGTTCAAAAGTAATGCAAAAATTATTAAGTTTTTTCCAAATATCTCGGCACCCGCGCGACCTAGGAGGTCCAAACAAATGTCAGGTTGTTCGCCGCGTCACGAGACGTCGTATGGTGTAAGCGGCCCTTCGATACGCCCAGTAGTTCAAAAGTAATGCAAAAATTATTCAGTTTTTTTCAAATATCTCGGCACCCGCGCGACCTAGGAGGTTCAAACAAATGTCAGGTTGTTCGCCGCGTCACGAGACGTCGTATGGTGTAAGCGGCCCTTCGATACGCCAAGTGGTTCAAAAGTAATGCGAAAATTATTCAGTTTTTTCCAAATATCTCGGCACCCGGAGCGACCTAGGAGGTTCAAACAAATGTCAGGTTGTTCGCCGCGTCACGAGACGTCGTATGGTGTAAGCGGCCCTTCGATACGCCCAGTAGTTCAAAAGTAATGCAAAAATTATTCAGTTTTTTTCAAATATCTCGGCACCCGCGCGACCTAGGAGGTTCAAACGAATGTCAGGTTGTTCGCCGCGTCACGAGACGTCGTATGGTGTAAGCGGCCCTTCGATACGCCCAGTAGTTCAAAAGTAATGCAAAAATTATTCAGTTTTTTCCAAATATCTCGGCACCCGCGCGACCTAGGAGGTTCAAACGAATGTCAGGTTGTTCGCCGCGTCACGAGACGTCGTATGGTGTAAGCGGCCCTTCGATACGCCCAGTAGTTCAAAAGTAATGCAAAAATTATTCATTTTTTTCCAAATATCTCGGCACCCGCGCGACCTAGGAGGTTCAAACAAATGTCAGGTTGTTCGCCGCGTCACGAGACGTCGTATGGTGTAAGCGGCCCTTCGATATGCCCAGTAGTTCAAAAGTAATGCAAAAATTATTAAGTTTTTTCCAAATATCTCGGCACCGCGCGACCTAGGAGATTCAAACAAATGTCAGGTTGTTCGCCGCGTCACGAGACGTCGTATGGTGTAAGCGGCCCTTCGATACGCCCAGTAGTTCAAAAGTAATGCAAAAATTATTCATTTTTTTTCAAATATCCAGGCACCCGCGCGACCTAGGAGGTTCAAACAAATGTCAGGTTGTTCGCCGCGTCACGAGACATCGTATGGTGTAAGCGGCCCTTCGATACGCCCAGTAGTTCAAAAGTAATGCAAAAATTATTCAGTTTTTTCCAAATATCTCGGCACCCGCGCGACCTAGGAGGTTCAAACGAATGTCAGGTTGTTCGCCGCGTCACGAGACATCGTCTGGTGTAAGCGGCCCTTCGATACGCCCAGTAGTTCAAAAGAAATGCAAAAATTATTCATTTTTTTCCAAATATCTCGGCACCCTCGCGACCTAGGAGGTTCAAACAAATGTCAGGTTGTTCGCCGCGTCACGAGACATCGTATGGTGTAAGCGGCCCTTCGATACGCCCAGTAGTTCAAAAGTAATGCAAAAATTATTCAGTTTTTTCCAAATATCTCGGCACCCGCGCGACCTAGGAGGTTCAAACGAATGTCAGGTTGTTCGCCGCGTCACGAGACATCGTCTGGTGTAAGCGGCCCTTCGATACGCCCAGTAGTTCAAAAGAAATGCAAAAATTATTCATTTTTTTCCAAATATCTCGGCACCCTCGCGACCTAGGAGGTTCAAACAAATGTCAGGTTGTTCGCCGCGTCACGAGACGTCGTATGGTGTAAGCGGCCCTTCGATACGCCCAGTAGTTCAAAAGTAATGCAAAAATTATTCAGTTTTTTTCAAATATCTCGGCACCCGCGCGACCTAGGAGGTTCAAACGAATGTCAGGTTGTTCGCCGCGTCACGAGACGTCGTATGGTGTAAGCGGCCCTTCGATACGCCCAGTAGTTCAAAAGTAATGCAAAAATTATTCAGTTTTTTCCAAATATCTCGGCACCCGCGCGACCTAGGAGGTTCAAACGAATGTCAGGTTGTTCGCCGCGTCACGAGACATCGTCTGGTGTAAGCGGCCCTTCGATACGCCCAGTAGTTCAAAAGAAATGCAAAAATTATTCATTTTTTTCCAAATATCTCGGCACCCGCGCGACCTAGGAGGTTCAAACAAATGTCAGGTTGTTCGCCGCGTCACGAGACGTCGTATGGTGTAAGCGGCCCTTCGATATGCCCAGTAGTTCAAAAGTAATGCAAAAATTATTAAGTTTTTTCCAAATATCTCGGCACCGCGCGACCTAGGAGATTCAAACAAATGTCAGGTTGTTCGCCGCGTCACGAGACGTCGTATGGTGTAAGCGGCCCTTCGATACGCCCAGTAGTTCAAAAGTAATGCAAAAATTATTCATTTTTTTTCAAATATCCAGGCACCCGCGCGACCTAGGAGGTTCAAACAAATGTCAGGTTGTTCGCCGCGTCACGAGACATCGTATGGTGTAAGCGGCCCTTCGATACGCCCAGTAGTTCAAAAGTAATGCAAAAATTATTCAGTTTTTTCCAAATATCTCGGCACCGCGCGACCTAGGAGATTCAAACAAATGTCAGGTTGTTCGCCGCGTCACGAGACGTCGTATGGTGTAAGCGGCCCTTCGATACGCCCAGTAGTTCAAAAGTAATGCAAAAATTATTCATTTTTTTTCAAATATCCAGGCACCCGCGCGACCTAGGAGGTTCAAACAAATGTCAGGTTGTTCGCCGCGTCACGAGACGTTGTATGGTGTAAGCGGCCCTTCGATACGCCCAGTGGTTCAAAAGTAATGCAAAAATTATTAAGTTTTTTCTAAATATCTCGGCACCCGCGCGACCTAGGAGGTTCAAACGAATGTCAGGTTGTTCGCCGCGTCACGAGACGTCGAGTGGTGTAAGCGGCCCTTCGATACGCCCAGTAGTTCAAAAGTAATGCAAAAATTATTCAGTTTTTTTCAAATATCTCGGCACCCGCGCGACCTAGGAGGTTCAAACAAATGTCAGGTTGTTCGCCGCGTCACGAGACTTCGTATGGTGTAAGCGGCCCTTCGATACGCCCAGTAGTTCAAAAGTAATGCAAAAATTATTCAGTTTTTTTCAAATATCTCGGCACCCGCGCGACCTAGGAGGTTCAAACAAATGTCAGGTTGTTCGCCGCGTCACGAGACGTCGTATGGTGTAAGCGGCCCTTCGATACGCCCAGTAGTTCAAAAGTAATGCAAAAATTATTCATTTTTTTCCAAATATCTCGGCACCCGCGCGACCTAGGAGGTTCAAACAAATGTCAGGTTGTTCGCCGCGTCACGAGACGTCGTATGGTGTAAGCGGCCATTCGATACGCCCAGTGGTTCAAAAGTAATGCAAAAATTATTCAGTTTTTTTCAAATATCTCGGCACCCGCGCGACCTAGGAGGTTCAAACAAATGTCAGGTTGTTCGCCGCGTCACGAGACGTCGTATGGTGTAAGCGGCCCTTCGATACGCCCAGTGGTTCAAAAGTAATGCGAAAATTATTCAGTTTTTTCCAAATATCTCGGCACCCGGAGCGACCTAGGAGGTTCAAACAAATGTCAGGTTGTTCGCCGCGTCACGAGACGTCGTATGGTGTAAGTCGCCCTTCGATACGCCCAGTAGTTCAAAAGTAATGCAAAAATTATTCAGTTTTTTTCAAATATCTCGGCACCCGCGCGACCTAGGAGGTTCAAACAAATGTCAGGTTGTTCGCCGCGTCACGAGACATCGTATGGTGTGAGCGGCCCTTCGATACGCCCAGTAGTTCAAAAGTAATGCTAAAATTATTCAGTTTTTTTCAAATATCTCGGCACCCGCGCGACCTAGGAGGTTCAAACAAATGTCAGGTTGTTCGCCGCGTCACGAGACATCGTATGGTGTAAGCGGCCCTTCGATACGCCCAGTAGTTCAAAAGTAATGCAAAAATTATTCATTTTTTTCCAAATATCTCGGCACCCGCGCGACCTAGGAGGTTCAAACGAATGTCAGGTTGTTCGCCGCGTCACGAGACGTCGTATGGTGTAACCGGCCCTTCGATACGCCCAGTAGTTCAAAAGTAATGCAAAAATTATTAAGTTTTTTCCAAATATCTCGGCACCCGCGCGACCTAGGAGGTTCAAACAAATGTCAGGTTGTTCGCCGCGTCACGAGACGTCGTATGGTGTAAGCGGCCCTTCGATACGCCCAGTGGTTCAAAAGTAATGCGAAAATTATTCAGTTTTTTTCAAATATCTCGGCACCCGCGCGACCTAGGAGGTTCAAACGAATGTCAGGTTGTTCGCCGCGTCACGAGACGTCGTATGGTGTAAGCGGCCCTTCGATACGCCCAGTAGTTCAAAAGTAATGCAAAAATTATTCAGTTTTTTCCAAATATCTCGGCACCCGCGCGACCTAGGAGGTTCAAACGAATGTCAGGTTGTTCGCCGCGTCACGAGACGTCGTATGGTGTAAGCGGCCCTTCGATACGCCCAGTAGTTCAAAAGTAATGCAAAAATTATTCATTTTTTTCCAAATATCTCGGCACCCGCGCGACCTAGGAGGTTCAAACAAATGTCAGGTTGTTCGCCGCGTCACGAGACGTCGTATGGTGTAAGCGGCCCTTCGATATGCCCAGTAGTTCAAAAGTAATGCAAAAATTATTAAGTTTTTTCCAAATATCTCGGCACCGCGCGACCTAGGAGATTCAAACAAATGTCAGGTTGTTCGCCGCGTCACGAGACGTCGTATGGTGTAAGCGGCCCTTCGATACGCCCAGTAGTTCAAAAGTAATGCAAAAATTATTCATTTTTTTTCAAATATCCAGGCACCCGCGCGACCTAGGAGGTTCAAACAAATGTCAGGTTGTTCGCCGCGTCACGAGACATCGTATGGTGTAAGCGGCCCTTCGATACGCCCAGTAGTTCAAAAGTAATGCAAAAATTATTCAGTTTTTTTCAAATATCTCGGCACCCGCGCGACCTAGGAGGTTCAAACAAATGTCAGGTTGTTCGCCGCGTCACGAGACGTCGTATGGTGTAAGCGGCCCATCGATACGCCCAGTAGTTCAAAAGTAATGCAAAAATTATTCATTTTTTTCCAAATATCTCGGCACCCGCGCGACCTAGGAGGTTCAAACAAATGTCAGGTTGTTCGCCGCGTCACGAGACGTCGTATGGTGTAAGCGGCCATTCGATACGCCCAGTGGTTCAAAAGTAATGCAAAAATTATTCAGTTTTTTTCAAATATCTCGGCACCCGCGCGACCTAGGAGGTTCAAACAAATGTCAGGTTGTTCGCCGCGTCACGAGACGTCGTATGGTGTAAGCGGCCCTTCGATACGCCCAGTGGTTCAAAAGTAATGCGAAAATTATTCAGTTTTTTCCAAATATCTCGGCACCCGGAGCGACCTAGGAGGTTCAAACAAATGTCAGGTTGTTCGCCGCGTCACGAGACGTCGTATGGTGTAAGTGGCCCTTCGATACGCCCAGTAGTTCAAAAGTAATGCAAAAATTATTCAGTTTTTTTCAAATATCTCGGCACCCGCGCGACCTAGGAGGTTCAAACGAATGTCAGGTTGTTCGCCGCGTCACGAGACATCGTATGGTGTAAGCGGCCCTTCGATACGCCCAGTAGTTCAAAAGTAATGCAAAAATTATTCAGTTTTTTCCGAATATCTCGGCACCCGCGCGACCTAGGAGGTTCAAACGAATGTCAGGTTGTTCGCCGCGTCACGAGACGTCGTATGGTGTAAGCGGCCCTTCGATACGCCCAGTAGTTCAAAAGTAATGCAAAAATTATTCATTTTTTTCCAAATATTTCGGCACCCGCGCGACCTAGGAGGTTCAAACAAATGTCAGGTTGTTCGCCGCGTCACGAGACGTCGTATGGTGTAAGCGGCCCTTCGATACGCCCAGTAGTTCAAAAGTAATGCAAAAATTATTCAGTTTTTTCCAAATATCTCGGCACCCGCGCGACCTAGGAGGTTCAAACGAATGTCAGGTTGTTCGCCGCGTCACGAGACGTCGTATGGTGTAAGCGGCCCTTCGATACGCCCAGTAGTTCAAAAGTAATGCAAAAATTATTCATTTTTTTCCAAATATCTCGGCACCCGCGCGACCTAGGAGGTTCAAACGAATGTCAGGTTGTTCGCCGCGTCACGAGACGTCGTATGGTGTAAGCGGCCCTTCGATACGCCCAGTAGCTCAAAAGTAATGCAAAAATTATTCATTTTTTTCCAAATATCTCGGCACCCGCGCGACCTAGGAGGTTCAAACGAAAGTCAGGTTGTTTGCCGCGTCACGAGACGTCGTATGGTGTAAGCGGCCCTTCGATACGCCCAGTAGTTCAAAAGTAATGCAAAAATTATTAAGTTTTTTCCAAATATCTCGGCACCCGCGTGACCTAGGAGGTTCAAACAAATGTCAGGTTGTTCGCCGCGTCACGAGACGTCGTATGGTGTAAGCGGCCCTTCGATACGCCCAGTAGTTTAAAAGTAATGCAAAAATTATTCAGTTTTTTTCAAATATCTCGGCACCCGCGCGACCTAGGAGGTTCAAACAAATGTCAGGTTGTTCGCCGCGTCACGAGACGTCGTATGGTGTAAGCGGCCCTTCGATACGCCCAGTGGTTCAAAAGTAATGCAAAAATTATTCAGTTTTTTTCAAATATCTCGGCACCCGCGCGACCTAGGAGGTTCGAACAAATGTCAGGTTGTTCGCCGCGTCACGAGACGTTGTATGGTGTAAGCGGCCCTTCGATACGCCCAGTGGTTCAAAAGTAATGCGAATATTATTCAGTTTTTTTTAAATATCTCGGCACCCGCGCGACCTAGGAGGTTCAAACAAATGTCAGGTTGTTCGCCGCGTCACGAGACGTCGTATGGTGTAAGCGGCCCTTCGATACGCCCAGTAGTTCAAAAGTAATGCAAAAATTATTCAGTTTTTTCTAAATATCTCGGCACCCGCGCGACCTAGGAGGTTCAAACGAATGTCAGGTTGTTCGCCGCGTCACGAGACGTCGTATGGTGTAAGCGGCCCTTCGATACGCCCAGTAGTTCAAAAGTAATGCAAAAATTATTCAGTTTTTTCCAAATATCTCGGCACCCGCGCGACCTAGGAGGTTCAAACGAATGTCAGGTTGTTCGCCGCGTCACGAGACGTCGTATGGTGTAAGCGGCCCTTCGATACGCCCAGTAGTTCAAAAGTAATGCAAAAATTATTCATTTTTTTCCAAATATCTCGGCACCCGCGCGACCTAGGAGGTTCAAACAAATGTCAGGTTGTTCGCCGCGTCACGAGACGTCGTATGGTGTAAGCGGCCCTTCGATACGCCCAGTAGTTCAAAAGTAATGCAAAAATTATTAAGTTTTTTCCAAATATCTCGGCACCGCGCGACCTAGGAGATTCAAACAAATGTCAGGTTGTTCGCCGCGTCACGAGACGTCGTATGGTGTAAGCGGCCCTTCGATACGCCCAGTAGTTCAAAAGTAATGCAAAAATTATTCATTTTTTTTCAAATATCCAGGCACCCGCGCGACCTAGGAGGTTCAAACAAATGTCAGGTTGTTCGCCGCGTCACGAGACATCGTATGGTGTAAGCGGCCCTTCGATACGCCCAGTAGTTCAAAAGTAATGCAAAAATTATTCAGTTTTTTCTAAATATCTCGGCACCCGCGCGACCTAGGAGGTTCAAACGAATGTCAGGTTGTTCGCCGCGTCACGAGACGTCGAGTGGTGTAAGCGGCCCTTCGATACGCCCAGTAGTTCAAAAGTAATGCAAAAATTATTCATTTTTTTCCAAATATCTCGGCACCCGCGCGACCTAGGAGGTTCAAACGAATGTCAGGTTGTTCGCCGCGTCACGAGACGTCGTATGGTGTAAGCGGCCCTTCGATACGCCCAGTAGCTCAAAAGTAATGCAAAAATTATTCATTTTTTTCCAAATATCTCGGCACCCGCGCGACCTAGGAGGTTCAAACGAAAGTCAGGTTGTTCGCCGCGTCACGAGACGTCGTATGGTGTAAGCGGCCCTTCGATACGCCCAGTAGTTCAAAAGTAATGCAAAAATTATTAAGTTTTTTCCAAATATCTCGGCACCCGCGTGACCTAGGAGGTTCAAACAAATGTCAGGTTGTTCGCCGCGTCACGAGACGTCGTATGGTGTAAGCGGCCCTTCGATACGCCCAGTAGTTTAAAAGTAATGCAAAAATTATTCAGTTTTTTTCAAATATCTCGGCACCCGCGCGACCTAGGAGGTTCAAACAAATGTCAGGTTGTTCGCCGCGTCACGAGACGTCGTATGGTGTAAGCGGCCCTTCGATACGCCCAGTGGTTCAAAAGTAATGCAAAAATTATTCAGTTTTTTTCAAATATCTCGGCACCCGCGCGACCTAGGAGGTTCGAACAAATGTCAGGTTGTTCGCCGCGTCACGAGACGTTGTATGGTGTAAGCGGCCCTTCGATACGCCCAGTGGTTCAAAAGTAATGCGAATATTATTCAGTTTTTTTTAAATATCTCGGCACCCGCGCGACCTAGGAGGTTCAAACAAATGTCAGGTTGTTCGCCGCGTCACGAGACGTCGTATGGTGTAAGCGGCCCTTCGATACGCCCAGTAGTTCAAAAGTAATGCAAAAATTATTCAGTTTTTTCTAAATATCTCGGCACCCGCGCGACCTAGGAGGTTCAAACGAATGTCAGGTTGTTCGCCGCGTCACGAGACGTCGTATGGTGTAAGCGGCCCTTCGATACGCCCAGTAGTTCAAAAGTAATGCAAAAATTATTCAGTTTTTTCTAAATATCTCGGCACCCGCGCGACCTAGGAGGTTCAAACGAATGTCAGGTTGTTCGCCGCGTCACGAGACGTCGAGTGGTGTAAGCGGCCCTTCGATACGCCCAGTAGTTCAAAAGTAATGCAAAAATTATTCAGTTTTTTTCAAATATCTCGGCACCCGCGCGACCTAGGAGGTTCAAACAAATGTCAGGTTGTTCGCCGCGTCACGAGACTTCGTATGGTGTAAGCGGCCCTTCGATACGCCCAGTAGTTCAAAAGTAATGCAAAAATTATTCAGTTTTTTTCAAATATCTCGGCACCCGCGCGACCTAGGAGGTTCAAACAAATGTCAGGTTGTTCGCCGCGTCACGAGACGTCGTATGGTGTAAGCGGCCCATCGATACGCCCAGTAGTTCAAAAGTAATGCAAAAATTATTCATTTTTTTCCAAATATCTCGGCACCCGCGCGACCTAGGAGGTTCAAACAAATGTCAGGTTGTTCGCCGCGTCACGAGACGTCGTATGGTGTAAGCGGCCATTCGATACGCCCAGTGGTTCAAAAGTAATGCAAAAATTATTCAGTTTTTTTCAAATATCTCGGCACCCGCGCGACCTAGGAGGTTCAAACAAATGTCAGGTTGTTCGCCGCGTCACGAAACGTCGTATGGTGTAAGCGGCCCTTCGATACGCCCAGTGGTTCAAAAGTAATGCGAAAATTATTCAGTTTTTTCCAAATATCTCGGCACCCGGAGCGACCTAGGAGGTTCAAACAAATGTCAGGTTGTTCGCCGCGTCACGAGACGTCGTATGGTGTAAGTGGCCCTTCGATACGCCCAGTAGTTCAAAAGTAATGCAAAAATTATTCAGTTTTTTTCAAATATCTCGGCACCCGCGCGACCTAGGAGGTTCAAACGAATGTCAGGTTGTTCGCCGCGTCACGAGACATCGTATGGTGTAAGCGGCCCTTCGATACGCCCAGTAGTTCAAAAGTAATGCAAAAATTATTCAGTTTTTTCCGAATATCTCGGCACCCGCGCGACCTAGGAGGTTCAAACGAATGTCAGGTTGTTCGCCGCGTCACGAGACGTCGTATGGTGTAAGCGGCCCTTCGATACGCCCAGTAGTTCAAAAGTAATGCAAAAATTATTCATTTTTTTCCAAATATTTCGGCACCCGCGCGACCTAGGAGGTTCAAACAAATGTCAGGTTGTTCGCCGCGTCACGAGACGTCGTATGGTGTAAGCGGCCCTTCGATACGCCCAGTAGTTCAAAAGTAATGCAAAAATTATTAAGTTTTTTCCAAATATCTCGGCACCCGCGCGACCTAGGAGGTTCAAACGAATGTCAGGTTGTTCGCCGCGTCACGAGACGTCGTATGGTGTAAGCGGCCCTTCGATACGCCCAGTAGTTCAAAAGTAATGCAAAAATTATTCATTTTTTTCCAAATATCTCGGCACCCGCGCGACCTAGGAGGTTCAAACGAATGTCAGGTTGTTCGCCGCGTCACGAGACGTCGTATGGTGTAAGCGGCCCTTCGATACGCCCAGTAGCTCAAAAGTAATGCAAAAATTATTCATTTTTTTCCAAATATCTCGGCACCCGCGCGACCTAGGAGGTTCAAACGAAAGTCAGGTTGTTTGCCGCGTCACGAGACGTCGTATGGTGTAAGCGGCCCTTCGATACGCCCAGTAGTTCAAAAGTAATGCAAAAATTATTAAGTTTTTTCCAAATATCTCGGCACCCGCGTGACCTAGGAGGTTCAAACAAATGTCAGGTTGTTCGCCGCGTCACGAGACGTCGTATGGTGTAAGCGGCCCTTCGATACGCCCAGTAGTTTAAAAGTAATGCAAAAATTATTCAGTTTTTTTCAAATATCTCGGCACCCGCGCGACCTAGGAGGTTCAAACAAATGTCAGGTTGTTCGCCGCGTCACGAGACGTCGTATGGTGTAAGCGGCCCTTCGATACGCCCAGTGGTTCAAAAGTAATGCAAAAATTATTCAGTTTTTTTCAAATATCTCGGCACCCGCGCGACCTAGGAGGTTCGAACAAATGTCAGGTTGTTCGCCGCGTCACGAGACGTTGTATGGTGTAAGCGGCCCTTCGATACGCCCAGTGGTTCAAAAGTAATGCGAATATTATTCAGTTTTTTTTAAATATCTCGGCACCCGCGCGACCTAGGAGGTTCAAACAAATGTCAGGTTGTTCGCCGCGTCACGAGACGTCGTATGGTGTAAGCGGCCCTTCGATACGCCCAGTAGTTCAAAAGTAATGCAAAAATTATTCAGTTTTTTCTAAATATCTCGGCACCCGCGCGACCTAGGAGGTTCAAACGAATGTCAGGTTGTTCGCCGCGTCACGAGACGTCGTATGGTGTAAGCGGCCCTTCGATACGCCCAGTAGTTCAAAAGTAATGCAAAAATTATTCAGTTTTTTCCAAATATCTCGGCACCCGCGCGACCTAGGAGGTTCAAACGAATGTCAGGTTGTTCGCCGCGTCACGAGACGTCGTATGGTGTAAGCGGCCCTTCGATACGCCCAGTAGTTCAAAAGTAATGCAAAAATTATTCATTTTTTTCCAAATATCTCGGCACCCGCGCGACCTAGGAGGTTCAAACAAATGTCAGGTTGTTCGCCGCGTCACGAGACGTCGTATGGTGTAAGCGGCCCTTCGATACGCCCAGTAGTTCAAAAGTAATGCAAAAATTATTAAGTTTTTTCCAAATATCTCGGCACCGCGCGACCTAGGAGATTCAAACAAATGTCAGGTTGTTCGCCGCGTCACGAGACGTCGTATGGTGTAAGCGGCCCTTCGATACGCCCAGTAGTTCAAAAGTAATGCAAAAATTATTCATTTTTTTTCAAATATCCAGGCACCCGCGCGACCTAGGAGGTTCAAACAAATGTCAGGTTGTTCGCCGCGTCACGAGACATCGTATGGTGTAAGCGGCCCTTCGATACGCCCAGTAGTTCAAAAGTAATGCAAAAATTATTCAGTTTTTTCTAAATATCTCGGCACCCGCGCGACCTAGGAGGTTCAAACGAATGTCAGGTTGTTCGCCGCGTCACGAGACGTCGAGTGGTGTAAGCGGCCCTTCGATACGCCCAGTAGTTCAAAAGTAATGCAAAAATTATTCATTTTTTTCCAAATATCTCGGCACCCGCGCGACCTAGGAGGTTCAAACGAATGTCAGGTTGTTCGCCGCGTCACGAGACGTCGTATGGTGTAAGCGGCCCTTCGATACGCCCAGTAGCTCAAAAGTAATGCAAAAATTATTCATTTTTTTCCAAATATCTCGGCACCCGCGCGACCTAGGAGGTTCAAACGAAAGTCAGGTTGTTCGCCGCGTCACGAGACGTCGTATGGTGTAAGCGGCCCTTCGATACGCCCAGTAGTTCAAAAGTAATGCAAAAATTATTAAGTTTTTTCCAAATATCTCGGCACCCGCGTGACCTAGGAGGTTCAAACAAATGTCAGGTTGTTCGCCGCGTCACGAGACGTCGTATGGTGTAAGCGGCCCTTCGATACGCCCAGTAGTTTAAAAGTAATGCAAAAATTATTCAGTTTTTTTCAAATATCTCGGCACCCGCGCGACCTAGGAGGTTCAAACAAATGTCAGGTTGTTCGCCGCGTCACGAGACGTCGTATGGTGTAAGCGGCCCTTCGATACGCCCAGTGGTTCAAAAGTAATGCAAAAATTATTCAGTTTTTTTCAAATATCTCGGCACCCGCGCGACCTAGGAGGTTCGAACAAATGTCAGGTTGTTCGCCGCGTCACGAGACGTTGTATGGTGTAAGCGGCCCTTCGATACGCCCAGTGGTTCAAAAGTAATGCGAATATTATTCAGTTTTTTTTAAATATCTCGGCACCCGCGCGACCTAGGAGGTTCAAACAAATGTCAGGTTGTTCGCCGCGTCACGAGACGTCGTATGGTGTAAGCGGCCCTTCGATACGCCCAGTAGTTCAAAAGTAATGCAAAAATTATTCAGTTTTTTCTAAATATCTCGGCACCCGCGCGACCTAGGAGGTTCAAACGAATGTCAGGTTGTTCGCCGCGTCACGAGACGTCGTATGGTGTAAGCGGCCCTTCGATACGCCCAGTAGTTCAAAAGTAATGCAAAAATTATTCAGTTTTTTCCAAATATCTCGGCACCCGCGCGACCTAGGAGGTTCAAACGAATGTCAGGTTGTTCGCCGCGTCACGAGACGTCGTATGGTGTAAGCGGCCCTTCGATACGCCCAGTAGTTCAAAAGTAATGCAAAAATTATTCATTTTTTTCCAAATATCTCGGCACCCGCGCGACCTAGGAGGTTCAAACAAATGTCAGGTTGTTCGCCGCGTCACGAGACGTCGTATGGTGTAAGCGGCCCTTCGATACGCCCAGTAGTTCAAAAGTAATGCAAAAATTATTAAGTTTTTTCCAAATATCTCGGCACCGCGCGACCTAGGAGATTCAAACAAATGTCAGGTTGTTCGCCGCGTCACGAGACGTCGTATGGTGTAAGCGGCCCTTCGATACGCCCAGTAGTTCAAAAGTAATGCAAAAATTATTCATTTTTTTTCAAATATCCAGGCACCCGCGCGACCTAGGAGGTTCAAACAAATGTCAGGTTGTTCGCCGCGTCACGAGACGTCGTATGGTGTAAGCGGCCCTTCGATACGCCCAGTAGTTCAAAAGTAATGCAAAAATTATTCATTTTTTTCCAAATATCTCGGCACCCGCGCGACCTAGGAGGTTCAAACAAATGTCAGGTTGTTCGCCGCGTCACGAGACGTCGTATGGTGTAAGCGGCCATTCGATACGCCCAGTGGTTCAAAAGTAATGCAAAAATTATTCAGTTTTTTTCAAATATCTCGGCACCCGCGCGACCTAGGAGGTTCAAACAAATGTCAGGTTGTTCGCCGCGTCACGAGACGTCGTATGGTGTAAGCGGCCCTTCGATACGCCCAGTGGTTCAAAAGTAATGCGAAAATTATTCAGTTTTTTCCAAATATCTCGGCACCCGGAGCGACTTTGGAGGTTCAAACAAATGTCAGGTTGTTCGCCGCGTCACGAGACGTCGTATGGTGTAAGTGGCCCTTCGATACGCCCAGTAGTTCAAAAGTAATGCAAAAATTATTCAGTTTTTTTCAAATATCTCGGCACCCGCGCGACCTAGGAGGTTCAAACGAATGTCAGGTTGTTCGCCGCGTCACGAGACGTCGTATGGTGTAAGCGGCCCTTCGATACGCCCAGTAGTTCAAAAGTAATGCAAAAATTATTCAGTTTTTTCCAAATATCTCGGCACCCGCGCGACCTAGGAGGTTCAAACGAATGTCAGGTTGTTCGCCGCGTCACGAGACGTCGTATGGTGTAAGCGGCCCTTCGATACGCCCAGTAGTTCAAAAGTAATGCAAAAATTATTCATTTTTTTCCAAATATTTCGGCACCCGCGCGACCTAGGAGGTTCAAACAAATGTCAGGTTGTTCGCCGCGTCACGAGACGTCGTATGGTGTAAGCGGCCCTTCGATACGCCCAGTAGTTCAAAAGTAATGCAAAAATTATTCAGTTTTTTCCAAATATCTCGGCACCCGCGCGACCTAGGAGGTTCAAACGAATGTCAGGTTGTTCGCCGCGTCACGAGACGTCGTATGGTGTAAGCGGCCCTTCGATACGCCCAGTAGTTCAAAAGTAATGCAAAAATTATTCATTTTTTTCCAAATATCTCGGCACCCGCGCGACCTAGGAGGTTCAAACGAATGTCAGGTTGTTCGCCGCGTCACGAGACGTCGTATGGTGTAAGCGGCCCTTCGATACGCCCAGTAGCTCAAAAGTAATGCAAAAATTATTCATTTTTTTCCAAATATCTCGGCACCCGCGCGACCTAGGAGGTTCAAACGAAAGTCAGGTTGTTCGCCGCGTCACGAGACGTCGTATGGTGTAAGCGGCCCTTCGATACGCCCAGTAGTTCAAAAGTAATGCAAAAATTATTAAGTTTTTTCCAAATATCTCGGCACCCGCGTGACCTAGGAGGTTCAAACAAATGTCAGGTTGTTCGCCGCGTCACGAGACGTCGTATGGTGTAAGCGGCCCTTCGATACGCCCAGTAGTTTAAAAGTAATGCAAAAATTATTCAGTTTTTTTCAAATATCTCGGCACCCGCGCGACCTAGGAGGTTCAAACGAATGTCAGGTTGTTCGCCGCGTCACGAGACATCGTCTGGTGTAAGCGGCTCTTCGATACTCCCAGTAGTTCAAAAGTAATGCAAAAATTATTAAGTTTTTTTCAAATATCTCGGCACCCGCGCGACCTAGGAGGTTCGAACAAATGTCAGGTTGTTCGCCGCGTCACGAGACGTTGTATGGTGTAAGCGGCCCTTCGATACGCCCAGTGGTTCAAAAGTAATGCAAAAATTATTAAGTTTTTTCCAAATATCTCGGCACCCGCGTGACCTAGGAGGTTCAAACAAATGTCAGGTTGTTCGCCGCGTCACGAGACGTCGTATGGTGTAAGCGGCCCTTCGATACGCCCAGTAGTTTAAAAGTAATGCAAAAATTATTCAGTTTTTTTCAAATATCTCGGCACCCGCGCGACCTAGGAGGTTCAAACAAATGTCAGGTTGTTCGCCGCGTCACGAGACGTCGTATGGTGTAAGCGGCCCTTCGATACGCCCAGTGGTTCAAAAGTAATGCAAAAATTATTCAGTTTTTTTCAAATATCTCGGCACCCGCGCGACCTAGGAGGTTCGAACAAATGTCAGGTTGTTCGCCGCGTCACGAGACGTTGTATGGTGTAAGCGGCCCTTCGATACGCCCAGTGGTTTAAAAGTAATGCGAATATTATTCAGTTTTTTTTAAATATCTCGGCACCCGCGAGACCTAGGAGGTTCAAACAAATGTCAGGTTGTTCGCCGCGTCACGAGACGTCGTATGGTGTAAGCGGCCCTTCGATACGCCCAGTAGTTCAAAAGTAATGCAAAAATTATTCAGTTTTTTTCAAATATCCAGGCACCCGCGCGACCTAGGAGGTTCAAACAAATGTCAGGTTGTTCGCCGCGTCACGAGACATCGTATGGTGTAAGCGGCCCTTCGATACGCCCAGTAGTTCAAAAGTAATGCAAAAATTATTCAGTTTTTTCTAAATATCTCGGCACCCGCGCGACCTAGGAGGTTCAAACGAATATCAGGTTGTTCGCCGCGTCACGAGACGTCGAGTGGTGTAAGCGGCCCTTCGATACGCCCAGTAGTTCAAAAGTAATGCAAAAATTATTCAGTTTTTTTCAAATATCTCGGCACCCGCGCGACCTAGGAGGTTCAAACAAATGTCAGGTTGTTCGCCGCGTCACGAGACTTCGTATGGTGTAAGCGGCCCTTCGATACGCCCAGTAGTTCAAAAGTAATGCAAAAATTATTCAGTTTTTTTCAAATTTCTCGGCACCCGCGCGACCTAGGAGGTTCAAACAAATGTCAGGTTGTTCGTCGCGTCACGAGACGTCGTATGGTGTAAGCGGCCCTTCGATACGCCCAGTAGTTCAAAAGTAATGCAAAAATTATTCATTTTTTTCCAAATATCTCGGCACCGCGCGACCTAGGAGGTTTTAACGAATGTCAGGTTGTTCGCCGCGTCACGAGACATCGTATGGTGTAAGCGGCCCTTCGATACGCCCAGTGGTTCAAAAGTAATGCAAAAATTATTACGTTTTTTCCAAATATCTCGGCACCCGCGCGACCTAGGAGGTTCAAACAAATGTCAGGTTGTTCGCCGCGTCACGAGACGTCGTATGGTGTAAGCGGCCCTTCGATACGCCCAGTAGTTCAAAAGTAATGCAAAAATTATTCATTATTTTTCAAATATCCAGGCACCCGCGCGACCTAGGAGGTTCAAACAAATGTCAGGTTGTTCGCCGCGTCACGAGACGTCGTATGGTGTAAGCGGCCCTTCGATACGCCCAGTAGTTCAAAAGTAATGCGAAAATTATTCAGTTTTTTCCAAATATCTCGGCACCCGCGCGACCTAGGAGGTTCAAACAAATGTCAGGTTGTTCGCCGCGTCACGAGACGTCGTATGGTGTAAGCGGCCCTTCGATACGCCCAGTAGTTCAAAAGTAATGCAAAAATTATTCAGTTTTTTTCAAATATCTCGGCACCCGCGCGACCTAGGAGGTTCAAACGAATGTCAGGTTGTTCGCCGTGTCACGAGACGTCGTATGGTGTAAGCGGCCCTTCGATACGCCCAGTAGTTCAAAAGTAATGCAAAAATTATTCATTTTTTTCCAAATATCTCGGCACCCGCGCGACCTAGGAGGTTCAAACGAATGTCAGGTTGTTCGCCGCGTCACGAGACGTCGTATGGTGTAAGCGGCCCTTCGATACGCCCAGTAGTTCAAAAGTAATGCAAAAATTATTCATTTTTTTCCAAATATCTCGGCACCCGCGCGACCTAGGAGGTTCAAACGAATGTCAGGTTGTTCGCCGCGTCACGAGACGTCGTATGGTGTAAGCGGCCCTTCGATACGCCCAGTAGTTCAAAAGTAATGCAAAAATTATTCAGTTTTTTCCAAATATCTCGGCACCCGCGCGACCTAGGAGGTTCAAACAAATGTCAGGTTGTTCGCCGCGTCACGAGACATCGTCTGGTGTAAGCGGCCTTCCGATACGCCCAGTAGTTCAAAAGTAATGCAAAAATTATTCATTTTTTTCCAAATAACTCGGCACCCGCGCGACCTAGGAGGTTCAAACGAATGTCAGGTTGTTCGCCGCGTCACGAGACGTCGTATGGTGTAAGCGGCCCTTCGATACGCCCAGTGGTTCAAAAGTAATGCAAAAATTATTACGTTTTTTCCAAATATCTCGGCACCCGCGCGACCTAGGAGGTTCAAACAAATGTCAGGTTGTTCGCCGCGTCACGAGACGTTGTATGGTGTAAGCGCCCCTTCGATACGCCCAGTGGTTCAAAAGTAATGCGAATATTATTCAGTTTTTTTTAAATATCTCGGCACCCGCGCGACCTAGGAGGTTCAAACAAATGTCAGGTTGTTCGCCGCGTCACGAGACGTCGTATGGTGTAAGCGGCCCTTCGATACGCCCAGTAGTTCAAAAGTAATGCAAAAATTATTCATTTTTTTTCAAATATCCAGGCACCCGCGCGAACTAGGAGGTTCAAACAAATGTCAGGTTGTTCGCCGCGTCACGAGACGTCGTATGGTGTAAGCGGCCCTTCGATACGCCCAGTGGTTCAAAAGTAATGCAAAAATTATTACGTTTTTTCCAAATATCTCGGCACCCGCGCGACCTAGGAGGTTCAAACAAATGTCAGGTTGTTCGCCGCGTCACGAGACGTCGTATGGTGTAAGCGGCCCTTCGATACGCCCAGTAGTTCAAAAGTAATGCAAAAATTATTCATTTTTTTTCAAATATCCAGGCACCCGCGCGACCTAGGAGGTTCAAACAAATGTCAGGTTGTTCGCCGCGTCACGAGACGTCGTATGGTGTAAGCGGCCCTTCGATACGCCCAGTAGTTCAAAAGTAATGCGAAAATTATTCAGTTTTTTCCAAATATCTCGGCACCCGCGCGACCTAGGAGGTTCAAACAAATGTCAGGTTGTTCGCCGCGTCACGAGACGTCGTATGGTGTAAGCGGCCCTTCGATACGCCCAGTAGTTCAAAAGTAATGCAAAAATTATTCAGTTTTTTTCAAATATTTCGGCACCCGCGCGACCTAGGAGGTTCAAACGAATGTCAGGTTGTTCGCCGCGTCACGAGACGTCGTATGGTGTAAGCGGCCCTTCGATACGCCCAGTAGTTCAAAAGTAATGCAAAAATTATTCATTTTTTTCCAAATATCTCGGCACCCGCGCGACCTAGGAGGTTCAAACGAATGTCAGGTTGTTCGCCGCGTCACGAGACGTCGTATGGTGTAAGCGGCCCTTCGATACGCCCAGTAGTTCAAAAGTAATGCAAAAATTATTCAGTTTTTTCCAAATATCTCGGCACCCGCGCGACCTAGGAGGTTCAAACGAATGTCAGGTTGTTCGCCGCGTCACGAGACATCGTCTGGTGTAAGCGGCCCTTCGATACGCCCAGTAGTTCAAAAGTAATGCAAAAATTATTCATTTTTTATCAAATATCTCGGCACCCGCGCGACCTAGGAGGTTCAAACGAATGTCAGGTTGTTCGCCGCGTCACGAGACGTCGTATGGTGTAAGCGGCCCTTCGATACGCCCAGTAGTTCAAAAGTAATGCAAAAATTATTCATTTTTTTCCAAATATCTCGGCACCCGCGCGACCTAGGAGGTTCAAACGAATGTCAGGTTGTTCGCCGCGTCACGAGACGTCGTATGGTGTAAGCGGCCCTTCGATACGCCCAGTGGTTCAAAAGTAATGCAAAAATTATTACGTTTTTTCCAAATATCTCGGCACCCGCGCGACCTAGGAGGTTCAAACAAATGTCAGGTTGTTCGCCGCGTCACGAGACGTCGTATGGTGTAAGCGGCCCTTCGATACGCCCAGTAGTTCAAAAGTAATGCAAAAATTATTCATTTTTTTCCAAATATCTCGGCACCCGCGCGACCTAGGAGGTTCAAACAAATGTCAGGTTGTTCGCCGCGTCACGAGACGTCGTATGGTGTAAGCGGCCCTTCGATACGCCCAGTAGTTCAAAAGTAATGCAAAAATTATTCATTTTTTTTCAAATATCCAGGCACCCGCGCGACCTAGGAGGTTCAAACAAATGTCAGGTTGTTCGCCGCGTCACGAGACGTCGTATGGTGTAAGCGGCCCTTCGATACGCCCAGTAGTTCAAAAGTAATGCTAAAATTATTCAGTTTTTTTCAAATATCTCGGCACCCGCGCGACCTAGGAGGTTCAAACAAATGTCAGGTTGTTCGCCGCGTCATGAGACATCGTATGGTGTAAGCGGCCCTTCGATACGCCCAGTAGTTCAAAAGTAATGCAAAAATTATTCATTTTTTTCCAAATATCTCGGCACCCGCGCGACCTAGGAGGTTCAAACGAATGTCAGGTTGTTCGCCGCGTCACGAGACGTCGTATGGTGTAAGCGGCCCTTCGATACGCCCAGTAGTTCAAAAGTAATGCAAAAATTATTCATTTTTTTCCAAATATCTCGGCACCCGCGCGACCTAGGAGGTTCAAACGAATGTCAGGTTGTTCGCCGCGTCACGAGACGTCGTATGGTGTAAGCGGCCCTTCGATACGCCCAGTAGTTCAAAAGTAATGCAAAAACTATTAAGTTTTTTCCAAATATCTCGGCACCCGCGCGACCTAGGAGGTTCAAACAAATGTCAGGTTGTTCGCCGCGTCACGAGACGTCGTATGGTGTAAGCGGCCCTTCGATACGCCCAGTAGTTCAAAAGTAATGCAAAAATTATTCAGTTTTTTTCAAATATCTCGGCACCCGCGCGACCTAGGAGGTTCAAACGAATGTCAGGTTGTTCGCCGCGTCACGAGACGTCGTATGGTGTAAGCGGCCCTTCGATACGCCCAGTGGTTCAAAAGTAATGCGAAAATTATTCAGTTTTTTCCAAATATCTCGGCACCCGGAGCGACCTAGGAGGTTCAAACAAATGTCAGGTTGTTCGCCGCGTCACGAGACGTCGTATGGTGTAAGCGGCCCTTCGATACGCCCAGTAGTTCAAAAGTAATGCAAAAATTATTCAGTTTTTTTCAAATATCTCGGCACCCGCGCGACCTAGGAGGTTCAAACGAATGTCAGGTTGTTCGCCGCGTCACGAGACGTCGTATGGTGTAAGCGGCCCTTCGATACGCCCAGTAGTTCAAAAGTAATGCAAAAATTATTCATTTTTTTCCAAATATCTCGGCACCCGCGCGACCTAGGAGGTTCAAACGAATGTCAGGTTGTTCGCCGCGTCACGAGACGTCGTATGGTGTAAGCTGCCCTTCGATACGCCCAGTAGTTCAAAAGTAATGCAAAAATTATTCATTTTTTTCCAAATATCTCGGCACCCGCGCGACCTAGGAGGTTCAAACAAATGTCAGGTTGTTCGCCGCGTCACGAGACGTCGTATGGTGTAAGCGGCCCTTCGATACGCCCAGTAGTTCAAAAGTAATGCAAAAATTATTAAGTTTTTTCCAAATATCTCGGCACCGCGCGACCTAGGAGATTCAAACAAATGTCAGGTTGTTCGCCGCGTCACGAGACGTCGTATGGTGTAAGCGGCCCTTCGATACGCCCAGTAGTTCAAAAGTAATGCAAAAATTATTCATTCTTTTTCAAATATCCAGGCACCCGCGCGACCTAGGAGGTTCAAACAAATGTCAGGTTGTTCGCCGCGTCACGAGACGTCGTATGGTGTAAGCGGCCCTTCGATACGCCCAGTAGTTCAAAAGTAATGCAAAAATTATTCATTTTTTTCCAAATATCTCGGCACCCGCGCGACCTAGGAGGTTCAAACGAATATCAGGTTGTTCGCCGCGTCACGAGACGTCGAGTGGTGTAAGCGGCCCTTCGATACGCCCAGTAGTTCAAAAGTAATGCAAAAATTATTCATTTTTTTCCAAATATCTCGGCACCCGCGCGACGTAGGAGGTTCAAACGAATGTCAGGTTGTTCGCCGCGTCACGAGACGTCGTATGGTGTAAGCGGCCCTTCGATACGCCCAGTAGTTCAAAAGTAATGCAAAAATTATTCAGTTTTTTTCAAATATCCAGGCACCCGCGCGACCTAGGAGGTTCAAACAAATGTCAGGTTGTTCGCCGCGTCACGAGACATCGTATGGTGTAAGCGGCCCTTCGATACGCCCAGTAGTTCAAAAGTAATGCAAAAATTATTCAGTTTTTTCTAAATATCTCGGCACCCGCGCGACCTAGGAGGTTCAAACGAATATCAGGTTGTTCGCCGCGTCACGAGACGTCGAGTGGTGTAAGCGGCCCTTCGATACGCCCAGTAGTTCAAAAGTAATGCAAAAATTATTCAGTTTTTTTCAAATATCTCGGCACCCGCGCGACCTAGGAGGTTCAAACAAATGTCAGGTTGTTCGCCGCGTCACGAGACTTCGTATGGTGTAAGCGGCCCTTCGATACGCCCAGTAGTTCAAAAGTAATGCAAAAATTATTCAGTTTTTTTCAAATTTCTCGGCACCCGCGCGACCTAGGAGGTTCAAACAAATGTCAGGTTGTTCGCCGCGTCACGAGACGTCGTATGGTGTAAGCGGCCCTTCGATACGCCCAGTAGTTCAAAAGTAATGCAAAAATTATTCATTTTTTTCCAAATATCTCGGCACCCGCGCGACCTAGGAGGTTTTAACGAATGTCAGGTTGTTCGCCGCGTCACGAGACGTCGTATGGTGTAAGCGGCCCTTCGATACGCCCAGTGGTTCAAAAGTAATGCAAAAATTATTACGTTTTTTTCAAATATCTCGGCACCCGCGCGACCTAGGAGGTTCAAACAAATGTCAGGTTGTTCGCCGCGTCACGAGACGTCGTATGGTGTAAGCGGCCCTTCGATACGCCCAGTAGTTCAAAAGTAATGCAAAAATTATTCATTATTTTTCAAATATCCAGGCACCCGCGCGACCTAGGAGGTTCAAACAAATGTCAGGTTGTTCGCCGCGTCACGAGACGTCGTATGGTGTAAGCGGCCCTTCGATACGCCCAGTAGTTCAAAAGTAATGCGAAAATTATTCAGTTTTTTCCAAATATCTCGGCACCCGCGCGACCTAGGAGGTTCAAACAAATGTCAGGTTGTTCGCCGCGTCACGAGACGTCGTATGGTGTAAGCGGCCCTTCGATACGCCCAGTAGTTCAAAAGTAATGCAAAAATTATTCAGTTTTTTTCAAATATCTCGGCACCCGCGCGACCTAGGAGGTTCAAACGAATGTCAGGTTGTTCGCCGTGTCACGAGACGTCGTATGGTGTAAGCGGCCCTTCGATACGCCCAGTAGTTCAAAAGTAATGCAAAAATTATTCATTTTTTTCCAAATATCTCGGCACCCGCGCGACCTAGGAGGTTCAAACGAATGTCAGGTTGTTCGCCGCGTCACGAGACGTCGTATGGTGTAAGCGGCCCTTCGATACGCCCAGTAGTTCAAAAGTAATGCAAAAATTATTCATTTTTTTCCAAATATCTCGGCACCCGCGCGACCTAGGAGGTTCAAACGAATGTCAGGTTGTTCGCCGCGTCACGAGACGTCGTATGGTGTAAGCGGCCCTTCGATACGCCCAGTAGTTCAAAAGTAATGCAAAAATTATTCAGTTTTTTCCAAATATCTCGGCACCCGCGCGACCTAGGAGGTTCAAACAAATGTCAGGTTGTTCGCCGCGTCACGAGACATCGTCTGGTGTAAGCGGCCCTTCGATACGCCCAGTAGTTCAAAAGTAATGCAAAAATTATTCATTTTTTATCAAATATCTCGGCACCCGCGCGACCTAGGAGGTTCAAACGAATGTCAGGTTGTTCGCCGCGTCACGAGACGTCGTATGGTGTAAGCGGCCCTTCGATACGCCCAGTAGTTCAAAAGTAATGCAAAAATTATTCATTTTTTTCCAAATATCTCGGCACCCGCGCGACCTAGGAGGTTCAAACGAATGTCAGGTTGTTCGCCGCGTCACGAGACGTCGTATGGTGTAAGCGGCCCTTCGATACGCCCAGTGGTTCAAAAGTAATGCAAAAATTATTACGTTTTTTCCAAATATCTCGGCACCCGCGCGACCTAGGAGGTTCAAACAAATGTCAGGTTGTTCGCCGCGTCACGAGACGTTGTATGGTGTAAGCGCCCCTTCGATACGCCCAGTGGTTCAAAAGTAATGCAAAAATTATTCATTATTTTTCAAATATCCAGGCACCCGCGCGACCTAGGAGGTTCAAACAAATGTCAGGTTGTTCGCCGCGTCACGAGACGTCGTATGGTGTAAGCGGCTCTTCGATACGCCCAGTAGTTCAAAAGTAATGCGAAAATTATTCAGTTTTTTCCAAATATCTCGGCACCCGCGCGACCTAGGAGGTTCAAACAAATGTCAGGTTGTTCGCCGCGTCACGAGACGTCGTATGGTGTAAGCGGCCCTTCGATACGCCCAGTAGTTCAAAAGTAATGCAAAAATTATTCAGTTTTTTTCAAATATCTCGGCACCCGCGCGACCTAGGAGGTTCAAACGAATGTCAGGTTGTTTGCCGTGTCACGAGACGTCGTATGGTGTAAGCGGCCCTTCGATACGCCCAGTAGTTCAAAAGTAATGCAAAAATTATTCATTTTTTTCCAAATATCTCGGCACCCGCGCGACCTAGGAGGTTCAAACGAATGTCAGGTTGTTCGCCGCGTCACGAGACGTCGTATGGTGTAAGCGGCCCTTCGATACGCCCAGTAGTTCAAAAGTAATGCAAAAATTATTCATTTTTTTCCAAATATCTCGGCACCCGCGCGACCTAGGAGGTTCAAACGAATGTCAGGTTGTTCGCCGCGTCACGAGACGTCGTATGGTGTAAGCGGCCCTTCGATACGCCCAGTAGTTCAAAAGTAATGCAAAAATTATTCAGTTTTTTCCAAATATCTCGGCACCCGCGCGACCTAGGAGGTTCAAACAAATGTCAGGTTGTTCGCCGCGTCACGAGACATCGTCTGGTGTAAGCGGCCCTTCGATACGCCCAGTAGTTCAAAAGTAATGCAAAAATTATTCATTTTTTATCAAATATCTCGGCACCCGCGCGACCTAGGAGGTTCAAACGAATGTCAGGTTGTTCGCCGCGTCACGAGACGTCGTATGGTGTAAGCGGCCCTTCGATACGCCCAGTAGTTCAAAAGTAATGCAAAAATTATTCATTTTTTTCCAAATATCTCGGCACCCGCGCGACCTAGGAGGTTCAAACGAATGTCAGGTTGTTCGCCGCGTCACGAGACGTCGTATGGTGTAAGCGGCCCTTCGATACGCCCAGTGGTTCAAAAGTAATGCAAAAATTATTACGTTTTTTCCAAATATCTCGGCACCCGCGCGACCTAGGAGGTTCAAACAAATGTCAGGTTGTTCGCCGCGTCACGAGACGTTGTATGGTGTAAGCGCCCCTTCGATACGCCCAGTGGTTCAAAAGTAATGCGAATATTATTCAGTTTTTTTTAAATATCTCGGCACCCGCGCGACCTAGGAGGTTCAAACAAATGTCAGGTTGTTCGCCGCGTCACGAGACGTCGTATGGTGTAAGCGGCCCTTCGATACGCCCAGTAGTTCAAAAGTAATGCAAAAATTATTCATTTTTTTCAAATATCCAGGCACCCGCGCGACCTAGGAGGTTCAAACAAATGTCAGGTTGTTCGCCGCGTCACGAGACGTCGTATGGTGTAAGCGGCCCTTCGATACGCCCAGTGGTTCAAAAGTAATGCAAAAATTATTACGTTTTTTCCAAATATCTCGGCACCCGCGCGACCTAGGAGGTTCAAACAAATGTCAGGTTGTTCGCCGCGTCACGAGACGTCGTATGGTGTAAGCGGCCCTTCGATACGCCCAGTAGTTCAAAAGTAATGCAAAAATTATTCATTTTTTTTCAAATATCCAGGCACCCGCGCGACCTAGGAGGTTCAAACAAATGTCAGGTTGTTCGCCGCATCACGAGACGTCGTATGGTGTAAGCGGCCCTTCGATACGCCCAGTAGTTCAAAAGTAATGCGAAAATTATTCAGTTTTTTCCAAATATCTCGGCACCCGCGCGACCTAGGAGGTTCAAACAAATGTCAGGTTGTTCGCCGCGTCACGAGACGTCGTATGGTGTAAGCGGCCCTTCGATACGCCCAGTAGTTCAAAAGTAATGCAAAAATTATTCAGTTTTTTTCAAATATTTCGGCACCCGCGCGACCTAGGAGGTTCAAACGAATGTCAGGTTGTTCGCCGCGTCACGAGACGTCGTATGGTGTAAGCGGCCCTTCGATACGCCCAGTAGTTCAAAAGTAATGCAAAAATTATTCATTTTTTTTCAAATATCTCGGCACCCGCGCGACCTAGGAGGTTCAAACGAATGTCAGGTTGTTCGCCGCGTCACGAGACGTCGTATGGTGTAAGCGGCCCTTCGATACGCCCAGTAGTTCAAAAGTAATGCAAAAATTATTCATTTTTTTCCAAATATCTCGGCACCTGCGCGACCTAGGAGGTTCAAACGAATGTCAGGTTGTTCGCCGCGTCACGAGACGTCGTATGGTGTAAGCGGCCCTTCGATACGCCCAGTAGTTCAAAAGTAATGCAAAAATTATTCAGTTTTTTCCAAATATCTCGGCACCCAAGCGACCTAGGAGGTTCAAACGAATGTCAGGTTGTTCGCCGCGTCACGAGACATCGTCTGGTGTAAGCGGCCCTTCGATACGCCCAGTAGTTCAAAAGTAATGCAAAAATTATTCATTTTTTATCAAATATCTCGGCACCCGCGCGACCTAGGAGGTTCAAACGAATGTCAGGTTGTTCGCCGCGTCACGAGACGTCGTATGGTGTAAGCGGCCCTTCGATACGCCCAGTGGTTCAAAAGTAATGCAAAAATTATTCATTTTTTTCCAAATATCTCGGCACCCGCGCGACCTAGGAGGTTCAAACAAATGTCAGGTTGTTCGCCGCGTCACGAGACGTCGTATGGTGTAAGCGGCCCTTCGATACGCCCAGTAGTTCAAAAGTAATGCAAAAATTATTCATTTTTTTTCAAATATCCAGGCACCCGCGCGACCTAGGAGGTTCAAACAAATGTCAGGTTGTTCGCCGCGTCACGAGACGTCGTATGGTGTAAGCGGCCCTTCGATACGCCCAGTAGTTCAAAAGTAATGCTAAAATTATTCAGTTTTTTTCAAATATCTCGGCACCCGCGCGACCTAGGAGGTTCAAACAAATGTCAGGTTGTTCGCCGCGTCACGAGACATCGTATGGTGTAAGCGGCCCTTCGATACGCCCAGTAGTTCAAAAGTAATGCTAAAATTATTCAGTTTTTTTCAAATATCTCGGCACCCGCGCGACCTAGGAGGTTCAAACAAATGTCAGGTTGTTCGCCGCGTCACGAGACATCGTATGGTGTAAGCGGCCCTTCGATACGCCCAGTAGTTCAAAAGTAATGCAAAAATTATTCATTTTTTTCCAAATATCTCGGCACCCGCGCGACCTAGGAGGTTCAAACGAATGTCAGGTTGTTCGCCGCGTCACGAGACGTCGTATGGTGTAAGCGGCCCTTCGATACGCCCAGTAGTTCAAAAGTAATGCAAAAATTATTCATTTTTTTCCAAATATCTCGGCACCCGCGCGACCTAGGAGGTTCAAACGAATGTCAGGTTGTTCGCCGCGTCACGAGACGTCGTATGGTGTAAGCGGCCCTTCGATACGCCCAGTAGTTCAAAAGTAAAGCAAAAACTATTAAGTTTTTTCCAAATATCTCGGCACCCGCGCGACCTAGGAGGTTCAAACAAATGTCAGGTTGTTCGCCGCGTCACGAGACGTCGTATGGTGTAAGCGGCCCTTCGATACGCCCAGTAGTTCAAAAGTAATGCAAAAATTATTCAGTTTTTTTCAAATATCTCGGCACCCGCGCGACCTAGGAGGTTCAAACAAATGTCAGGTTGTTCGCCGCGTCACGAGACGTCGTATGGTGTAAGCGGCCCTTCGATACGCCCAGTGGTTCAAAAGTAATGCGAAAATTATTCATTTTTTTCCAAATATCTCGGCACCCGGAGCGACCTAGGAGGTTCAAACAAATGTCAGGTTGTTCGCCGCGTCACGAGACGTCGTATGGTGTAAGCGGCCCTTCGATACGCCCAGTAGTTCAAAAGTAATGCAAAAATTATTCAGTTTTTTTCAAATATCTCGGCACCCGCGCGACCTAGGAGGTTCAAACGAATGTCAGGTTGTTCGCCGCGTCACGAGACGTCGTATGGTGTAAGCGGCCCTTCGATACGCCCAGTAGTTCAAAAGTAATGCAAAAATTATTCAGTTTTTTCCAAATATCTCGGCACCCGCGCGACCTAGGAGGTTCAAACGAATGTCAGGTTGTTCGCCGCGTCACGAGACGTCGTATGGTGTAAGCTGCCCTTCGATACGCCCAGTAGTTCAAAAGTAATGCAAAAATTATTCATTTTTTTCCAAATATCTCGGCACCCGCGCGACCTAGGAGGTTCAAACAAATGTCAGGTTGTTCGCCGCGTCACGAGACGTCGTATGGTGTAAGCGGCCCTTCGATACGCCCAGTAGTTCAAAAGTAATGCAAAAATTATTAAGTTTTTTCCAAATATCTCGGCACCCGCGCGACCTAGGAGGTTCAAACAAATGTCAGGTTGTTCGCCGCGTCACGAGACGTCGTATGGTGTAAGCGGCCCTTCGATACGCCCAGTAGTTCAAAAGTAATGCAAAAATTATTCAGTTTTTTTCAAATATCTCGGCACCCGCGCGACCTAGGAGGTTCAAACGAATGTCAGGTTGTTCGCCGCGTCACGAGACGTCGTATGGTGTAAGCGGCCCTTCGATACGCCCAGTAGTTCAAAAGTAATGCAAAAATTATTCATTTTTTTCCAAATATCTCGGCACCCGCGCGACCTAGGAGGTTCAAACGAATGTCAGGTTGTTCGCCGCGTCACGAGACGTCGTATGGTGTAAGCGGCCCTTCGATACGCCCAGTAGTTCAAAAGTAATGCAAAAATTATTCATTTTTTTCCAAATATCTCGGCACCCGCGCGACCTAGGAGGTTCAAACGAATGTCAGGTTGTTCGCCGCGTCACGAGACGTCGTATGGTGTAAGCGGCCCTTCGATACGCCCAGTAGTTCAAAAGTAATGCAAAAATTATTCAGTTTTTTCCAAATATCTCGGCACCCGCGCGACCTAGGAGGTTCAAACAAATGTCAGGTTGTTCGCCGCGTCACGAGACATCGTCTGGTGTAAGCGGCCCTTCGATACGCCCAGTAGTTCAAAAGTAATGCAATAATTATTCATTTTTTATCAAATATCTCGGCACCCGCGCGACCTAGGAGGTTCAAACGAATGTCAGGTTGTTCGCCGCGTCACCAGACGTCGTATGGTGTAAGCGGCCCTTCGATACGCCCAGTAGTTCAAAAGTAATGCAAAAATTATTAATTTTTTTCTAAATATCTCGGCACCCGCGCGACCTAGGAGGTTCAAACGAATGTCAGGTTGTTCGCCGCGTCACAAGACGTCGTATGGTGTAAGCGGCCCTTCGATACGCCCAGTGGTTCAAAAGTAATGCAAAAATTATTACGTTTTTTCCAAATTTCTCGGCACCCGCGCGACCTAGGAGGTTCAAACAAATGTCAGGTTGTTCGCCGCGTCACGAGACGTCGTATGGTGTAAGCGGCCCTTCAATACGCCCAGTAGTTCAAAAGTAATGCAAAAATTATTCATTTTTTTTCAAATATCCAGGCACCCGCGCGACCTAGGAGGTTCAAACAAATGTCAGGTTGTTCGCCGCGTCACGAGACGTCGTATGGTGTAAGCGGCCCTTCGATACGCCCCGTAGTTCAAAAGTAATGCAAAAATTATTCATTTTTTTCCAAATATCTCGGCACCCGCGCGACCTAGGAGGTTCAAACGAATGTCAGGTTGTTCGCCGCGTCACGAGACGTCGTATGGTGTAAGCGGCCCTTCGATACGCCCAGTAGTTCAAAAGTAATGCAAAAATTATTAAGTTTTTTCCAAATATCTCGGCACCCGCGCGACCTAGGAGGTTCAAACAAATGTCAGGTTGTTCGCCGCGTCACGAGACGTCGTATGGTGTAAGCGGCCCTTCGATACGCCCAGTAGTTCAAAAGTAATGCAAAAATTATTCAGTTTTTTTCAAATATCTCGGCACCCGCGCGACCTAGGAGGTTCAAACAAATGTCAGGTTGTTCGCCGCGTCACGAGACGTCGTATGGTGTAAGCGGCCCTTCGATACGCCCAGTAGTTCAAAAGTAATGCAAAAATTATTCATTTTTTTCCAAATATCTCGGCACCCGCGCGACCTAGGAGGTTCAAACGAATGTCAGGTTGTTCGCCGCGTCACGAGACGTCGTATGGTGTAAGCGGCCCTTCGATACGCCCAGTGGTTCAAAAGTAATGCAAAAATTATTCAGTTTTTTTCAAATATCTCGGCACCCGCGCGACCTAGGAGGTTCAAACGAATGTCAGGTTGTTCGCCGTGTCACGAGACGTCGTATGGTGTAAGCGGCCCTTCGATACGCCCAGTAGTTCAAAAGTAATGCAAAAATTATTCATTTTTTTCCAAATATCTCGGCACCCGCGCGACCTAGGAGGTTCAAACGAATGTCAGGTTGTTCGCCGCGTCACGAGACGTCGTATGGTGTAAGCGGCCCTTCGATACGCCCAGTAGTTCAAAAGTAATGCAAAAATTATTCATTTTTTTCCAAATATCTCGGCACCCGCGCGACCTAGGAGGTTCAAACGAATGTCAGGTTGTTCGCCGCGTCACGAGACGTCGTATGGTGTAAGCGGCCCTTCGATACGCCCAGTAGTTCAAAAGTAATGCAAAAATTATTCAGTTTTTTCCAAATATCTCGGCACCCGCGCGACCTAGGAGGTTCAAACAAATGTCAGGTTGTTCGCCGCGTCACGAGACATCGTCTGGTGTAAGCGGCCCTTCGATACGCCCAGTAGTTCAAAAGTAATGCAAAAATTATTCATTTTTTTCCAAATATCTCGGCACCCGCGTGACCTAGGAGGTTCAAACAAATGTCAGGTTGTTCGCCGCGTCACGAGACGTCGTATGGTGTAAGCGGCCCTTCGATACGCCCAGTAGTTCAAAAGTAATGCAAAAATTATTCATTTTTTTTCAAATATCCAGGCACCCGCGCGACCTAGGAGGTTCAAACAAATGTCAGGTTGTTCGCCGCGTCACGAGACGTCGTATGGTGTAAGCGGCCCTTCGATACGCCCAGTAGTTCAAAAGTAATGCAAAAATTATTAAGTTTTTTCCAAATATCTCGGCACCCGCGCGACCTAGGAGGTTCAAACAAATGTCAGGTTGTTCGCCGCGTCACGAGACGTCGTATGGTGTAAGCGGCCCTTCGATACGCCCAGTAGTTCAAAAGTAATGCAAAAATTATTCAGTTTTTTTCAAATATCTCGGCACCCGCGCGACCTAGGAGGTTCAAACGAATGTCAGGTTGTTCGCCGCGTCACGAGACGTCGTATGGTGTAAGCGGCCCTTCGATACGCCCAGTAGTTCAAAAGTAATGCAAAAATTATTCATTTTTTTCCAAATATCTCGGCACCCGCGCGACCTAGGAGGTTCAAACGAATGTCAGGTTGTTCGCCGCGTCACGAGACGTCGTATGGTGTAAGCGGCCCTTCGATACGCCCAGTAGTTCAAAAGTAATGCAAAAATTATTCATTTTTTTCCAAATATCTCGGCACCCGCGCGACCTAGGAGGTTCAAACGAATGTCAGGTTGTTCGCCGCGTCACGAGACGTCGTATGGTGTAAGCGGCCCTTCGATACGCCCAGTAGTTCAAAAGTAATGCAAAAATTATTCAGTTTTTTCCAAATATCTCGGCACCCGCGCGACCTAGGAGGTTCAAACAAATGTCAGGTTGTTCGCCGCGTCACGAGACATCGTCTGGTGTAAGCGGCCCTTCGATACGCCCAGTAGTTCAAAAGTAATGCAAAAACTATTAAGTTTTTTCCAAATATCTCGGCACCCGCGCGACCTAGGAGGTTCAAACGAATGTCAGGTTGTTCGCCGCGTCACGAGACGTCGTATGGTGTAAGCGGCCCTTCGATACGCCCAGTAGTTCAAAAGTAATGCAAAAATTATTAATTTTTTTCTAAATATCTCGGCACCCGCGCGACCTAGGAGGTTCAAACGAATGTCAGGTTGTTCGCCGCGTCACAAGACGTCGTATGGTGTAAGCGGCCCTTCGATACGCCCAGTGGTTCAAAAGTAATGCAAAAATTATTACGTTTTTTCCAAATATCTCGGCACCCGCGCGACCTAGGAGGTTCAAACAAATGTCAGGTTGTTCGCCGCGTCACGAGACGTCGTATGGTGTAAGCGGCCCTTCAATACGCCCAGTAGTTCAAAAGTAATGCAAAAATTATTCATTTTTTTTCAAATATCTCGGCACCCGCGCGACCTAGGAGGTTCAAACGAATGTCAGGTTGTTCGCCGTGTCACGAGACGTCGTATGGTGTAAGCGGCCCTTCGATACGCCCAGTAGTTCAAAAGTAATGCAAAAATTATTCATTTTTTTCCAAATATCTCGGCACCCGCGCGACCTAGGAGGTTCAAACGAATGTCAGGTTGTTCGCCGCGTCACGAGACGTCGTATGGTGTAAGCGGCCCTTCGATACGCCCAGTAGTTCAAAAGTAATGCAAAAATTATTAAGTTTTTTCCAAATATCTCGGCACCCGCGCGACCTAGGAGGTTCAAACAAATGTCAGGTTGTTCGCCGCGTCACGAGACGTCGTATGGTGTAAGCGGCCCTTCGATACGCCTAGTAGTTCAAAAGTAATGCAAAAATTATTCAGTTTTTTTCAAATATCTCGGCACCCGCGCGACCTAGGAGGTTCAAACAAATGTCAGGTTGTTCGCCGCGTCACGAGACGTCGTATGGTGTAAGCGGCCCTTCGATACGCCCAGTAGTTCAAAAGTAATGCAAAAATTATTCATTTTTTTCCAAATATCTCGGCACCCGCGCGACCTAGGAGGTTCAAACGAATGTCAGGTTGTTCGCCGCGTCACGAGACGTCGTATGGTGTAAGCGGCCCTTCGATACGCCCAGTGGTTCAAAAGTAATGCAAAAATTATTCAGTTTTTTTCAAATATCTCGGCACCCGCGCGACCTAGGAGGTTCAAACGAATGTCAGGTTGTTCGCCGTGTCACGAGACGTCGTATGGTGTAAGCGGCCCTTCGATACGCCCAGTAGTTCAAAAGTAATGCAAAAATTATTCATTTTTTTCCAAATATCTCGGCACCCGCGCGACCTAGGAGGTTCAAACGAATGTCAGGTTGTTCGCCGCGTCACGAGACGTCGTATGGTGTAAGCGGCCCTTCGATACGCCCAGTAGTTCAAAAGTAATGCAAAAATTATTCATTTTTTTCCAAATATCTCGGCACCCGCGCGACCTAGGAGGTTCAAACGAATGTCAGGTTGTTCGCCGCGTCACGAGACGTCGTATGGTGTAAGCGGCCCTTCGATACGCCCAGTAGTTCAAAAGTAATGCAAAAATTATTCAGTTTTTTCCAAATATCTCGGCACCCGCGCGACCTAGGAGGTTCAAACAAATGTCAGGTTGTTCGCCGCGTCACGAGACATCGTCTGGTGTAAGCGGCCCTTCGATACGCCCAGTAGTTCAAAAGTAATGCAAAAATTATTCATTTTTTTCCAAATATCTCGGCACCCGCGTGACCTAGGAGGTTCAAACAAATGTCAGGTTGTTCGCCGCGTCACGAGACGTCGTATGGTGTAAGCGGCCCTTCGATACGCCCAGTAGTTCAAAAGTAATGCAAAAATTATTCATTTTTTTTCAAATATCCAGGCACCCGCGCGACCTAGGAGGTTCAAACAAATGTCAGGTTGTTCGCCGCGTCACGAGACGTCGTATGGTGTAAGCGGCCCTTCGATACGCCCAGTGGTTCAAAAGTAATGCAAAAATTATTACGTTTTTTCCAAATATCTCGGCACCCGCGCGACCTAGGAGGTTCAAACAAATGTCAGGTTGTTCGCCGCGTCACGAGACGTCGTATGGTGTAAGCGGCCCTTCGATACGCCCAGTAGTTCAAAAGTAATGCAAAAATTATTCATTTTTTTTCAAATATCCAGGCACCCGCGCGACCTAGGAGGTTCAAACAAATGTCAGGTTGTTCGCCGCGTCACGAGACGTCGTATGGTGTAAGCGGCCCTTCGATACGCCCAGTAGTTCAAAAGTAATGCGAAAATTATTCAGTTTTTTCCAAATATCTCGGCACCCGCGCGACCTAGGAGGTTCAAACAAATGTCAGGTTGTTCGCCGCGTCACGAGACGTCGTATGGTGTAAGCGGCCCTTCGATACGCCCAGTAGTTCAAAAGTAATGCAAAAATTATTCATTTTTTTCCAAATATCTCGGCACCCGCGCGACCTAGGAGGTTCAAACGAATGTCAGGTTGTTCGCCGCGTCACGAGACGTCGTATGGTGTAAGCGGCCCTTCGATACGCCCAGTAGTTCAAAAGTAATGCAAAAATTATTCAGTTTTTTCCAAATATCTCGGCACCCGCGCGACCTAGGAGGTTCAAACGAATGTCAGGTTGTTCGCCGCGTCACGAGACATCGTCTGGTGTAAGCGGCCCTTCGATACGCCCAGTAGTTCAAAAGTAATGCAAAAATTATTCATTTTTTATCAAATATCTCGGCACCCGCGCGACCTAGGAGGTTCAAACGAATGTCAGGTTGTTCGCCGCGTCACGAGACATCGTATGGTGTAAGCGGCCCTTCGATACGCCCAGTGGTTCAAAAGTAATGCAAAAATTATTACGTTTTTTCCAAATATCTCGGCACCCGCGCGACCTAGGAGGTTCAAACAAATGTCAGGTTGTTCGCCGCGTCACGAGACGTCGTATGGTGTAAGCGGCCCTTCGATACGCCCAGTAGTTCAAAAGTAATGCAAAAATTATTCATTTTTTTTCAAATATCCAGGCACCCGCGCGACCTAGGAGGTTCAAACAAATGTCAGGTTGTTCGCCGCGTCACGAGACATCGTATGGTGTAAGCGGCCCTTCGATACGCCCAGTAGTTCAAAAGTAATGCTAAAATTATTCAGGTTTTTTCAAATATCTCGGCACCCGCGCGACCTAGGAGGTTCAAACAAATGTCAGGTTGTTCGCCGCGTCACGAGACATCGTATGGTGTAAGCGGCCCTTCGATACGCCCAGTAGTTCAAAAGTAATGCAAAAATTATTCATTTTTTTCCAAATATCTCGGCACCCGCGCGACCTAGGAGGTTCAAACGAATGTCAGGTTGTTCGCCGCGTCACGAGACGTCGTATGGTGTAAGCGGCCCTTCGATACGCCCAGTAGTTCAAAAGTAATGCAAAAATTATTCATTTTTTTCCAAATATCTCGGCACCCGCGCGACCTAGGAGGTTCAAACGAATGTCAGGTTGTTCGCCGCGTCACGAGACGTCGTATGGTGTAAGCGGCCCTTCGATACGCCCAGTAGTTCAAAAGTAATGCAAAAACTATTAAGTTTTTTCCAAATATCTCGGCACCCGCGCGACCTAGGAGGTTCAAACAAATGTCAGGTTGTTCGCCGCGTCACGAGACGTCGTATGGTGTAAGCGGCCCTTCGATACGCCCAGTAGTTCAAAAGTAATGCAAAAATTATTCAGTTTTTTTCAAATATCTCGGCACCCGCGCGACCTAGGAGGTTCAAACAAATGTCAGGTTGTTCGCCGCGTCACGAGACGTCGTATGGTGTAAGCGGCCCTTCGATACGCCCAGTGGTTCAAAAGTAATGCGAAAATTATTCAGTTTTTTCCAAATATCTCGGCACCCGGAGCGACCTAGGAGGTTCAAACAAATGTCAGGTTGTTCGCCGCGTCACGAGACGTCGTATGGTGTAAGCGGCCCTTCGATACGCCCAGTAGTTCAAAAGTAATGCAAAAATTATTCATTTTTTTTCAAATATCCAGGCACCCGCGCGACCTAGGAGGTTCAAACAAATGTCAGGTTGTTCGCCGCGTCACGAGACATCGTATGGTGTAAGCGGCCCTTCGATACGCCCAGTAGTTCAAAAGTAATGCAAAAATTATTCAGTTTTTTTCAAATATCTCGGCACCCGCGCGACCTAGGAGGTTCAAACGAATGTCAGGTTGTTCGCCGCGTCACGAGACATCGTATGGAGTAAGCGGCCCTTCGATACGCCCAGTAGTTCAAAAGTAATGCAAAAATTATTCATTTTTTTCCAAATATCTCGGCACCCGCGCGACCTAGGAGGTTCAAACGAATGTCAGGTTGTTCGCCGCGTCACGAGACGTCGTATGGTGTAAGCGGCCCTTCGATACGCCCAGTAGTTCAAAAGTAATGCAAAAACTATTAAGTTTTTTCCAAATATCTCGGCACCCGCGCGACCAAGGAGGTTCAAACAAATGTCAGGTTGTTCGCCGCGTCACGAGACGTCGTATGGTGTAAGCGGCCCTTCGATACGCCCAGTAGTTTAAAAGTAATGCAAAAATTATTCAGTTTTTTTCAAATATCTCGGCACCCGCGCGACCTAGGAGGTTCAAACAAATGTCAGGTTGTTCCCCGCGTCACGAGACGTCGTATGGTGTAAGCGGCCCTTCGATACGCCCAGTGGTTCAAAAGTAATGCAAAAATTATTCAGTTTTTTTCAAATATCTCGGCACCCGCGCGACCTAGGAGGTTCGAACAAATGTCAGGTTGTTCGCCGCGTCACGAGACGTCGTATGGTGTAAGCGGCCCTTCGATACGCCCAGTGGTTCAAAAGTAATGCGAATATTATTCAGTTTTTTTTAAATATCTCGGCACCCGCGCGACCTAGGAGGTTCAAACAAATGTCAGGTTGTTCGCCGCGTCACGAGACATCGTATGGTGTAAGCGGCCCTTCGATACGCCCAGTAGTTCAAAAGTAATGCAAAAATTATTCATTTTTTTCCAAATATCTCGGCACCCGCGCGACCTAGGAAAATTTTTTGATTTATATTTGAAAATAAAGTAGTTTTTCATGAATATTTGTTGCGAAATTTAATGTGAAACTAGGTTTTTTGCGATTATTCACTAAAAAAATTTTTCGATTTATATTTGAAAACAAAGTAGTTTTTCATGAATATTTGTTGCGAAATTTAATGTGAAACTAGGTTTTTTGCGATTATTCACTAAAAAAATTTTGTGATTTATATTTGAAAACAAAGTAGTTTTTCATGAATATTTGTTGCGAAATTTAATGTTAAACTAGGTTTTTTGCGATTATTCACTAAAAAAATTTTTCGATTTATATTTGAAAATAAGGTAGTTTTTCATGAATATTTGTTGCGAAATTTAATGCGAAACTAGGTTTTTTGCGAATATTCACTAAAAAAATTTTTTGATTTATATTTAAAAATAAAGTAGTTTTTCATGAATATTTGTTGCGAAATTTAATGGGAAACTAGGTTTTTTGCGATTATTCACTAAAAAAATTTTTTGATTTATATTTGAAAACAAACTATTTTGCGATAAAAATTTGTTGCGAAATTTAATGTGAAACTATGTTTTTTGCGAATATTCACTAAAAAAATTTTTTGATTTATATTTGAAAATAAAGTAGTTTTTCATGAATATTTGTTGCGAAATTTAATGTGGAACTAGGTTTTTTGCGATTATTCACTAAAAAAATTTTTTGATTTATATTTGAAAATAAAGTAGTTTTTCTTGAATATCTGTTGCGAAATTTAATGGGAAACTAGGTTTTTTGCGATTATTCACTAAAAAAATTTTTTGATTTATATTTGAAAACAAAGTAGTTTTTCATGAATATTTGTTGCGAAATTTAATGTGAAACTATGTTTTTTGCGAATATTCACTAAAAAAATTTTTCGATTTATATTTGAAAATAAAGTAGTTTTTCATGAATATTTGTTGCGAAATTTAATGTTAAACTAGGTTTTTTGCGATTATTCACTAAAAAAATTTTTCGATTTATATTTGAAAATAAGTAGTTTTTCATGAATATTTGTTGCGAAATTTAATGTGAAACTAGGTTTTTTGCGATTATTCACTGAAAAAATTTTTTGATTTATATTTGAAAATAAAGTAGTTTTTCATGAATATTTGTTGCGAAATTTAATGTTAAACTAGGTTTTTTGCGATTATTCACTAAAAAAATTTTTCGATTTATATTTGAAAACAAAGTAGTTTTTCATGAATATTTGTTGCGAAATTTAATGTTAAACTAGGTTTTTTGCGATTATTCACTAAAAAAATTTTTTGATTTATATTTGAAAACAAAGTAGTTTTTCATGAATATTTGTTGCGAAATTTAATGTGAAACTAGGTTTTTTGCGATTATTCACTAAAAAAATTTTTTGATTTATATTTGAAAATAAAGTAGTTTTTCATGAATATTTGTTGCGAAATTTAATGTGAAACTAGGTTTTTTGCGATTATTCACTAAAAAAATTTTTTGATTTATATTTGAAAATAAAGTAGTTTTTCATGAATATTTGTTGCGAAATTTAATGTGAAACTAGGTTTTTTGCGATTATTCACTAAAAAAATTTTTTGATTTATATTTGAAAACAAAGTAGTTTTTCATGAACATTTGTTGCGAAATTTAATATGAAACTAGGTTTTTTGCGATTATTCACTAAAAAAATTTTTTGATTTATATTTGAAAATAAAGTAGTTTTTCATGAATATCTGTTGCGAAATTTAATGTGAAACTATGTTTTTTGCGATTATTCACTAAAAAAATTTTTCGATTTATATTTGAAAACAAAGTAGTTTTTCATGAATATTTGTTGCGAAATTTAATGGGAAACTAGGTTTTTTGCGATTATTCACTAAAAAAATTTTTTGATTTATATTTGAAAACAAACTATTTTGCGATAAAAATTTGTTGCGAAATTTAATGTGAAACTATGTTTTTTGCGAATATTCACTAAAAAAATTTTTTGATTTATATTTAAAATTAAAGTAGTTTTTCATGAATATTTGTTGCGAAATTTAATGGGAAACTAGGTTTTTTGCGATTATTCACTAAAAAAATTTTTTGATTTATATTTGAAAACAAACTATTTTGCGATAAAAATTTGTTGCGAAATTTAATGTGAAACTATGTTTTTTGCGAATATTCACTAAAAAAATTTTTTGATTTATATTTGAAAATAAAGTAGTTTTTCATGAATATTTGTTGCGAAATTTAATGTGGAACTAGGTTTTTTGCGATTATTCACTAAAAAAATGTCTGATTTATATTTGAAAATAAAGTAGTTTTTCTTGAATATCTGTTGCGAAATTTAATCTGAAACTAGGTTTTTTGCGATTATTCACTAAAAAAATTTTGTGATTTATATTTGAAAACAAAGTAGTTTTTCATGAATATTTGTTGCGAAATTTAAAGTGCAACTATGTTTATTTCGATTATCCACTAAAAAAATTTTTTGATTTATATTTGGAAATAAAGTAGTTTTTCATGAATATTTGTTGCGAAATTTAATCTGAAACTAGGTTTTTTGCGATTATTCACTAAAAAAATTTTTTGATTTATATTTGAAAATAAAGTAGTTTTTCATGAATATTTGTTGCGAAATTTAATGTGAAACTAGGTTTTTTGCGATTATTCACTAAAAAAATTTTTCGATTTATATTTGAAAACAAAGTAGTTTTTCATGAACATTTGTTGCGAAATTTAATGTGAAACTAGGTTTTTTGCGATTATTCACTAAAAAAATTTTTTGATTTATATTTGAAAATAAAGTAGTTTTTCATGAATATCTGTTGCGAAATTTAATGTGAAACTATGTTTTTTGCGATTATTCACTAAAAAAATTTTTCGATTTATATTTGAAAACAAAGTAGTTTTTCATGAATATTTGTTGCGAAATTTAATGGGAAACTAGGTTTTTTGCGATTATTCACTAAAAAAATTTTTTGATTTATATTTGAAAACAAACTATTTTGCGATAAAAATTTGTTGCGAAATTTAATGTGAAACTATGTTTTTTGCGAATATTCACTAAAAAAATTTTTTGATTTATATTTGAAAATAAGTAGTTTTTCATGAATATTTGTTGCGAAATTTAATGTTAAACTAGGTTTTTTGCGATTATTCACTAAAAAAATTTTTCGATTTATATTTGAAAATAAGGAGTTTTTTATGAATATTTGTTGCGAAATTTAAAGTGAAACTGTTTTTTTCGATTATCCACTAAAAAAATTTTTTGATTTATATTTGGAAATAAAGTAGTTTTTCATGAATATTTGTTGCGAAATTTAATCTGAAACTAGGTTTTTTGCGATTATTAACTAAAAAAATTTTTTGATTTATATTTGAAAATAAAGTAGTTTTTCATGAATATTTGTTGCGAAATTTAATGTGAAACTAGGTTTTTTGCGATTATTCACTAAAAAAATTTTTTGATTTATATTTGAAAATAAAGTAGTTTTTCATGAATATCTGTTGCGAAATTTAATGTGAAACTATGTTTTTTGCGATTATTCACTAAAAAAATTTTTCGATTTATATTTAAAAATAAAGTAGTTTTTCATGAATATTTGTTGCGAAATTTAATGGGAAACTAGGTTTTTTGCGATTATTCACTAAAAAATTTTTTGATTTATATTTGAAAACAAACTATTTTGCGATAAAAATTTGTTGCGAAATTTAATGTGAAACTATGTTTTTTGCGAATATTCACTAAAAAAATTTTTTGATTTATATTTAAAAATAAAGTAGTTTTTCATGAATATTTGTTGCGAAATTTAATGGGAAACTAGGTTTTTTGCGATTATTCACTAAAAAAATTTTTTGATTTATATTTGAAAACAAACTATTTTGCGATAAAAATTTGTTGCGAAATTTAATGTTAAACTAGGTTTTTTGCGATTATTCACTAAAAAAATTTTTTGATTTATATTTGAAAACAAAGTAGTTTTTCATGAATATTTGTTGCGAAATTTAATGTGGAACTAGGTTTTTTGCGATTATTCACTAAAAAAATTTTTTGATTTATATTTGAAAATAAAGTAGTTTTTCATGAATATTTGTTGCGAAATTTAATGTTAAACTAGGTTTTTTGCGATTATTCACTAAAAAAATTTTTCGATTTATATTTGAAAATAAGTAGTTTTTCATGAATATTTGTTGCGAAATTTAATGTGAAACTAGGTTTTTTGCGATTATTCACTAAAAAAATTTTTTGATTTATATTTGAAAATAAAGTAGTTTTTCATGAATATTTGTTGCGAAATTTAATGGGAAACTAGGTTTTTTGCGATTATTCACTAAAAAAATTTTTTGATTTATATTTGAAAACAAACTATTTTGCGATAAAAATTTGTTGCGAAATTTAATGTTAAACTAGGTTTTTTGCGATTATTCACTAAAAAAATTTTTTGATTTATATTTGAAAACAAAGTAGTTTTTCATGAATATTTGTTGCGAAATTTAATGTGGAACTAGGTTTTTTGCGATTATTCACTAAAAAAATTTTTTGATTTATATTTGAAAATAAAGTAGTTTTTCATGAATATTTGTTGCGAAATTTAATGTTAAACTAGGTTTTTTGCGATTATTCACTAAAAAAATTTTTCGATTTATATTTGAAAATAAGTAGTTTTTCATGAATATTTGTTGCGAAATTTAATGTGAAACTAGGTTTTTTGCGATTATTCACTAAAAAAATTTTTTGATTTATATTTGAAAACAAAGTAGTTTTTCATGAATATTTGTTGCGAAATTTAAAGTGCAACTATGTTTATTTCGATTATCCACTAAAAAAATTTTTTGATTTATATTTGGAAATAAAGTAGTTTTTCATGAATATTTGTTGCGAAATTTAATCTGAAACTAGGTTTTTTGCGATTATTCACTAAAAAAATTTTTTGATTTATATTTGAAAATAAAGTAGTTTTTCATGAATATTTGTTGCGAAATTTAATGTGAAACTAGGTTTTTTGCGATTATTCACTAAAAAAATTTTTCGATTTATATTTGAAAACAAAGTAGTTTTTCATGAACATTTGTTGCGAAATTTAATGTGAAACTAGGTTTTTTGCGATTATTCACTAAAAAAATTTTTTGATTTATATTTGAAAATAAAGTAGTTTTTCATGAATATCTGTTGCGAAATTTAATGTGAAACTATGTTTTTTGCGATTATTCACTAAAAAAATTTTTCGATTTATATTTGAAAACAAAGTAGTTTTTCATGAATATTTGTTGCGAAATTTAATGGGAAACTAGGTTTTTTGCGATTATTCACTAAAAAAATTTTTTGATTTATATTTGAAAACAAACTATTTTGCGATAAAAATTTGTTGCGAAATTTAATGTGAAACTATGTTTTTTGCGAATATTCACTAAAAAAATTTTTTGATTTATATTTGAAAATAAGTAGTTTTTCATGAATATTTGTTGCGAAATTTAATGTTAAACTAGGTTTTTTGCGATTATTCACTAAAAAAATTTTTCGATTTATATTTGAAAATAAGGAGTTTTTTATGAATATTTGTTGCGAAATTTAAAGTGAAACTGTTTTTTTCGATTATCCACTAAAAAAATTTTTTGATTTATATTTGGAAATAAAGTAGTTTTTCATGAATATTTGTTGCGAAATTTAATCTGAAACTAGGTTTTTTGCGATTATTAACTAAAAAAATTTTTCGATTTATATTTGAAAACAAAGTAGTTTTTCATGAATATTTGTTGCGAAATTTAATGTGAAACTAGGTTTTTTGCGATTATTCACTAAAAAAATTTTTTGATTTATATTTGAAAATAAAGTAGTTTTTCATGAATATTTGTTGCGAAATTTAATGTGAAACTAGGTTTTTTGCGATTATTCACTAAAAAAATTTTTTGATTTATATTTGAAAATAAAGTAGTTTTTCATGAATATTTGTTGCGAAATTTAATGTTAAACTAGGTTTTTTGCGATTATTCACTAAAAAAATTTTTCGATTTATATTTGAAAACAAAGTAGTTTTTCATGAACATTTGTTGCGAAATTTAATGTGAAACTAGGTTTTTTGCGATTATTCACTAAAAAAATTTTTTGATTTATATTTGAAAACAAACTATTTTGCGATAAAAATTTGTTGCGAAATTTAATGTGAAACTATGTTTTTTGCGAATATTCACTAAAAAAATTTTTTGATTTATATTTAAAAATAAAGTAGTTTTTCATGAATATTTGTTGCGAAATTTAATGGGAAACTAGGTTTTTTGCGATTATTCACTAAAAAAATTTTTTGATTTATATTTGAAAACAAACTATTTTGCGATAAAAATTTGTTGCGAAATTTAATGTGAAACTATGTTTTTTGCGAATATTCACTAAAAAAATTTTTTGATTTATATTTGAAAATAAAGTAGTTTTTCATGAATATTTGTTGCGAAATTTAATGTGGAACTAGGTTTTTTGCGATTATTCACTAAAAAAATTTTTTGATTTATATTTGAAAATAAAGTAGTTTTTCATGAATATTTGTTGCGAAATTTAATGTTAAACTAGGTTTTTTGCGATTATTCACTAAAAAAATTTTTCGATTTATATTTGAAAATAAGTAGTTTTTCATGAATATTTGTTGCGAAATTTAATGTGAAACTAGGTTTTTTGCGAATATTCACTAAAAAAATTTTTTGATTTATATTTGAAAATAAAGTAGTTTTTCATGAATATTTGTTGCGAAATTTAATGGGAAACTAGGTTTTTTGCGATTATTCACTAATAAAATTTTTTGATTTATATTTGAAAATAAAGTAGTTTTTCATGAATATTTGTTGCGAAATTTAATGGGAAACTAGGTTTTTTGCGATTATTCACTAATAAAATTTTTTGATTTATATTTGAAAATAAAGTAGTTTTGCATGAATATTTGTTGCGAAATTTAATGCGAAACTAGGTTTTTTGCGAATATTCACTAAAAAAATTTTTCGATTTATATTTGAAAACAAAGTAGTTTTTCATGAACATTTGTTGCGAAATTTAATGTGAAACTAGGTTTTTTGCGATTATTCACTAAAAAAATTTTTTGATTTATATTTGAAAATAAAGTAGTTTTTCATGAATATCTGTTGCGAAATTTAATGTGAAACTATGTTTTTTGCGATTATTCACTAAAAAAATTTTTCGATTTATATTTGAAAACAAAGTAGTTTTTCATGAATATTTGTTGCGAAATTTAATGGGAAACTAGGTTTTTTGCGATTATTCACTAAAAAAATTTTTTGATTTATATTTGAAAACAAACTATTTTGCGATAAAAATTTGTTGCGAAATTTAATGTGAAACTATGTTTTTTGCGAATATTCACTAAAAAAATTTTTTGATTTATATTTAAAAATAAAGTAGTTTTTCATGAATATTTGTTGCGAAATTTAATGGGAAACTAGGTTTTTTGCGATTATTCACTAAAAAAATTTTTTGATTTATATTTGAAAACAAACTATTTTGCGATAAAAATTTGTTGCGAAATTTAATGTGAAACTATGTTTTTTGCGAATATTCACTAAAAAAATTTTTTGATTTATATTTGAAAATAAAGTAGTTTTTCATGAATATTTGTTGCGAAATTTAATGTGGAACTAGGTTTTTTGCGATTATTCACTAAAAAAATTTTTTGATTTATATTTGAAAATAAAGTAGTTTTTCATGAATATTTGTTGCGAAATTTAATGTTAAACTAGGTTTTTTGCGATTATTCACTAAAAAAATTTTTCGATTTATATTTGAAAATAAGTAGTTTTTCATGAATATTTGTTGCGAAATTTAATGTGAAACTAGGTTTTTTGCGAATATTCACTAAAAACATTTTTTGATTTATATTTGAAAATAAAGTAGTTTTTCATGAATATTTGTTGCGAAATTTAATGGGAAACTAGGTTTTTTGCGATTATTCACTAATAAAATTTTTTGATTTATATTTGAAAATAAAGTAGTTTTTCATGAATATTTGTTGCGAAATTTAATGGGAAACTAGGTTTTTTGCGATTATTCACTAATAAAATTTTTTGATTTATATTTGAAAATAAAGTAGTTTTGCATGAATATTTGTTGCGAAATTTAATGCGAAACTAGGTTTTTTGCGAATATTCACTAAAAAAATTTTTCGATTTATATTTGAAAACAAAGTAGTTTTTCATGAACATTTGTTGCGAAATTTAATGTGAAACTAGGTTTTTTGCGATTATTCACTAAAAAAATTTTTTGATTTATATTTGAAAATAAAGTAGTTTTTCATGAATATCTGTTGCGAAATTTAATGTGAAACTATGTTTTTTGCGATTATTCACTAAAAAAATTTTTCGATTTATATTTGAAAACAAAGTAGTTTTTCATGAATATTTGTTGCGAAATTTAATGGGAAACTAGGTTTTTTGCGATTATTCACTAAAAAAATTTTTTGATTTATATTTGAAAACAAACTATTTTGCGATAAAAATTTGTTGCGAAATTTAATGTGAAACTATGTTTTTTGCGAATATTCACTAAAAAAATTTTTTGATTTATATTTGAAAATAAAGTAGTTTTTCATGAATATTTGTTGCGAAATTTAATGTTAAACTAGGTTTTTTGCGATTATTCACTAAAAAAATTTTTCGATTTATATTTGAAAACAAAGTAGTTTTTCATGAATATTTGTTGCGAAATTTAATGTGAAACTAGGTTTTTTGCGATTATTCACTAAATAAATTTTTTGATTTATATTTGAAAACAAACTATTTTGCGATAAAAATTTGTTGCGAAATTTAATGGGAAACTAGGTTTTTTGCGATTATTCACTAAAAAAATTTTTTGATTTATATTTGAAAACAAACTATTTTGTGATAAAAATTTGTTGCGAAATTCAATGTGAAACTATGTTTTTTGCGATTATTCACTAAAAAAATTTTTTGATTTATATTTGAAAATAAAGTAGTTTTTCATGAATATTTGTTGCGAAATTTAATGGGAAACTAGGTTTTTTGCGATTATTCACTAAAAAAATGTTTGATTTATATTTGAAAATAAAGTAGTTTTTCATGAATATTTGTTGCGAAATTTAATGCGAAACTAGGTTTTTTGTGAATATTCACTTAAAAAATTTTTCGATTTATATTTGAAAATAAAGTAGTTTTTCATGAACATTTGTTGCGAAATTTAATGTGAAACTAGGTTTTTTGCGAATATTCACTAAAAAAATTTTTCGATTTATATTTGAAAACAAACTATTTTCTGATAAAAATTTGTTGCGAAATTTAATGTGAAACTATGTTTTTTGCGAATATTCACTAAAAAAATTTTTTGATTTATATTTAAAAATAAAGTAGTTTTTCATGAATATTTGTTGCGAAATTTAATGGGAAACTAGGTTTTTTGCTATTATTCACTAAAAAAATTTTTTGATTTATATTTGAAAACAAACTATTTTGCGATAAAAATTTGTTGCGAAATTTAATGTGAAACTATGTTTTTTGCGAATATTCACTAAAAAAATTTTTCGATTTATATTTGAAAATAAAGTAGTTTTTCATGAATATTTGTTGCGAAATTTAATGTTAAACTAGGTTTTTTGCGATTATTCACTAAAAAAATTTTTCGATTTATATTTGAAAATAAGTAGTTTTTCATGAATATTTGTTGCGAAATTTAATGTGAAACTAGGTTTTTTGCGATTATTCACTAAAAAAATTTTTTGATTTATATTTGAAAATAAAGTAGTTTTTCATGAATATCTGTTGCGAAATTTAATGGGAAACTAGGTTTTTTGCGAATATTCACTAAAAAAATTTTTCGATTTATATTTGAAAATAAAGTAGTTTTTCATGAATATTTGTTGCGAAATTTAATGTTAAACTAGGTTTTTTGCGATTATTCACTAAAAAAATTTTTCGATTTATATTTGAAAATAAGTAGTTTTTCATGAATATTTGTTGCGAAATTTAATGTGAAACTAGGTTTTTTGCGATTATTCACTAAAAAAATTTTTCGATTTATATTTGAAAATAAGTAGTTTTTCATGAATATTTGTTGCGAAATTTAAAGTGAAACTGTTTTTTGCGATTATTCACTAAAAAAATTTTTTGATTTATATTTGGAAATAAAGTAGTTTTCCATGAATATTTGTTGCGAAATTTAATCTGAAACTAGGTTTTTTGCGATTATTCACTAAAAAAATTTTTCGATTTATATTTGAAAATAAAGTAGTTTTTCATGAATATTTGTTGCGAAATTTAATGCGAAACTAGGTTTTTTGTGAATATTCACTAAAAAAATTTTTCGATTTATATTTGAAAATAAAGTAGTTTTTCATGAATATTTGTTGCGAAATTTAATGCGAAACTAGGTTTTTTGTGAATATTCACTAAAAAAATTTTTCGATTTATATTTGAAAATAAAGTAGTTTTTCATGAATATTTGTTGCGAAATTTAATGTGAAACTATGTTTTTTTCGATTATCCACTAAAAAAATTTTTTGATTTATATTTGGAAATAAAGTAGTTTTTCATGAATATTTGTTGCGAAATTTAATCTGAAACTAGGTTTTTTGCGAATATTCACTAAAAAAATTTTTTGATTTATATTTGAAAATATACTACTTTGTTTTCAAATATAAATCAAAAAAGTTTTCTAGTGAATAATCGCAAAAAACATAGTTTCACATTAAATTTCGCAACAAATATTCATGAAAAACTACTTTGTTTTCAAATATAAATCAAAAAAGTTTTCTAGTGAATAATCGCAAAAAACATAGTTTCACATTAAATTTCGCAACAAATATTCATGAAAAACTACTTTATTTTCAAATATAAATCAAAAAATTTTTTTAGTGAATAATCGCAAAAAACCTAGTTTCAGATTAAATTTCGCAACAAATATTCATGAAAAACTACTTTATTTTCAAATATAAATCAAAAAAGTTTTCTAGTGAATAATCGCAAAAAACATAGTTTCACATTAAATTTCGCAACAAATATTCATGAAAAACTACTTTGTTTTCAAATATAAATCAAAAAATTTTTTTAGTGAATATTCGCAAAAAACATAGTTTCACATTAAATTTCGCAACAAATATTCATGAAAAACTACTTTATTCTCAAATATAAATCGAAAAATTTTTTTAGTGAATAATCGCAAAAAACCTAGTTTCACATTAAATTTCGCAACAAATATTCATGAAAAACTACTTTATTTTCAAATATAAATCAAAAAATTTTTTTAGTGAATAATCGCAAAAAACATAGTTTCGCATTAAATTTCGCAATAAATATTCATGAAAAACTACTTTATTTTCAAATATAAATCAAAAAATTTTTTTAGTGAATAATCGCAAAAAACCTAGTTTCGCATTAAATTTCGCAACAAATATTCATGAAAAACTACTTTATTTTCAAATATAAATCAAAAAATTTTTTTAGTGAATATTCGCAAAAAACATAGTTTCACATTAAATTTCGCAACAAATTTTTATCGCAAAATAGTTTGTTTTCAAATATAAATCAAAAAATTTTTTTAGTGAATAATCGCAAAAAACCTAGTTTCACATTAAATTTCGCAACAAATATTCATGAAAAACTACTTTATTTTCAAATATAAATCGAAAAATTTTTTTAGTGAATATTCGCAAAAAACAGTTTCACATTAAATTTCGCAACAAATTTTTATCACAAAATAGTTTGTTTTCAAATATAAATCAAAAAATTTTTTTAGTGAATAATCGCAAAAAACCTAGTTTCCCATTAAATTTCGCAACAGATATTCATGAAAAACTACTTTATTTCCAAATATAAATCAAAAAATTTTTTTAGTGGATAATCGCAAAAAACCTAGTTTCCCATTAAATTTCGCAACAAATATTCATGAAAAACTACTTTGTTTTCAAATATAAATCGAAAATTTTTTTAGTGAATAATCGCAAAAATCCTACTTTCACATTAAGTTTCGCAACAAATATTCATGAAAAACTACTTTATTTTCAAATATAAATCAAACATTTTTTTAGTGAATATTCACAAAAAACCTAGTTTCGCATTAAATTTCGCAACAAATATTCATGAAAAACTACTTTATTTTCAAATATAAATCAAAAAATTTTTTTGGTGAATAATCGCAAAAAACCTAGTTTCAGATTAAATTTCGCAACAAATATTCATGAAAAACTACTTTATTTTCAAATATAAATCAAACATTTTTTTAGTGAATATTCACAAAAAACCTAGTTTCGCATTAAATTTCGCAACAAATATTCATGAAAAACTACTTTATTTTCAAATATAAATCGAAAAATTTTTTTAGTGAATATTCGCAAAAAACCTAGTTTCCCATTAAATTTCGCAACAAATATTCATGAAAAACTACTTTATTTCCAAATATAAATCAAAAAATTTTTTTAGTGAATAATCGCAAAAAACATAGTTTCCCATTAAATTTCGCAACAAATATTCATGAAAAACTACTTTATTTTCAAATATAAATCGAAAAATTTTTTTAGTGAATATTCGCAAAAAACCTAGTTTCGCATTAAATTTCGCAACAAATATTCATGAAAAACTACTTTATTTTCAAATATAAATCGAAAAATTTTTTTAGTGAATATTCGCAAAAAACCTAGTTTCGCATTAAATTTCGCAATAAATATTCATGAAAAACTACTTTATTTTCAAATATAAATCAAAAAATTTTTTTAGTGAATAATCGCAAAAAACCTAGTTTCGCATTAAATTTCGCAACAAATATTCATGAAAAACTACTTTATTTTCAAATATAAATCAAAAAATTTTTTTAGTGAATATTCGCAAAAAACATAGTTTCACATTAAATTTCGCAACAAATTTTTATCGCAAAATAGTTTGTTTTCAAATATAAATCAAAAAATTTTTTTAGTGAATAATCGCAAAAAACCTAGTTTCACATTAAATTTCGCAACAAATATTCATGAAAAACTACTTTATTTTCAAATATAAATCGAAAAATTTTTTTAGTGAATATTCGCAAAAAACAGTTTCACATTAAATTTCGCAACAAATTTTTATCACAAAATAGTTTGTTTTCAAATATAAATCAAAAAATTTTTTTAGTGAATAATCGAAAAAAACCTAGTTTCCCATTAAATTTCGCAACAAATATTCATGAAAAACTACTTTATTTTCAAATATAAATCGAAAAATTTTTTTAGTGAATAATCGCAAAAAACATAGTTTCACATTAAATTTCGCAACAAATATTCATGAAAAACTACTTTGTTTTCAAATATAAATCGAAAAATTTTTTTAGTGAATATTCGTAAAAAACCTAGTTTCGCATTAAATTTCGCAACAAATATTCATGAAAAACTACTTTATTTTCAAATATAAATCAAAAAATTTTTTTAGTGAATATTCGCAAAAAACATAGTTTCACATTAAATTTCGCAACAAATTTTTATCGCAAAATAGTTTGTTTTCAAATATAAATCAAAAAATTTTTTTAGTGAATAATCGCAAAAAACCTAGTTTCCCATTAAATTTCGCAACAAATATTCATGAAAAACTACTTTATTTTCAAATATAAATCGAAAAATTTTTTTAGTGAATATTCGCAAAAAACCTAGTTTCGCATTAAATTTCGCAATAAATATTCATGAAAAACTACTTTATTTTCAAATATAAATCAAAAAATTTTTTTAGTGAATAATCGCAAAAAACCTAGTTTCGCATTAAATTTCGCAACAAATATTCATGAAAAACTACTTTATTTTCAAATATAAATCAAAAAATTTTTTTAGTGAATATTCGCAAAAAACATAGTTTCACATTAAATTTCGCAACAAATTTTTATCGCAAAATAGTTTGTTTTCAAATATAAATCAAAAAATTTTTTTAGTGAATAATCGCAAAAAACCTAGTTTCACATTAAATTTCGCAACAAATATTCATGAAAAACTACTTTATTTTCAAATATAAATCGAAAAATTTTTTTAGTGAATATTCGCAAAAAACAGTTTCACATTAAATTTCGCAACAAATTTTTATCACAAAATAGTTTGTTTTCAAATATAAATCAAAAAATTTTTTTAGTGAATAATCGAAAAAAACCTAGTTTCCCATTAAATTTCGCAACAAATATTCATGAAAAACTACTTTATTTTCAAATATAAATCGAAAAATTTTTTTAGTGAATAATCGCAAAAAACATAGTTTCACATTAAATTTCGCAACAAATATTCATGAAAAACTACTTTGTTTTCAAATATAAATCGAAAAATTTTTTTAGTGAATATTCGTAAAAAACCTAGTTTCGCATTAAATTTCGCAACAAATATTCATGAAAAACTACTTTATTTTCAAATATAAATCAAAAAATTTTTTTAATGAATATTCGCAAAAAACATAGTTTCACATTAAATTTCGCAACAAATTTTTATCGCAAAATAGTTTGTTTTCAAATATAAATCAAAAAATTTTTTTAGTGAATAATCGCAAAAAACCTAGTTTCCCATTAAATTTCGCAACAAATATTCATGAAAAACTACTTTATTTTCAAATATAAATCAAAAAATTTTTTTAGTGAATATTTGCAAAAAACCTAGTTTCCCATTAAATTTCGCAACAGATATTCATGAAAAACTACTTTATTTTCAAATATAAATCAAAAAATTTTTTTAGTGAATAATCGCAAAAAACATAGTTTCACATTAAATTTCGCAACAAATATTCATGAAAAACTACTTTATTTTCAAATATAAATCAAAAAATTTTTTTAGTGAATAATCGCAAAAAACATAGTTTCCCATTAAATTTCGCAACAAATATTCATGATAAACTACGTTATTTTCAAATATAAATCAAAAAATTTTTTTAGTGAATAATCGCAAAAAACATAGTTTCACATTAAATTTCGCAACAAATATTCATGAAAAACTACTTTATTTTCAAATATAAACAAAAAATTTTTTTAGTGAATAATCGCAAAAAACCTAGTTTCACATTAAATTTCGCAACAAATATTCATGAAAAACTACTTTATTTTCAAATATAAATCAAAAAATTTTTTTAGTGAATAATCGCAAAAAACCTAGTTTCAGATTAAATTTCGCAACAAATATTCATGAAAAACTACTTTGTTTTCAAATATAAATCAAAAAAGTTTTCTAGTGAATAATCGCAAAAAACCTAGTTTCCCATTAAATTTCGCAACAAATTTTTATCGCAAAATAGTTTGTTTTCAAATATAAATCAAAAAATTTTTTTAGTGAATAATCGCAAAAAACATAGTTTCACATTAAATTTCGCAACAAATATTCATGAAAAACTACTTTGTTTTCAAATATAAATCAAAAAATTTTTTTAGTGAATAATCGCAAAAAACCTAGTTCCAGATTAAATTTCGCAACAAATATTCATGAAAAACTACTTTATTTTCAAATATAAATCAAAAAATTTTTTTAGTGAATAATCGCAAAAAACCTAGTTTCCCATTAAATTTCGCAACAAATATTCATGAAAAACTACTTTATTTTCAAATATAAACAAAAAATTTTTTTAGTGAATATTCGCAAAAAACCTAGTTTCACATTAAATTTCGCAACAAATATTCATTAAAAACTACTTTATTTAAAAATATAAATCAAAAAATTTTTTTAGTGAATAATCGCAAAAAACCTAGTTTCCCATTAAATTTCGCAACAAATATTCATGAAAAACTACTTTATTTAAAAATATAAATCAAAAAATTTTTCTAGTGAATAATCGCAAAAAACATAGTTTCACATTAAATTTCGCAACAAATATTCATGAAAAACTACTTTGTTTTCAAATATAAATCAAAAAATTTTTTTAGTGAATAATCGCAAAAAACCTAGTTTCAGATTAAATTTCGCAACAAATATTCATGATAAACTACGTTATTTTCAAATATAAATCAAAAAATTTTTTTAGTGAATAATCGCAAAAAACATAGTTTCAGATTAAATTTCGCAACAAATATTCATGAAAAACTACTTTATTTTCAAATATAAATCAAAAAATTTTTTTAGTGAATAATCGCAAAAAACCTAGTTTCAGATTAAATTTCGCAACAAATATTCATGAAAAACTACTTTATTTTCAAATATAAATCAAAAAAGTTTTCTAGTAAATAATCGCAAAAAACATAGTTTCACATTAAATTTCGCAACAAATATTCATGAAAAACTACTTTGTTTTCAAATATAAATCAAAACAGTTTTCTAGTGAATAATCGCAAAAAACATAGTTTCACATTAAATTTCGCAACAAATATTCATGAAAAACTACTTTGTTTTCAAATATAAATCAAAAAATTTTTTTAGTGAATAATCGCAAAAAACCTAGTTTCAGATTAAATTTCGCAACAAATATTCATGAAAAACTACTTTATTTTCAAATATAAATCAAAAAATTTTTTTAGTGAATAATCGCAAAAAACCTAAGTCCACATTAAATTTCGCAACAAATATTCATGAAAAACTACTTTATTTTCAACTATAAATCAAAAAAGTTTTCTAGTGAATAATCGCAAAAAACATAGTTTCACATTAAATTTCGCAACAAATATTCATGAAAAACTACTTTGTTTTCAAATATAAATCAAAAAAGTTTTCTAGTGAATAATCGCAAAAAACATAGTTTCACATTAAATTTCGCAACAAATATTCATGAAAAACTACTTTGTTTTCAAATATAAATCAAAAAATTTTTTTAGTGAATAATCGCAAAAAACCTAGTTTCAGATTAAATTTCGCAACAAATATTCATGAAAAACTACTTTATTTTCAAATATAAATCAAAAAAGTTTTCTAGTGAATAATCGCAAAAAACATAGTTTCACATTAAATTTCGCAACAAATATTCATGAAAAACTACTTTATTTTCAAATATAAACAAAAAATTTTTTTAGTGAATATTCGCAAAAAACCTAGTTTCACATTAAATTTCGCAACAAATATTCATGAAAAACTACTTTATTTAAAAATATAAATCAAAAAATTTTTTTAGTGAATAATCGCAAAAAACCTAGTTTCCCATTAAATTTCGCAACAAATATTCATGAAAAACTACTTTATTTAAAAATATAAATCAAAAAATTTTTCTAGTGAATAATCGCAAAAAACATAGTTTCACATTAAATTTCGCAACAAATATTCATGAAAAACTACTTTGTTTTCAAATATAAATCAAAAAATTTTTTTAGTGAATAATCGCAAAAAACCTAGTTTCAGATTAAATTTCGCAACAAATATTTATGATAAACTACGTTATTTTCAAATATAAATCAAAAAATTTTTTTAGTGAATAATCGCAAAAAACATAGTTTCACATTAAATTTCGCAACAAATATTCATGAAAAACTACTTTATTTTCAAATATAAATCAAAAAATTTTTTTAGTGAATAATCGCAAAAAACCTAGTTTCAGATTAAATTTCGCAACAAATATTCATGAAAAACTACTTTATTTTTAAATATAAATCAAAAAAGTTTTCTAGTAAATAATCGCAAAAAACCTAGTTTCAGATTAAATTTCGCAACAAATATTCATGAAAAACTACTTTGTTTTCAAATATAAATCAAAAAAGTTTTCTAGTGAATAATCGCAAAAAACATAGTTTCACATTAAATTTCGCAACAAATATTCATGAAAAACTACTTTGTTTTCAAATATAAATCAAAAAATTTTTTTAGTGAATAATCGCAAAAAACCTAGTTTCAGATTAAATTTCGCAACAAATATTCATGAAAAACTACTTTATTTTCAAATATAAATCAAAAAAGTTTTCTAGTGAATAATCGCAAAAAACATAGTTTCACATTAAATTTCGCAACAAATATTCATGAAAAACTACTTTATTTTCAAATATAAACAAAAAATTTTTTTAGTGAATATTCGCAAAAAACCTAGTTTCACATTAAATTTCGCAACAAATATTCATGAAAAACTACTTTGTTTTCAAATATAAATCAAAAAATTTTTTTAGTGAATAATCGCAAAAAACCTAGTTCCAGATTAAATTTCGCAACAAATATTCATGAAAAACTACTTTATTTAAAAATATAAATCAAAAAATTTTTTTAGTGAATAATCGCAAAAAACCTAGTTTCCCATTAAATTTCGCAACAAATATTCATGAAAAACTACTTTATTTAAAAATATAAATCAAAAAATTTTTCTAGTGAATAATCGCAAAAAACATAGTTTCACATTAAATTTCGCAACAAATATTCATGAAAAACTACTTTGTTTTCAAATATAAATCAAAAAATTTTTTTAGTGAATAATCGCAAAAAACCTAGTTTCAGATTAAATTTCGCAACAAATATTTATGATAAACTACGTTATTTTCAAATATAAATCAAAAAATTTTTTTAGTGAATAATCGCAAAAAACATAGTTTCACATTAAATTTCGCAACAAATATTCATGAAAAACTACTTTATTTTCAAATATAAATCAAAAAATTTTTTTAGTGAATAATCGCAAAAAACCTAGTTTCAGATTAAATTTCGCAACAAATATTCATGAAAAACTACTTATTTTCAAATATAAATCGAAAAATTTTTTTAGTGAATAATCGCAAAAAACCTAGTTCCACATTAAATTTCGCAACAAATATTCATGAAAAACTACTTTATTTTCAAATATAAATCAAAAAAGTTTTCTAGTGAATAATCGCAAAAAACATAGTTTCACATTAAATTTCGCAACAAATATTCATGAAAAACTACTTTGTTTTCAAATATAAATCAAAAAAGTTTTCTAGTGAATAATCGCAAAAAACATAGTTTCACATTAAATTTCGCAACAAATATTCATGAAAAACTACTTTATTTTCAAATATAAATCAAAAAATTTTTTTAGTGAATAATCGCAAAAAACCTAGTTTCAGATTAAATTTCGCAACAAATATTCATGAAAAACTACTTTATTTTCAAATATAAATCAAAAAAGTTTTCTAGTGAATAATCGCAAAAAACATAGTTTCACATTAAATTTCGCAACAAATATTCATGAAAAACTACTTTGTTTTCAAATATAAATCAAAAAATTTTTTTAGTGAATAATCGCAAAAAACCTAGTTCCACATTAAATTTCGCAACAAATATTCATGAAAAACTACTTTATTTTCAAATATAAATCAAAAAATTTTTTTAGTGAATAATCGCAAAAAACCTAGTTTCAGATTAAATTTCGCAACAAATATTCATGAAAAACTACTTTATTTAAAAATATAAATCAAAAAATTTTTTTAGTGAATAATCGCAAAAAACCTAGTTTCCCATTAAATTTCGCAACAAATATTCATGAAAAACCACTTTATTTTCAAATATAAATCAAAAAATTTTTTTAGTGAATATTCGCAAAAAACCTAGTTTCACATTAAATTTCGCAACAAATATTCATGAAAAACTACTTATTTTCATATATAAATCGAAAAATTTTTTTAGTGAATAATCGCAAAAAACCTAGTTTCACAATAAATTTCGCAACAAATATTCATGAAAAACTACTTTATTTTCAAATATAAATCAAAAAATTTTTTTAGTGAATAATCGCAAAAAACCTAGTTTCAGATTAAATTTCGCAACAAATATTCATGAAAAACTACTTTATTTTCAAATATAAATCAAAAAAGTTTTCTAGTGAATAATCGCAAAAAACATAGTTTCACATTAAATTTCGCAACAAATATTCATGAAAAACTACTTTGTTTTCAAATATAAATCAAAAAATTTTTTTAGTGAATAATCGCAAAAAACCTAGTTTCAGATTAAATTTCGCAACAAATATTCATGAAAAACTACTTTATTTTCAAATATAAATCAAAAAATTTTTTTAGTGAATAATCGGAAAAAACCTAGTTTCCCATTAAATTTCGCAACAAATATTCATGAAAAACTACTTTATTTTCAAATATAAACAAAAAATTTTTTTAGTGAATATTCGCAAAAAACCTAGTTTCACATTAAATTTCGCAACAAATATTCATGAAAAACTACTTATTTTCAAATATAAATCGAAAAATTTTTTTAGTGAATAATCGCAAAAAACCTAGTTTCACATTAAATTTCGCAACAAATATTCATGAAAAACTACGTTATTTTCAAATATAAATCAAAAAAGTTTTCTAGTGAATAATCGCAAAAAACATAGTTTCACATTAAATTTCGCAACAAATATTCATGAAAAACTACTTTGTTTTCAAATATAAATCAAAAAATTTTTTTAGTAAATAATCGCAAAAAACCTAGTTCCACATTAAATTTCGCAACAAATATTCATGAAAAACTACTTTATTTTCAAATATAAATCAAAAAATTTTTTTAGTGAATATTCGCAAAAAACCTAGTTTCATATTAAATTTCGCAACAAATATTCATGAAAAACTACTTTATTTTCAAATATAAATCAAAAAAGTTTTCTAGTGAATAATCGCAAAAAACATAGTTTCACATTAAATTTCGCAACAAATATTTATGAAAAACTACTTTGTTTTCAAATATAAATCAAAAAATTTTTTTAGTGAATAATCGCAAAAATCCTAGTTTCACATTAAATTTCGCAACAAATATTCATGAAAAACTACTTTGTTTTCAAATATAAATCAAAAAATTTTTTTAGTGAATAATCGCAAAAAACATAGTTTCACTTTAAATTTCGCAACAAATATTCATGAAAAACTACTTTGTTTTCAAATATAAATCAAAAAATTTTTTTAGTGAATAATCGCAAAAAACCTAGTTCCAGATTAAATTTCGCAACAAATATTCATGAAAAACTACTTTATTTTCAAATATAAATCAAAAAATTTTTTTAGTGAATAATCGCAAAAAACCTAGTTTCCCATTAAATTTCGCAACAGATATTCATGAAAAACTACGTTATTTTCAAATATAAATCAAAAAATTTTTTTAGTGAATAATCGCAAAAAACAGTTTCCCATTAAATTTCGCAACAAATATTCATGAAAAACTACTTTATTTTCAAATATATATCAAAAAATTTTTTTAGTGAATATTCGCAAAAAACATAGTTTCACATTAATTTCGCAACAAATTTTTATCACAAAATAGTTTGTTTTCAAATATAAATCAAAAAATTTTTTTAGTGAATAATCGCAAAAAACCTAGTTCCACATTAAATTTCGCAACAAATATTCATGAAAAACTACTTTATTTTCAAATATAAATCAAAAAATTTTTTTAGTGAATATTCGCAAAAAACCTAGTTTCGCATTAAATTTCGCAACAAATATTCATGAAAAACTACTTTATTTTCAAATATAAATCAAAAAATTTTTTTAGTGAGTAATCGCAAAAAACCTAGTTTCCCATTAAATATCGCAA